>CAUJRU010000015.1:1491380-2018081 GCA_963277665.1 Viscum album | reverse complement strand
CACTAAACAGACCATTTTGGATGTATGAAGTTTAGAACAAAAAAACATAAAAATACAAAGGGTTCTGTACTCCAACAACACTAACTATAATTTAGCTGAAATCAAAACATCAAACATGAAATAAAAAGAGAAAGAACACTAAAACTAAAGTAACACTTTCTAATTTGAAGTGCAGAAATAAAAATTTGTTTGATTGAAGATGGATCTACGACTGGAAGGTGTTTTGAGGTTGAGAAGACTTTAGGAGGAGGTCTGGATTAGGTATGCAGTCGGGCGGACTAGGAGTTGGGGCACTGGGTATTTGATGGAAAAATTTCCCAACAGTTTTTAAAAAACCATTCGGAAAGCCTCTATTTACCAACAGTTTTACTAAACCGTTGGTATGTGTTAAATGAAGTGAAGCTTTCCCAATGGTTCTGTGAAACTGTTTGGAAAGCATAACTGTTTTAACACATTTTCCAAGGGTTTGAGAAGACCGTTGTCAAATGTGACTTTTTTAACAGTATGCCAACAGTTTCTTAAAACCGTTGGTATATATCAGTTGGGAAAACCACCATTTCTAGTATTGTACATATCATTGGAATGATACAAGGAATCATTTCCTGAAAGACTGATCAGTTTAGTAGCCTTGGAAATACTAGATACATTCATAGGGGTGAGATCAGATACTCAGTAAGGATAACAATATAGCATAAAAATTCATAAATAAGCATAAACATTTAAGGAAATGTATAAGAATAAAAAATTCCAATTAAAACATTAAATTTATCATAATATGGAAAATTTAAAATCAAATAATTGAATTTACTTATTCACATATATATTCAACTAGTCTAATAATCACATGTAATATCAATATCCAATTTCATAATGATGGAATTCATAATTCCAGACTTCATAACCACATATCAAGTCTTTGTGACAATACTAGAAATAATATTTTTTAAGGCCTTGTTTCAAGACACTAGTTTTTCTCTTGAGACCTACCGATGCATCGAGGAGCTATGGTGGGATCCACCTGTCACTTACTAAGTCCAATGCATTTCTCATATTAAAAGGTTTAAACATAACATAAAAATTCGTATTAAAACTAACATACGAAATGTAAATACATTGTAAATAAACCATGAATGGTGTAAAAATAACACATCTACATTCAAACATATCACAAAACCTTCAACACAATATGGAAGTGTTTTATCATAATAAATCAACATCAAATAATCTTAAAATCCATCAAAGGATGTTGACATAGATGAAATCAAAACTTTTTTTAAAGAAATATCTCTTTCTATTTTGAAATCATTTAAAAGTCATATAATTATAAAAGAAAACATTTATTTTGAAAATATTATTATAATCTTATAAGGTAAGATTTGATGATGTTATAGCGGCAGAAAATAGTAGCACCCACCGTATAAGTTAAAAAACATTCATACCTTAATTTTATCGAAAAGGTCATAAGGTACCTTATTCGGAAAACGACGGAAAGTTTACTTTAAGAAAATCTTATAAAAATTAAAATAAGGATATTAATGACTTTAACCCGTTGTCTAGTAACTATTAAAAATGTTTTGAAATACATTTTTAGAGACATGGATGTGGATGATAATGAGGTCCCAGTAGATACTTACGTAAAAAAACCTCAGATAATAAAGAGATTGTGAAATTAACCCTTACCTTGAACTTTTCCTTGGTCAAGGGTACATTAACCTCTAGTATAATAACTAAATAATTGTTATAAAATTATAAAATAACCATATACAAAATTATGATATCATATATGATCTTCTAATAATTCTTGGTTAATAATAGTTTAGTATTATCATCGTTTCGGGTGTTAACTGCTTCATGTTCCTTTATATTCCTTGTTACGTGAGTCATGTTTGTTATGTATGGGATGTATCTTATTCATATCCAAAATTATATTAAGTCTTTAAACATTATTTTTAATCAAAAAATGAAAATTAGTCTTGAATGGATACGATGCGGAATTAATCTCATCGCGTTCGTGGAGACGGTAATCTGTAAGTACTCATGAGAAACAATATCATTCTTTTGATATTAAAATCGTATATAATAGGATGGTATATCATATATACAGAATAATTATCATTTTATATTTATTATTTACGTCATTTATACTCATTATTATACCCATCCAAATGATGAAGTGTTTGAACAACAAACTACACCACGACGTGGAGATGGTAAGTAGTACGTATGCATGTACAGTGACTTTGTCATTTATAGGATGGATATAATAATGAATATTGTTGTGAAATTTTTATAATAACATAACAGTATATAGAAGATACTGGAATTATTATTTTAGAATGGAAACAACAAATAAAGAGGAAGTGGAAGAAGAAAAGAACTTGAAAGAGGTGATAAAATATTTACCTCTTCTTCAGGTTCTTCCTTTTGATTTGATCAAAAGGGCTCCATAGGTTGGCTATATAACTAATGGAAGGCCTCTACGATGAAGGTAGTACATATTATAGGGTATTTGGGCAGGATTTTGTGGATCCAAATGGATTTGATGGTGTGAATTTGAGAGAAGGGAAGGTTCCCTTTTATAAGAGAGGTGAGGGTCACTTTAGGAAGAGATTGAAATATTATTTTATAATGAAATAATTTTCGGTTTATAATGGCTCCATAATGATTTATTTCGGGGATAAGGTGGGTATGGGTCAGAAACCACTCAATCAATAGGTTTTAGACAGGTCTGGGTCACTATATTAACCTTATTATTTAGATTTAACTCTTAGTTAATTAGTTTGACATTTACCATGTCTCTTTGTATTTTTATATTATATGGTTAATAAACGTACTATAAACATACAAAAGAACCTCAAGTGGTTCATTAATGAAATATATAATAATATTTAAGCCCTTTTTCTAAACCTTATATTTTTATGAATAGAATATCAATTAATAATATAATATATTTTTTAAAAACTCTTTTTTGTCAATTTTCACACTCTTTGATATTTTTTATTTTTTAAATTCATAATATCATTATTACTTCGAAAGAAATACATTAATCGACCCTAAAATGTCATATTGACCTATAAAATTAGTTTAATTCATTAAAATTTTCATATTAGATTTTTTTGGGTATTTATAATATCAACTATTTTAATCTTTCATTAATAAGGTAATTATTGCCTCATAATTGTGTCATAAATAAATTTAATTATTTAATGTCTAAAAATAATAAATAAAATACCATTATGTAGAAAATAGTTTTATCTTTATAATGAATTTTTATATTCTATTTTATCTTATGTATATTCATATATTAAAAATGGTTTAGTTATTAATCTTTGATTTTATCTCTTTTAACTCTTCTTTAAATAAAATAAAAATAAATGTCCTAATCTAATCCAAGTGGACCTAAAAGATCATATTTTATTCCTAAGGTTTTTTTTTTCAAAATACACTCATTCAATAGAATTAGGACATGTTTTAGGGTAATAATATTATTATTTTTACCTTTAATTACCCTATTTATTTTTAACTGTGGTAAATAAAAGTCAAAAGTTACTATTCACCAAAAATTATTTTTATCTTATTTAACCACATTTTACTTAATGGTATCAACCGCATCTCTCCGATTTTCAAAAATCAAGTCACAGAAGTGGTAAAAATATGTTTTATGCAAATTTTCAAAAGCTCCTAGGAGGTGGGTTAAAGACGGTAAAAAGTTCAATAAAATTTTTATATATCTAAACTTATTATAAAATGACTCCAATTAATAACATTGAACTTATATAGTTATTGTGTATCTATTTTAACATAAAATAAATTTAAATAAAATAAATAATTATTTAAATAAAAATTCGGTTTTAAACAATAACTCAGTGTTTTTCACTATTCATAAAAAATTGAAATGTTTTAGAAAAATACCAAAAATTCACCCTAAGATAATTTCAATATTTCAAATTCAAAAATGAAGTAAATTTTGACAAAAAATTTATAAAATTTTAAAAAGTGGATATTAATATTCATAATGGCTAGTTTGATTGGTCACAGTGTATTAGAATTTTGACGTTGCGTACAATGCAAGTTATTGCATTATTCAAAGGGAAACGTACCGTGGAAGCTTGGGGTGTTACATTAGACCCACCTTCAAATAATTTCATCCTCAAAATTTCTAGAATACTACTGCATAACAAGATTCTGGTGGTTCTTTATCATAATTTCCTCGTGTTCCCACGTTGCTTCTTCCATCTTATGGTTTTTCCATAGAACTTTTACCAAACGAGTCATCTGGTTTCTCAACACATGTTCTCTTGTATCAAGAATCTTGACAGGCTATTCGCAATAATACAGACCAGGTTCTAGTTCTAATTCATCATTGGTTAGTACATGCATTGGTTCGGGTATGTATTTTCTCAGCAGTGATACATGAAACACATCATGAAATTTGGAGAGACTTTGCAACATTGCTGAACGGTAATCTACAACCCCAATTCGTTCTAGAATTTCGAAAGGCCTAATGTACCTAGGACTCAATTTACCCTTCTTACCGAATCATATAACTCCCTTCCATGGAGATACATTCATGAAAACATGATCTCCTACTTGAAATTCCATATCCTTCCTTCGGTTATCAGCATAGCTATAATGCCTACTTTGAGATGCTTTGATTTGGGTTTGGATTATCTTCACCTTTTCCATCATTTCATCAACATGTTCTATGCATATGAGTTTTCTTTCACCAACATCAACCCAACAAGTTGGTGTGCAACATCTCATTCCGTATAACGCTTCATACGATGCCATCTGAATACTGGAATGGAATCTATTGTTATATGAAAATTATACCAGAGGTAAATACTGATCCCACATTCCTTGAAAGTCAAGTGATCAAGATCTCAACATTTCTTCTAAGGTTTTAATAGTCTATTCTGATTTTCCATCAGTTTGAAGGTGGTAGGTAGTGCTCAAATAATGTTCAGTATCTAAGGACTTCTGAAGACTTTTCCAGAATCTTGATGTAAAATGGGGATCACAACCAGAAAAAATCGATAGGGGTACTCCATGAAGTCTTAAAACATCATTAATATATAGTATTGCTAAATGTTCAAGTGGTAAATCTTCTCTTATATAAAGAAAATGTGCTGACTTGGTAATATGATCAACAATGACCCATATTTCAACATTACTTCTAGGAGTCTTTGGTAGTCCCATGACAAAGTCCATCATAATATTTTCCCATTTCCACTCAGGTATGGGAAGAGGTTGCATGACTCCTCCAGGTTGTTTCCTTCTAGCTTTCACTTGTTGACAAACCATACATATTGAGAAAAAAATCAGAAATCTCTCTCTTCATGTTTCCCCACCAAAAATGTTCCTCTGATTCTCAATACATCATGGTGCCCCCAAAGTGAATAGAGAAATTGGAGCTATGATCATCATCCAACAATTACGTTTTTAGATTAGGTATGTCAGGAACACAAAGTTTCTTCCCAAATTTCATAATTCCATCTTCATATATGAAGTCGATCAATCTCCCATCGTTCACAGATTTAGTCTTCTTTTGAAATTCATCATCATCAGTCTATGAAATTTTTATCCTTTCTAGTAAAGATTGATTGGAATCCATTTAAAAAAGTATTTGTGATTCACCTTCCATGATTATTCCCATTTTCATTTTCACTATATCCATGAAAACAAGATCCCTTTCAACTCTCATCTTATTCAAAACTCCATGATCCTTTCTGCTCAAAGAATTTGGAACCTTATTTACCTTCCCCGGGTGGTAGTGTATTGTGAAATCAAAATCCTTGAGTAGTTCATGCCATCCCCTTTACCTCATGTTGTGTTCTTTTTGTGATAAAATATACTTCAAACTCTTGTGATCAGTATATATCTCACATTTTCACCATAGAGATAATGTCCCCATATCTTCAAAGAAAAGATTACAGCTGCTAACTAAAGATCATGAGTGGGATAGTTTTTCTCATGAAATTTTAGCTATCATGATGCATAGGAAATAAATCTATCATTTTACATAAGGACAGAACCAAGTCCTTTCTTTGATACATCACAAAAAATAACCAACCCATCATTCCCTAATGGTAGATTTAAATTAGGATAATTGACTAATCTTATCTTCAATTATTCAAAATATTCTTCAAAATCTTTTTTCAAAACAAATTTAACCCATTTACGTGTGATATTGGTTAATGGGTTAGCCAATCGGGAAAAATTCTGGAAAAAACTCTGATAATAACCTGCTAAACCAATAAAACTATGTACCTTAGTTATGCTCATAGGTTCTGGAAATTCCTTGATTGATCTTGTCCTACAAGGATCAACGGAGATTCCATCCTTAGAGACAATATGCCCATGAAAAGAAATATCCTAAAGCCATAATTCACACATTCTAAACTTCCCGTATAATTCATTTCTTCTGATGGTTTTCAGAATCGTGCGCATGTGATTTTCATACTCTTCATAGATTTTAGAGTATACTAGGATATCATCAATAAATACCACCACAAATTCATCACGATATTCCTTGGAAACTTTGTTAATTAGATCCATGGAAACCGAGGGTGCATTAGTCAACCCAAAAGGCATTACTGTAAACTCATAATTCCCATACCTGGTTTGAAATGCTATTTCTGAAATGTCTCCCTTTTTACACAAAATTGATGATATCCAGATCGTTGGTCAATATTTGAAAAATATTTGGCTCCATGAAGTTGTTCGAATAAATAATTTTTCTTTATTGTTATAGATTTTTTCTCCTTGTGGCCAATGCACAACCTCATAGATCCATGTTTCTTTTTAACAAAAAGGATATCGGCTCCCCATGGAGAAACACTAGGGCAGATAAATCCATTATTACTCAATTCCACTATTTGTTTCTTTCGTTCCACTAATTCCACAGTGTCCATTATATAAGGGGTCTTCGATACGGTTCTTTAAACCACAAATTAAATCAATGGAAAACTCAATTACTCATTCTGGAGGATGTCTTAGTAAATTTTCTGGAAACACATCAACATATTCTTGCACAATAGGTATGTCCTCTATTTGAACATTCCTTTCCTCAAACATAGTTATTTCATTCTCTTCCTCACCAATAATTGAATTTCTTTGAGCTATTGTTGGTGGATCTAGATAAGAATTAGATGGTGAAATTTCTACTATAAAGATAAGTTACTCCTTATCATCATCAAAAAATTTAACCTCCTTCTTCTTACAATAAATTTTCACAACATGGTCTGAAATCCAATTCATATCGAGGATTATATCAAATTAAATATCCGTTATGACGATGAGATTAGCAGATAAATAACATTTATATGACTTAATGAGAATTGATTCACAAAACTTTTTTTTAATGAAACTTCCCTTAGGAGTTTTGACTAAAAACTCCCTCATTAAATAGAATTAGAATTATCTAATTTTCAAAGAAAACTCGGAATATATGAAATAATGAGATGATCCAAAATCAAATAAAGCATTGAATAAAATTGAGGAAACCATTAAATTACCTTCCAACCCATCTTCCAGAGCTTCAACCTCAGCAGTAGTGACCGCATAAGCTTGACCTTGATCACTTGGACTTTTTTGAAGTAAGTTTCCCTAACGCTTAGGACATTAATTTTCATAATTCTTCTTTCTCTACAATTATAGCATTCAACATTGACAGCCTCTTTCTTCCCCTTGAAATCACGAGCTTGGTGGCCTTTTTCACCACACTTGTAATAAACTCCCATTCCCTTCAGGAAAGTACCAGGATGTTTCTTCCCAAATTTAATTCGTGATGGATATTCAAAATTTCCCTTCTTCCCCTTATTTCCATTTACAGAATGTTCATCAGATCTCTTCTTCTCTTTCTTTTCATTAAATTCGTAACACAGAGAGAATTCATTTTCTGTCTTAATACCACATGAGACAATATCTTTGTATGAAGAGAAGGATTGTGATACTAATTCTTGAAAGAGAAATGGTTTTAAACCATCAAAGAATCGATAAATCTTACTCCGTGGGTTACGTATATAATCTTCTGAATGTCTTGCTAACCTTGTAAAGTTAGCCTCATACTTTGTGACATTCTCATCCTCATTATTCCTCAGATTCAGAAATTTATTTTCCATATCTGCTTGATGGTCATGAGGAAATTATTTTACTAAGAAAAGCTCTTTAAACTCCCTCCATTCTATTTTTGATACTTCTTCAAATTCCTTTGTGTTTGGGATTAATGACCACCATTGATCTGCATCTCCTATGAGGCGATAAACGGCCATGAAAACTTTTTTCCTTTCACTACTCCCCAATGCATGAAATATCTTTCTAAGTAACTTATCCATTGCTCAGCTACCAATGGATTTGTACACCCATTTAATTTTTTTGGTTGTTTCCTCATGAAGCGATCTAACATTGATCCTCCTCATTGTGGATCAGGGTGCTCCATAAGGGTAAGGTTAGTATTCATAACCAGTGTGAGTTGTCCCAGTATGGTAATAAGTTGATCACCCCCAGTTTCATCACTATATATGCTATAATTATCTTGAGTAGGAGGTAAATCCCTACTTGTATTACACACATTGATATGGTTTCTATTCCTTCCACTAGTCTCCATTTCTAATCAGTGGCATAAACTAGATTAGTTTATGAATTGAAATACATAATTCCAAACTTGTAAAACACTTAACATAAATTGAGCCGTTTATGGATATAATCCATAATCATAAAAAAATTTTCCTTGAAGAGGTATATACTCATAAACCCTTCATAATGGTTTGTAAAGAAAATGAAAATTATCCTAAGCATATCCCTCGAGAGTGTCGTAACCAAGAGTGCATCAAGGACTGTTGTCGTGCACCAGTTCCCCGTTCGAGTCTAGCTCAAAGCGGTGTTTATGGGTTTTACCCCTATGTACATTTGTGCTAGAGCCGCCCCTACCTGCCCGTATCCAGATAGGGATGCATTTCTTAGAAAACTCATAAAATCTCAACATTACCAAAATTCTAGAAAAATATTCTATACTAATCCTCAAATTCTATCTTAAGTTAATGTTTTCTAATCAGAATTTTTCTACATCTAACTTCCAAGGATAGTACTAAACTTTCTCTGATACCAACTGTAAATCCCAGACTCCAGTTACCCAGAGTCAGTGCATTATTACATAACATTGGAGTGATACAAGGAATCATTTCCTGAAAGACCAAACATTTTAGTAGCCTTGTAAATACTAGATACATTCAAAAGTTTTACATTACACTATATAATGAAAAATACAATAACATAGTCTCCATAGGCCACACTCATCTCCTTTAGAGTATCCCTGCAGGTCAGTCATAATATACTTCATCGCATCCTAGTAAAAATAAAATATAGAAAGGGGTGAGATAAGATGCTCAGTAAGGATAACAATATAGTGGAAACATTCATAAATAAGCATAAACATTTAAAGAAATGTATACAATTAAAACAAAATCCTTTTTAAACATGAACTTCAGCATAATATGGCAAGGATGAAATCAAATAATATCATTTACTTATTCTCATGGATATTCGACTAGTGGAATAATCAAATTAAATATCAATATCCAAATTCATAATGATGGAATGCATAATGCCAGACTTCATAACCACATAGTCAAGGCCTAGTTCAAAGACTAAAAATAACATTTTGTCAAGGCCTTGTTCCAAGACACTAGTTTTTCTCATGAGACCTACCGATGCATAAAGTAGTTATAGCGGGCTCTACCCGTCACTTACTAAGTCCAATGCATTCCTCATATGAAAAGGTTTCAACATAACATCAACATTCATATTAAAACATGCATACGAAATGTCAATAATTTATCCATAAACCCAGAATGGTGTAAAAATAAAATATCCATAGTCGAAAATATCACAAAACCTTCAGTACAATATGGATGTTTTGTATCACAATAAATCAACTTCAAATAAGCTTAAAATCCATCAAAGGATGTTGAAATAGATGAAATCAAAAAAAAATAGAAAAATATATCCTTATATTTTGAAATAATTTAAAATTCATATAATTATAAAAGAAAACATTTATTTTGAAAATATTGTTATAATCTTGTAAGGTAAGCTCTGATGATGTTATAATGGCAGAAAATAGCTGCACCCGCCGTATAAGTTAAAAAAACATTGTTACCATAATTTTGTCAAAAAGGTCATAAAGTACCTTGTTTGGAAAATGAAAAAAATATTCTTTTATAAAAATCTTATAAAATTTAAAATAAGAGTATAAATTAATTTAACCCATAGTCTATTAAATAGTAAAAATGTTTTGAAATACATTTTTAGAAACATTGATGGGGATGATAAAGAGGTCCCAGAAGACACTTACATAAAAGCAACCTCGGATAATAGAGAGATTGTGAAATTACCCCTTACTTTGTACATTTACTTGGTCAAGGGTATGTTAAAATCTTTTATAATATTTAAATCATTTTTATTAAATTATACAAGAACCGTATACATAATTATGATATCTTATAGGATCTTCTAATAATTATTTTCTAATAATAGTTTAGTATTATCGTCGTTTCGGGTGTTAACTGATACATGTTTCTTTATATTATTTATTACGTGAGCCATATTTGTTATGGATGGTATGTATCTTATTAATATACATAAGGATATTAAGTCTTTAAAAATTATTTTTAATCAAGAAATGAAAATTAGTCTTGAATGGATACGATGGGGAATGAATCTAATCGCGTTGGTGGAGACGGTAATCTGTACATACGCACGAGCGACAATATCATTCTTTTGATATTAAAATCATATATAATTGGATGTTATATCATATATATTGAATAATTATCATGTTATATTTATTATTTATATCATTTATACTCATTATTATACCTGTCCAAATGATGAAGTGTTTGAACAACAAACTACACCACGATGTGGAGACGGTAAGCTGTACATACGCACGTATGGTGACTTTTTCATTTATAGGATGGATAGAATAAAGAATATTTTTGTGCCATATTTATTTTAACATAACACTATATAGAAGAAACTGGAGTTATTATTTTATAATGGAAACAAAAAATAATGAGTAAGTGGAAGAAGAAAAGAACTTCAAAGATGTGATGAAATATTTACCTCTTCTTCAGGTTCTTCCTTTTGATTTGATCAAAATGGCTCTTTAGGATGGATTTATGAGTAAAGGAAGGCCTCCAGGATTAATTTATGATAGTTGAGAGGATATTTGGGTAGGGGTTGGTAGAGGCAAATGGATTTGAAGGTGTGAATTTGAGAGCAGAGAAATTGCCCCTTTATAAGAGAGGTGAGGGTCACTTTAGGAAAAGATTTATATATTATTTTATAATAAAATAATTTTCGGTTTCTAATGGCTCAAAAATAATTTATTTAAAGGATAAGGTGGGTATGGGTTGAAAACCACTCAACAAATAGGTTTTAGATAGGTTTGGATCACTATTTTAACCTTATATTTTAGATTTAACTCTTAGTTAATTAGTTCGACATTTACCATTTCACTTTGTATTATTATATTATATGGTTAATAAACATACTATAAACTTCTAAGAGAACCTCAAGTGGTTAATTAATGAAATATATAATATTATTTAATCACATTGACCAAACCTTATATTTTTTAGAATATAATATCAATTAATAATATAATATTTGTTTTAAAAACTATTTTTTGTCAATTTTGACATTATTTGGTATTTTGTTTTTGTTAAATTCATAAAAGCATTATTACTTAGAAAACAAATCATTTAATAAACCCTAAAAGGTTATATTAACCTATAAAATTAGTTTAATTCATTAAAAGTCTCAAATTAGATTTGTTTGGATATTTATAATATCAATTATTTTAATCCGTCGTTAATAAGATAATTACTGCATCATAATTGTGTCATAAATAAATTTAATTATTTAATGTATAAAAATTATAAATAAAATAAAATTCTGTAGGAAATCATTTTATATTTCTAATTAATATTTATAGTCAAATTTATCTTATGTATAACTCTGTATTAAAAATGGTTTAGTTATTAAACATTGATTTTAACTCTTTTAACTCTTCTTTAAATAAAATAATAATAAATGTCCTAATCTAATCCAAGTGGACCTAAAGTATCATATTTTATTCCTAAGTTTGTTTTTGGTTGAAATAAACTCATACAATAAATTATTACATGTTTTAGGGTAATAATAATATCATTTTTACCTTTAATTAATGTATTTACTTTTAACTGTGGTAAATAAAAGTAAAAAGTTACTATTCACAAAAAATTATTTTTATCTTATTAAACCAAATTTTACTTACTAATATCAACCATGTCTCTCATATTTCTGAAATTCAAGTCATAGAAGCGATAAAATTAAGTTTTATGCAAATTTTCAAAAGCTCCTAGGAGGTGGGTAAAAGACGGTAAAAATTTCAATACAATTTTTATATATCTAAACTTATTATAAAATGAATCCAATGAATTAAATTGAACTCATTTACATATTATATATCTATTTTGACCTAAAATAAAATAAAATAAAATAAACAATTATTTAAATAAAAAAGTCAGTTTTAAACAATAACTCAGTGTGTTCACCATTCATCAAAAATTGAAAGTTTTCAGAAAAATACCGAAAATTCTCCCTGAGATAATTTTGATATTCTAAATTCAAAAATGAAGTCCATTTTGAAAAATAAGATTTATAAAATTTTAAAAAGAAGGTATCACTAATCATAATGGATAGTTTGATTGGTTGCGGTGTATTAGAATCTCGAAGTTGCAAAAAATGAAAACTATTTCATTTTTCAAAGGTAAATGTACCATGTAATCTTGGGGTGTTAAACATTGAACATGAAATAAAAATAAAATACATTTATCAAAAAAATTATGTTTGACACAATTTTTTTGAGAATTTATTATAATATAAAAATGGTAAATATTTAATAAAAATTTGATTAAATGACTAAATTGGATTATTTTATCCTCATATGATGAAATATTTAAAAATTTAATAATATTTATTCCCCAATTATGAAATATTAAATATTTAATTTCTAACACGTATTAAATGTTTTGTTAAAGCCTATATGATTGTCAAGAATTTAATTTTTAAAATTTTCCTTCATTTATTTATCTAACAGATTTTTTTCATAGAAATTGATGTTGTTATTATTATATAACATTTAGAAATAAGTACATGATTAATTTAAAAATCATTAAAATGTTTATAATATGTTTAGATATTTTCCATCCTGAATATCAATTTTTTTCCTCTGATATACACATTCTTTGATGAACACAAATGAGAGCCTATTTTAAGGTGGTAGATTATTCCTATGATCACAACCTTATAGATATTATTGTTTTAATATTATTTATTGATTAAGATAGTAGTTTCATGATGCTACAATGGGGTACAATTAATGAATCAATGTTTTGTGTGCATGGACGTGATGGTGTGACTGGTTTGGGAACTATTTGATGGATGGTTAGACAAGAACTGACTAGACAGTGATGGGTGGCATGAAATATCCCTAGTGATAGGTGTTGGAAGCTCGATGAAAATTGTTTAAAAATATAGATATGAGGATAATAATTGAGGTGGTGTGGAATTTCACAACACGAATATCATGTTTTTGGGATTTTGAAATTTTCATTACTACCTAGTGTACACTTCTTAGTCAGACATTATATACTTATATACCTGTCATTTCCATGTTCTCATTACTACCACACAGTATATAAAATTATAAATATCATCATGGGACTTAGACTAAGTATAAATATGGCTTTTGTGTTTTTAAATATCACCAATTATGCATATTTTTGTTACACATCATGTATCATGAGACCATGTACTTTGGTGTGTACATGTTATACATGCTATTAAACCACATGGACTTACATATAAAGTGCTCCATAGAAACATTGTGTACTACTAGGGATCTCCAAAATAATCGGCACCATACTATAAATTGTTTTTATATAAAATTCACCAGAATTGGGTGGTGAAATACATGATCATCCCAACCTAAATAACCTAAACATTCTGTACCCTATTTGAGCTTGTTGTGTACTAGTATATTTATATAATTACTCATTATTTCTCACATTATTTTCTATTTTTTGATGTTTGAATAGTTCATTTTTAATGGACCTAATTTTTACATGTATTATATAAGAATATTATATGAATTATTTTTGGAGCTATCCATTTAGATGATAGGAGAGTATGAGGCTTGATGAGACTAGAAGTAATTTTTTAAATCTATTAAATATCACGTCTTCACAGTTTTCTTAAAATATCAGGATAAATATTAAATGTATCTTGGATATGAAATCTGATCCCACCATTGAATTTAGAGTATGGGTTTTACAATTTGAACGACATAACATTGGAGGGCGTCCAACGATTGGGTTGGGAACAATCATAGGAGATCATTTATATAAATTATTCTTTTTTAAATAATTTACTTAATTAATTTACATTACATATATTTGTCTATAAATATGATTCAATGGAAAATAATCAGGTTAGCTAAAAAACACAAGACCCATTAGAGATAAAGCATTGTAGAATCATTCTCGGGAGAGCAGCAACTGAATTATGGATCGTTGATTGGTGAGAAGCGGAATTCAAGGATCTCATCTAACAAAAAAAATAAAAATCCATTCTTTATTGTAGATCTATCCAACTTGAGGTAGGAAATTATGTTATGTGGACTTATCCTAGTTGATTTATTCCTATAAATAATTTCAATCAATAATATAACTAGTTTATTTGCGAAATCGTGTGTATTATGGGTATGGGATTGATAATATCTGGGATTGGGGTTTTCTGGAATATTATATTATATAACTCCATTCAGTGTTCTAATGGAAAAAAATCGTGGCCAACATGAACATTGGATGGGGAATATTCCACAATTTTTTTGGGTTGTTCATTTCTTTTCAAAATCTTTATTCATCGCATGGAAATAAATTAGAAGATTATTCAAAAATATCCTTTTAAAAAATCATTTCACATATATTTTAGGGTGCAACAGATTGATACCGCATATCCGGGATCAGTTTGATGATGACATTAAGATAAGATGAAATATTATCGATCGGGAAAAAATTTTGTGATACACAATATTTGTATCCTTAGTGTTCGATGACGAATGATATGTGTTCATTACTTATGAATGTATTCAAAACATGGAACTTGGTTATCGGTGGAGGAAATGGTCAGTGGACATTGAATTTGTGTTTCTTGGTGAGGCATCCAGTAGTGATGGTGAAAACTACAATGTGCAAAGAATATCAATGATTATTTGAAATTCTAGGTTACACAGTGTGTAATATATAATTACATGACTTTTGGGACCTTTTTTCAGTTCTATAATATGGTATAGATATAATTTTCACATTTCATGTGACTCGATCACATGTCATGTGACTCGATCACATGTCATGTGACTCGATCACATGTCATGTGACTCGGTCACATAATGTGTGACCCTTTCCTGGTGTCTCAATGTATTCCTGTGGAGGTACGCAGACACGAACATGGCCGGCCATACATAGACTTTACCAGCGGTACACTAACTAGGTCAGGGAAACATGGGCCTGGACATGATTTATACTCTAACATGGACATGTGAATGGGGAATGATACACCGCTAGGACCCAATGTTAAAGGGACATGTTGTGTACTACCTGTACACAACGTGTACTCCATCAAAGATTTCTTGGATCCCATAAACAAATTATCTTAGATAAGTTTAGTTAGGTTACATTCCCTTGATCCATTCCCAAAGGGTTTATTATGAATCCCCATCATATTCATAGGATGGTGATCCCCTCTGAGAAACTTTATTCTTGGATAGAGTCATTGGAATCCCTCAATGAGGCATAAACAAAGATTCTCTATCACCATCTTTTCCCTATGTGGGGTTCTTGGTATCATTGTGACCAATACTACACATGGGTTCATCCAATAATTAGTTAGTTAATACATATTTGGTTTCTAGTATACCCAAGGGCCTTGGGTGTGATACCTATATGTGTATCATTCTCTTCAGACATACAACGTTTAATTCTTTTGGCATGACCTTCTGAACATGACATATCAGATCGATGTAATCACTCCAATCTGACTTGTAGAGAATGTTCTCTCATACAAGTGTTACATGGAACCTTATATCAAGAATCATAATCTATAAATATTATTTTTATATTACTTGATACAATATTTCTACTATGAGTACATGTAGATATTCTTGTTATATTTCATTGACATATCACTATAATGAGTAGATTATTATTCATGATATTATTTTCATAATGATTTCAGGGTGTCCGGCTAGTTATTTTTATACTCACTCCTACATGAGATTTTCCCACACATATCATGTCTTATAAATATGATCATCCTTTCAGTAGAATCCAAGTGGGTCTAGGACTGGGTAGAGCTTAGTGATCCAGAGAAAACAAGTTGTGTTCTTGCAGTTACTTTGACAATAGTCCTAAACCACATTATAGGATGGAATATTTTCTTGTTTCGTTATGGTGGGATTTTTTAAACCTTATTTCTTTATAGTACATGTTTCCTTACTCTAATGGTGGGATTTTATATTTATTCATGAATTTTTATTAGTTGTTTTACATTTTAGCATTATATGGACTCGGATATATGTGTGTTTGTATAGGTATGTTAGGATAAGGCCTCTCATGTGTGAGATGTGCCTTCTTGGTGTTGGTCTCCTGCCCTTAGTATATTGGAGGTGGGATTAGGGTGGCCATGGAAAGGGCCTCATTCAGACAGGTCATGAAGGATTCGTATCAAATGGGTCGATTCAACCTTAAGACCAAAGTCTATGAGATTGGTTTGGGGATAGAATTTAAATTATTTAATGCTTGGATCTCAGGTAAGGGATATTCGTATTAGTGTGGAGACTGGTGTATCCATACACTAGAAATCTGAAAACCTACTTATTGACTTGGTACATATGGAATATGGTTGCATGGAAAACATTGATATAGGAATCATATAGGAATGGGTTGTGGTTTCCATGTAATTCTTGAATTACCTCTCAAGATATACACATTGACCATGGTATATCTTGTCTATTTCAGGATTCCTCCATGACATTTTCCAAGTAGGAATCAACATCAGGATCATGAGGATGAACCCCTCTATGATGAGGCTTCAATACAGAGACCTTTTCATGAGGTTTTACCACCAAATGTTGAATTTTTCTTACAAAAAACTATTAAGAATTGTATTATACAGAGAGTACAAAAATATGAGGTGTGTAGGATAATTCTTCTTCCTGAGTTTTAGCAACTACAATCCATCATGTTTTTTAGTGATCCACATCCAAAGGTGTAGAGGATTGGCTTGATGAATTGGCCCAAGTCTTCCATTTTGTCAAGACACCTACAGATCAGATGGTGGTCCTATCAGTAAGCCTTCTCCACAGCTCTATGGAACAATGGTGGGGTTTAGTGACCCAGCCTTATGATGAGGATACTATAACATAGTTAGAGTTCGAGAAACTTTTCAAAAAATATTTATCTACCACTATATTGATGCATGTATGCATCCAGAATGATATATATCTTTATCAAGGCAAAATGACTATGGTGGAGTATTTATCAGGGTTAACCAACCACTCTCCTTACTCTATGGATATGGTGTGTGATCTGTTACTTTGGTTTTATACCGTAAAGTTAGTACTATGAAGATAAATCCAATAAAATGAAATACCTCTAAGAATTATTACCCTTATTGGGGTAACAGAGCATTCCATGTTGGTCAAGAGAAACCTAGATGAGAAACAGTAGGAAGTTGGTGTCTATAATGGGAACAGGGGAGCAGTGACATCTGTGTAATGGATTTGATGATAGACATAAGGACATAGATCTGTGATGTATTTTAGGAGGTTGTCCCCAGACAAAGGGAAATTGGTTCAAGGTTCACGGGATGGATCTAGTCTTCCATGGGAGAGGCAATGCTACTTATGTGGTGGTCGGGTACATCTTGCAAGGTATTTTCTAGACCATTGTGTGGCTGATAGAGATACGCTGGATGGTTCACATAGGCATCGAATTTAGTGATATCAGAAAAGTACATTGTGTGGAAGATGTGGTTGAATAGCTAATATAGTAGCTGGAGGAGGTATAATTTATGACTGGTTACCACCACCCCCAAGATGTTTTTTTAGGCTTAGGGATCTGGGGGGAAAGGGGCGAGGGATGATGAGGGTGTTCAAGGATTATGACCCAGATACTCTAAGGATGGTAGGAGGAACAATATGTTTCTTTTCTACCTTAGCTTCACTACTGATAGACATTGGTGTGAGTCTTTTATTTATAGAAACTTACCTATTTTGAGACGTATAGATTCTGGTTGAGCCTTTGGTTCAACCTTTACGCCTGGAGACTCCTACTAGTGGTGACTCAGCTATCACACACTTGTTCCGATGGTGTGACATAACTCTTAGATAAGAGAGTTTCTTTTGGGATCACTTTTTAGTAGTGATGAGGGATTATGATGTTATCATGGGTATATACTGTTAATCTAGGGTTTATCTCTAGATAAACTATTTTAGGTAGAGTATATGGTGTGTCCATAGTGATGGGATGATCTTTTTATTTGTGGGTGAATATGAAACCTAGGAATAGTATGATCCACTCGTGAATAGTATGGTGAAATTGATTTATTATCAGCTAGCTAGCATGACCCTTGGTGTAGTGGATGCTATGATTTTCAGTTTCTTATAGTCCTATCGAAGTATTAGGATGTATTTCCAAAGGATGTTCTAGGATTACCTCCACGCCAGGAGGTAGAATTATACATTGGTTTACACCACAGGGAAGTGTTGATATCTACTCCAACCTGTTAGATGTCTCTTGTAGAGATTCATGAGCTAATGGTGTAGTCAGAGGACTTGAAAAGAAAGGGTTTTTTTCAGACCCACTGTCTCACCCTAGATAGCCCCAGTGTTAGTCACCAAGAAGGTGGAAGGGAGATTGAGGTTATATGAATATTACCATCACCTAAACTAGGTTAATATAAATAAAATATATCCACTACTGGGAGTCAATTACCTCTTTGATTAGGTGAGAGAGGAAAAATGGTCATCGTAGATTTTCATTAGATTCGGTTATCACCAGTTGTGAGTATGGGATGAGGATATATTAGAGACAAATTTTAAAATTTTCTCCGGTCACTATGATTAGTTGGTAATACCATTCAGTATGAAGAACTCCCTAGTAGTGTTCATGGGACTCATGAACCACATATTTTATCCTTTCATAGACATGTTTGTGGTGGTATTCATTGAATATATTCTACTGTACTAAGCATCCAATGTCGAGCATGAGAGACACTTGAGGGCGATTCTGAACGTAATCTGAGAGCACCAATATTACAGGAGGCTCTCAAAGAACCAGTTATGGATTCAGGAGTTCCACTTCCTAGTACATGTCATTTTAGTGGTTAGAGTGGCAGTGGAACCAATAATGGATGAGGTACTGTTATCTTGGGAGCCACCAACGAGGGTGAAAGAGGAGTGAAGATTCCATAGGTTGGAAAGCTACTATCGGAGATTCAAACTTGATTTCACTAGGATTTTATCTCCCTTGATATATTTGAACCAAAAGGGGAATCCATTCATGTGGGCAGAGAGGTACCAACAGGCTTTGTAGGAGTTGGGGCTGAGACTTATGAGAAATCCCATTTTTTGATTTCCATAGGAGGGTGTTGAGTACATAGTGATCTATGATGCATTAGTTACTGGGATTTTTTTTATTCAGATATAGGCAATTATTTCATATGGTTCACATTTTTTTGGAACACAATATCAGAACTACGTGACCAATGATGTTGACCTAGTAGTGACAGTCTTCTCACTAAAGATATAGAAACACTTCCTAATTGGTGAGTGGTTTATTATGTATTCTAACCATTGGACTCACAAGTGTATCTTATATTAGAAGGATATAAAAATTATATAGAGGAAATGGATAGAGTTAATCTAGGATTATGGATTCTAGATTTTCTAAACTCCTTAGAAGAGGAACGAGGTAGAAGAGTCTCTTAGTATGAGAGAATGCTCACATCTACTGGTTGAGGTATCAGAGTAGTTGTCCTCATTCAAGTGATTTTTTTGGATGGATATAGAGCTGTCATCCTCCAGTCTATGTTTTTTACCCTTCCAGTTTTATAGTGAGTCTAAGAGGCCTAACTTGGGGATATTTAATGTGAAATCCTACAAACGCATATATCAACTGGACAAGCTCCAAAATTCTTTTTTGAAGGTGGGGAGCATGTAATTTTTTTAGAGGATGCACGATGGTACTAGTGAAATTGTGATAGGAGGTTATAAGGGAGTTTCATACATATCCCATGGAAGTACATCTATGTTTGTTAAATATGTACTATGACCTTTAGCATCATTTTTGGTGTCTAGGGATGAAGAAGGTAGTTACAGAGTTTGTCTCTTGATGGCTTATTTTTCAGAATGTTTAGGATGAGTACCAGTATCAAATATGATTTTCTTAACCCCTTGAGGAGCCAGAGTGGAAGTGGGATGATATATCCATGGTCATCGGGATAGTGTTACCATGTATGTAAAATGGACATGATTCCATCTAGTTGATCCTTGACCAACTCACCAAATTAGCCCACTTACTAGCTATCTGGGAGAAGTGTTTAATGGAGATCATGGGATTCCTATACATTTAAGAGATAGTTTGACTCCATCGAGTTTCCTTGATGTTTATTTCTGATTTTTATGGGTTTTTAACATATCAGTTATGGAGGTGATTACAGGAGGACTTTAGGACCCATTAGTGTCATAGAATGTATTTTCACCCCTAGAATGATTTCCAGACCGAGCGAACCATTCAGGTCTTAGAGGAATTATTGTGGGCTTTCAAGTTAGAATTTGGTTGTATTTTGGAGGATCACATACCATTGGTTGATATTACATAAAACAAGAACTAAAATTCCACAAAGGCTATGGAAAAATTTGCTACCTTGTGTGGGTGAACCTACAGGTCACCACACTTTTGGGATATCTCATAAGAGTTAGTGCTTATGGGCATAGAGTTCTTTCAAGACACTTCATATGAGATGAATATCATCCAATAGTAGATGAGGGAAACACAAATCCATAAAAAGTACTATGTGGACCGATGATGAAGGCCTTAGGTGTTTGAAGAGGTAGAACATGTGTTCTTAAGGATCTCACATTGACATGGATTTTGGAGATTTTACTAGGGTGGTAAGCTATCTCCTAGATTCATTTTACCTTTCTAGATTCTATGTAGAGTTGGAGAGGTGGCACACCGCTTAGCACTACTACCACAATTAGATTGGGTATACGATGTATTCCATGTGTTGTAGCTAAGGAGGTACATGCATGACCAGTCACATGTTATCGACTGGGGTGATATAGAAAATGAGGATAGAGCTAGCTTTACTGATTACCTAGAAGGAATTGAGGAAAAATCGCAGAGGATCTTACATAGGAAGACAGTTTATTTGGTGTGTGTCTGATGGTAGCATGAAAATCTTCAGGAGAGTACCTAAGAGCAGGAGACCCAAATGTGTTCTCAGTACCCACATCTCTTTGTGTAGCCTTTTCTTTTGTATTTTTGGTATGTAAATCCTGAAGTTTTGGATAGCATAATGACTCTTTATTTTCTAGGTATTACTTATAATATTATATAGATTATTTTCAGAACTAGGTGCTAAAACCACATGATATTTCGAGTCCCATTGTACCCGAAATTAATTTTTGTAATATATTAAATATATGAAATAAATTAAACATAATTTTTTCATGGTTTTCCTAAATTAATGTAATAACTATTAAATGGATGATCATATCAGAATTATGATTCCACCATTGAATTTATTGAATGGATTTTACCATAGGCACGACCTAACCTCGGAGCACCTCGGATGTTCAGGTTGGGCACGAACATGATCGAAATTTTAGATAAATTATTTAGTTAAAAATAATTTAGTATATTAAAATTACATGACCTATATTTAACTATAAATATGATACTATGAATAAATACCAAGGTTTTACACATAGCACTGGTCTTGTTGGAGAGAGAGTGTTGGAGGATCATTTTTGGGAGAGATGCCACGAGATTATGGATCACCAATCAATGAGTAGAAGAATTCAAGGATCTCTCCAAATGATAATGATTTGGATTCATTATTGTTTATTGATCAATCCAACTTGAGGTAGGACATTTTTTTATGTGTATTTATTCTTTTTGATTAATTCCTATAACAAGCATGATTCAGTCAACTAATGAATTCACTCGTGGGTGGTGCATATTTTGGGTATAGGAAAGATATAATACCAGATTAGGGATTTATCTCTGATTATTTTATATATCTTTTTTCTTCATTCTAATGGAAATGATTCGATTCCAATATAAACATTGTCCAAGGTCTATTCCACACGTTTTTGTTTGGTGTATTTCATCCCACATTATTCATTCATATTAGGAAATTCCATTCCCCCCCCCCTTCAATGAATACCCAATAATTAATCTTTTCAAATTAATCTCTTGAGAAAACAGATTGACATAATAGATCTAGGTTCAGTTTGATGATGGGATCATGCTTCGATGATGGATGATCGACCAGGGATGAATTTTCGGATTCTACTTCATCGTATCTTCATCGTTCAATGATGGATGACCCATTTGGAAGATTTCTAAATGGATTTGAAGGTTGTAACTCTGTCATCGATGATGGATATGGTTGGCCAACCACAAATTCATGTTTTCTAGTGATCTATACAGTATTGGTAGTTTGGAAGACAATGTGTGAACCAGATCTAGGATTATATGAGTTTTCAAGTCATAGGGCATGTAATCTAGAATTAAATTTCATGCAAAAAACCCCTATACAGTGCTAGGATTTTGTCTCAAAGAAAATAATTACACATTGTTTGAATCCATCATAGGACATGTGAACCTTTTCAAGAAGCTCAAAATGTACCTAGAGAGGTATATAGACACAGACACTGCTAGCCACACACAGACATGACCAGTCATCCATGAACAAGTTTAGCAATACATGGGATTAGAAATGTCGTGTGCTCTGACACATACATTTTCATAGGATATGATACATGGTTAGGACCTCGTTCCGAAGGGACATGTTTTTTATTACCAATACACACCCTGTACTCCTTAAAAAGTTTATTGGATCCCTTGTACTCTTGACCAGGCAAAAGTTTCATTAGGGTATGTTCCCCTGATCCATTCCATGAGGGTTTTTTATGGATTTGAGTCCTATTCCTAGGGTGGTGATCCACTCCGAGGAACTTTAATCTTGTATAATGTCTTATGAATCCCTTCATGAGGACAAGAGTGAGGTCCTATATCGTTATCTTTTCCCTATGTGGAGGTCTTTGTGTCATCGTGACCAACACTACGTGGGTATTGATTACCAACATAGAGGATTAATCTATATTTTGTTGTCTGTATAACCCATGTCCTTGGGTGTGATCCCTATCTATGTATCATTGTCTTCATACTTCAAGTGTGTAATTATTATGTTGAGAACCAAAGAGCATGACACCATAGATTGATGTTGTCAGTCGTATCTTACCTACAGGTTGTCTTCTCCTGGTCAAGTTTCATATGAAACCTTTGATTACGAATCCTAGTCTTGAAATATAGTTGTGATATTACTTGATAATGTTTTTCCACTATGATTATATCTATATGTTCTTATTATATGTCTTTGACATATACATATGATGTGTTGATTATTATTCTTGATGAGATATTGTTAGTTATTTCAGGGTGTCTTTATTTCTATTGTTATACTCACCCCTATATGGGATTTCCTAGATGTGTCATTTATTATACAGATGACCAACCATTTGATGGAATCCTAGAGTGATCATGACCTGGCAGAGCTTAGCGAGCTGAAAAGTCTATGGTGTATTCCACTGGTTACTTTGACAACTATCCTCACAAAATTTACAGTTTGGAATTGTTTTCAATTTCTTTATGTTGGGTTTGTATTTTCCCATTTTTATTTCCAGTACTTGTTGTCATAATCTAATGGTGGTATTTTAGACGTATAAAGTCATGGTTTTCAGTTTTTTTGCATTTAATCATTTTATAGTCTTGGAGATATGTGCATGTGTATGATCACATTAGGGTAAGGCCTCTCATGTGTGTGATATTCACACTTGGCATTAGTCCCTATCCCCTTGCCTATAGGAGGAAGGCTTGGGGTAGTCACAAAATGAGCCCTTTTTGGTGGTTAGTGACATCATTAAAAGATTATTTTTTATTTAGAGTGGAACGTTATAATTGTAAAGACCCGTAAAATTCAAGGGAATTTTTTTCTTAATTTTCTTTTGGATTTTACAAGAACGCAGTTTCTGATGGCACCTGATTCTGAGGCCCGATGTGCCCGGAATCATTTTATTAAGTTTAGCTCGGGTACGTTCAGTGAACGAATGAGCGGGTTTTTCTAACTTTTGAACCGGTGCTCGGAATCAAATTCTGAGGGCACCAATGGAATCGCGACGCCGTTAATTTCTTAGAAACACCTTTTCCGGAGTTGTGTTTGCTCGGCTGTGGTTTTTAAATTTTCGGGTTAAGTAAATGAATAAAATAAAATGGGGCAACCAAGTTATTTTATTTTAAGTTGTTTAACCTAAGCTAACAGGTTAAAGTAGGACCCATAATATCCTACACTACTAGGTTGGATATTTGTGGGGTGGGGACCACACGAGCCCCACCTTTTTCAACCCCCCCTCCTTTACTTTGTAACGCACCCGCACCCCCCTTTTTAATGAATTCAACCGTTGCATTTAATCTGGATAATAAACACCTCATTAATTGGGCAGTTTAAACTCCTCAATTAATTCAATTAATTGATTGTTTCATTTTTCAAATTCAAATCGTTGGCTTGTGTGTTAATAAAATAAGACAAGTCTTATTTAATTAGAGGTTGGTTGTGTGAGAGGGTTTGGGAGAAATCACTCAAGCCGTGAAACACTCCTTCCTCAATGAAGAACGAGAAGAACACGATGAACTCCAACCTCTGACTAAGGTCGACAAGAACGTCGGATCCTCGGAGATCGATGACGCGATGCCGACGAATCCCCCATCCGCGTCGCCTTCTTTTGTGACGTGAAATTCCGCGAAGAACCCTCACTGGACGACGCTTGAGGTAGGGGTTTTGGTTCAATTAAATCTATGTGATTTATATCCTCGGCATATGTTTAAAATTTTTCGGAAGCCGTTTAAACCGCTAACACGGTGGGTGCGGACCAACGAACAAGTCTGAACCCACTGTTTCTTCGTTCTTGGTGTGCGGATAAGCGGGCGATGACGAAGTAGGACGCAAGGGAATTTGATGTCTTCATAGTGGAGAGTCGGTCTTGGGAGGACCACTGGAAAAGACATCAGGCAAAACGGACCACCGGAGCGCGTCCGGTGGTCCGCGGAATACCCCGCCGGTGCAGCGTCGGGAAGGGCCGTCGCGGCTGAAGCCGCGGCGGCAGGCTGCTTGTCCCGCGACCGCGCGGGACTGAGGAGGCGGGGACATGGTGCTAGGCCGCGTCCATTGGCAAGGAGTGGCCCCCACGCGGGGTCTGCAGTTTCATTCAAGGGGGCGGCACCCCCTTTTGTGCGGCCGCTCGGCCATCGCTGAGCCGACCCGCTCGGCCAGCCCCGAGCCGCCCTGGGGTCGGGCAGGCGGCACCGGGCCGGGCCGCCCAGGCCATTCCGGGCCGCACCGGCCGGGCCATGCCGCGCCCAGTCAGGTCAGACCCGGGTCAGGGCGACCCAGTTCGGGCCGACCCGGGGGTGGTTGGGCCGGGTCGGACCGGGCCCAGACCCCCCATTTTCGGACTGTTTCGGTCTGTTGCCCATAACATGAGCTACAGACCTCCGATAGATGCACCATCAGTTGCGTAGCGATCCTTGGATCAAGAAGGTCATTTAGAGATATTACACTCAAGGTTTCAGAATACTTTGGTTTCGGCCGGGTTGGTTCGTACACGAAACCAACCGGGCCCTTGAAGCGGAAACGCTTATAACTTGAGCTCCGGATGTCCGATTGATGTACTGTCAACTTTGTTGGATTCCTCTAAGTGAGAATAACCTTTTTTCTTACTCCACTCGAGGTTTGGACGCAGTTGGAGTACGGTCGGGTTGGTTTTGACTAAAAAACCAACCGGGCCCCTAGGACGAAAAAGCCAATAACTCTCAGACGGGGCGTCCGATTGACGCGCCATCTGTGACGTTGAGTTCCTGTTGACGATACGGAAATTTTGGATACATCAACTCCAGACTACATGTCAGTTGATTTATCAGCCCCTCGGCTCATGGAGTGGACCCTCTTGAATGAGCTTGTTGTGTGAGGAACCCTAGAGCTGGCTGCGACTGCGACGACGACGACAACTGTGCAGAAATCCTCCTTGGATTCGACGACGATGACTACAGCACTCAGCGATCCTACGTGGATTAGTTCTACCGATCATGTGTGGGTCAGATCTTTTTTGGGTCAACGGTCAGTGGTCTTGTGTGGGCCAGCGCCTACAGATCCTGTGTGGGTCCAATCCTGTGTGGTTCATTGCGGGGGTTAGTTACCTATCGATCTTGTGTGTGTCATTGCGGGGGGTAGTTACCTATCAATCCTTTGTGGGTAATTGCGGGGGTTAGTACATATCGATCCTGTGTGGGTCGGATGGCTTAGATGAATCAGT
Source organism: Viscum album (assembly GCA_963277665.1). Taxonomy (NCBI): domain Eukaryota; kingdom Viridiplantae; phylum Streptophyta; class Magnoliopsida; order Santalales; family Viscaceae; genus Viscum; species Viscum album. The sequence continues at coordinate 1,991,317 of CAUJRU010000015.1, read as the reverse complement.
GGATACATCTGATCATCTCTCTCATCTGACGAAGAAGTATACCCGTGTGAGCTGAATCTTGACTTTCAATCCTTATCTTCGATAAGATTGACTTGATATCCTGTGTGGATTACGTTATTATTTCCTATTTGGATTGGATTGTGTTTTCCTGTGTGTACTGGGTTGTACTTGGGATCGGATGTTGGAGCCGAATGAGAATTGATGACTTAGGTATATGTATGGGCATATACCTAAGTAGTGTTGGATGTTACTTCGTGATTATATCTTTCCTTTGTGGATTATCCTTTATAGATTCTGGGAGACCATCGGGGGTCTCGGGGTCCCTACTAAGTATCTTATACTCACCCCTGCACAGGATATGCCCGCACTACGTTGTGTTGGTTGCAGACGACGGACAGTGATGATCATGGTTGAGGCTGGCAGAGCAGGTCAGTACCTGGAGGTGGACCACTGAGCGGGACGTACTCGGAGCGGAAGGCTAGACCCGAGGAGCTGTGGAGTCTATCTGTACCCACCCTTCATGTGGGACTTCCAGTGGACAACTCGAGGCTGCAGCTTTACTTTTTAGTTTATGTACTCCCTTTTCCATTTGTACTTTACTTTCAGTTTGGGTTTGTATTGTGGCCCACTTACTTTTCTGCACTTACTATTGTACCCAGATTTACTTATTATTGTTTATGCTTGCTTTCTTGCTCTGTGGTGTTTGTTTACTTCACAATGGAAATGCCTTCCCTTTTTATTGGTAATTACGCCTTTGTGCTAGTCGTCATCCCCTGGAATATGGAAGGAGGGCTTGGGGTAGTCACGACACAGGCCCCGAGGACGGGTCGTGACAAATTGGTATCAGAGGAGTTCAGTTCTACCACAGAACATTGGACTCTGATCTTTCTTCTATGTGAAGCAATAGAGTTATGAATATTGAGTGTGGTTATCAATCCAGGGAGTCCAGTTTTGGTGCGGCGGCCGACGTATCTTTACACCAGGACCCTGAATTCTGATTTCCGACTTAATGAACAAAAACATTGATTGCATGTGTGTTTCAAGTTTTATTTGTGATTAATTTATGTCAAATCACCAGGTATAATGTTTGACCGTGGCACACCTGTTTCTTTTCAGGATGGTCCCACGACAGTAGCCAGCTAGGGTTTCGAGCGTTGTGCGTCACGACAGCCCACCGAGCGACGAGGCCTCGGTACAGGGCCCTTTGACAGCATAGGCACCGGCAGTACCTCTACCCGTCGAGCCACCGATGCTACCATCCCCAGCCGCTGACGATGCACGCCGCCTTAGTGCACTGTATGAGGTTTAGCATCAGCGACCGTCCAGGTTCCGTGGGGAGACGGACCCTCAGGCAGCCGAGGATTGGCTGGAGGCAGTTTTATGAGTTTGTAGGTTAGTGAGGACACCAGCTGACTTCATGGTGATCCTCGCAGCCAGCATCCTGCACGCGGCAGCAGTAATATGGTGGACCTTGATGCTCTAGGTGCACGACGAGGCATCTCTCCTCTGGACAGACTTTGAGAGCCTCTTCCACTCGGAGTTCGTCCCAGCAACCCTCCGTGCGGTGCGCATCCAGGATCTACTATAGATGCGGCAGGGCAGCTTGACGGTCGCCCAATACTCGGCGAGATTTACCAACCTCTCGTGCTTTTCAACGGAAAAGGTACGAGACCCATTCTTCCGGGCTCGGACCTTCGAGCAGGGATTGAGGTTGGAGATCAGGGCATCACTGATCTCCCTCGGCATTCTGACTCAGGCATGGGTACTAGAGTGAGCCCTTCTCATCGAGAGCTTCCATTCTGAGCCTACATCAGCAGCGAGACCTACCGCAAGGCGACACGTTGCAGAGTCTTCTACAGCAGGTAGTCGCCAGATGACACATGGGTCCAGGTAGACTAGACCCTCAGGAAGACGACCTCAGGACACAGGCTTAGTGGTGCGGGACACACAGTGTGGAGCCAGTCTTTCGAGAGGCAGACAGTGCTATGCATGCGGCGGGCAGGGCCACATGGCTCGTGACTGCCTGACCCTCCATGCTGAGGAGCAGCAGACGGTTGAAGGACAACTCGGTCAGAGCCAGAGGGTCGACCATGGAGGTCTGTAGGGAGAAGGCGGATGAGGCATAGGAGCTAGCCGAGCAGTAGGTGGTGGGTGACGCTTTGAGGCTCTACCACCCCCAGCACCAGGAGGTCCACCCCGACCACAGGGAGCTGGCAGGCAGAGATAGGCACAGCTCCATGCAGCAGAGGCCTACGACCACGGCGTTCCCGAGATGATTCAAGGTACTATCTGTGTCTATTACACCGTTGCTGCAGTTCATATAGACACAGGAGCGAGTCATTCTTTCATAGTCACTTCCCTTGTTCGGAGCTCGGAGATTCCGACTGAGCCGTTGGCTCCATCCTTATGACTATAGACTCCTGCGGGAGCAGACTCGATGATTACGCACTGGTGCTGGCAGTGTGAGCTTACTCTAAGAGGCGAGAGCTTCAGCTGGGATCTTCTTGTAGCGGCATCAAGGCCTTACAACGTCATCTTGGGCATGGATTGGTTATCTACAGCCCATGTTCATATTGACTGTATTAGGCGCAAGGTGCGGTGTGTACACACCGACGGGAGAAGGTTCACCTTCACCAGTGAGAAGGGAGCATTCACAGCACAGGATGGACTCTCACAGAGGAGAGGACAACCCATCACTCATTAGTTGGATAGCCACATCCTAGGAGCAGTTGACGTGCAGAGTCCTGGTTTTCCTGCAGTGGTGGATCAGTATACAGACGTTTTTCCCGACGACGTTCCAGGACTACCTTCTCGCAGAGAGGTAGACTTTTATATTGATTTGTACCCCGGGACAACCCCAATATCCACCCCAGCGTATCGGATGGCTCCCACAGAGCTTCTATGGCTACGTGTACAGTTGGAGGACTTGCAGGGCAAGGGATTCATCCGACCCAGTGTTTCACCTTGGGCTTCCCCGATATTGTTCGCCAAGAAGGCGAACGAGAGCTTGCGACTTTGTGTCGACTATTGTCGCCTAAACTATGTGACAGTGAGGAACAAGTATCCGCTACCGAGGATTGATGACCTCTTCGATCAGCTCAAGGGAGCACGGTGGTTCTCGAAGATAGACCTTAGATCAGGCTATCATCAGCTCAGAGTTCGGGATGAGGACGTGTAGAAGACGACCTTTAGATGTCGGTATGGCCACTATGAGTTCTTGGTTATGCCATTCGGCATAACCAAGCTCCAGTAGTGTTCTTGGGTCTCATGAACAGGATATTTCATCCATACCTCGATCAATTTGTTGTGGTCTTCATCGACGACATTTTGACATACTCGACGACTGAGGAGGAGCACGCCTACCACTTGCGGGTTGTACTGGACACACTCCGAGAGCACCCGCTTCATGGAAAACTCTTGAAGTGTAAGTTATGGTTAAGTGAGGTCCACTTCTTGGGACACGTCATCTCTGAGGCAGGATTTGCGGTGGACCCTGCGAAGATCAAGGCAGTGCTAGCTTGGGAGCCACCTAGGAGCGTGACGGAGGTGCGGAGTTTCTTGGGTCAAGCTGGGTACTACAGAAGGTTCGTTCCAGACTTTTCCAGAGTTGTGGCACCACTCTCAGCTTTGACTAAGAAGAGGAAACCCTTCGTGTGGTCAGAAATATGTCATTAGAGCTTCCAGGAGCTGAGACAGAGATTGACCAGCGCGCCTATCTTGAGGCTACCGGAGGAGGGAGTTGGGTACGTAGTTTACTGCGATGAATCAGGGACCATACTCGGATGTGTCCTGATGTAGGAGTGGGCTATGATCGCCTATGTTTCACGTCAGTTGAGGTATCATGAGAAGAACTAAACTACCCATGACCTGGAGTTAGCAGCAGTGGTCTTCTCTCTGAAGATGTGGCGACACTATCTGATGGGAGAGCGCTTCACAGTCTATTCCGACCATCAGAGTCTCAGGTACATCTTCCGCAAAAGGACATGAACCTGAGACAGCGGCGATGGCTCGAGTTCCTCCAGGACTATGAATTTGAGATAGTCTATACTCCTAGAAAGGGGAACGTAGTAGCCAATGCTCTCAGCAGGAGGATGAGCATTCGGCTACTTGGGGAGGCGACAGAGCAGCTAGCCTCTTTGCAAATATCCTTCGTGGATAGAGATGGAGCATCCTTGCTTCAGTCACTCACATTCACTCCTCTACTACTGCAGCGGGTCAGAGAGGCACAACGTGGGGACGCCAACTGTGAGACGCGGCGTGCGCAGATATCCTCAGGACGGGCACCTGATGGTTTCTCTGTAGGAGGACAGCACGACGTCTTTTTCAGAGGACGTACCTTGGTACCAGTTTCTTTACAAGAGGAGGTGCTGAGAGAGTTTCACACTTCCCCTTTGGTGGTACATCCTGGAGTGGTGAAGATGTACCAGGATCTCAGACGACAAAACTGGTGCCCGGGTATGAAGAAGGTTGTGGTAGAGTTCGTTTCCTGATGCCTCACCTGCCAGTAGGTGAAGGTAGAGCACCAGGTACTAGCAGGCTTGGTACAGCCCTTTGAGGTCTCAGAGTGGAAGTGGGACGAGATATCAATGGACTTCGTGACTGGACTTCCACACACTTCCAAAGGTCACGACTCCATTTGGGTGATTTTCGACCGACTCACCACGTCGGCTCACTTCTTACCCCTCAAAGAGCAAGGCTCAGTTGAGAGCTTAGGACGCCTCTACGTTCAGGAGATTGTATGGCTTCATGGTGTGTCGTCATCTATCGTCTCCAATCGAGATGCTCGCATTACTTCCCAGCATTGGAAGGGGTTGCAGGAGGCGTTCGGGACACAGCTATGTCTGAGCACTGCCTTTCACCCTCAGATAGATGGTCAGACGGAGAGGACCATTCAGACTCTCAAAGACATGCTCTGTGCATGTGTCCTCGACTTTGGTCGCAGTTGGGAGGATCACCTACCCTTGGTAGAGTTCACGTACAACAACAGCTACCACTCCACCATCGGGATGACACCATACGAGGCATTGCACGACCGACCTTGCAGATCACCGCTATACTGGATAGACCCTGGGGAGTCAGCACTTGTGGGACCGGAGATGGTCCAGGCCACAACAGAGAAGGTCTAGGTCATCTAGGAGTGGATGAGGATAGCTCAGAGCCAGCAGAAGTCTTATGCTGACAGGAGGCGGAGGCCACTTGAGTTCGAGGATGGCGACCATGTCTTCTTGCGGGTCTCACCTCGACGTGGATTACGGAGATTTGGCCGAGGCAGAAAGTTATCTCAACACATCATCGAACCATTCCAGGTTCTCAGCAGGATTGGCGAAGTGTCTTATCGCCTGGCTCTACCACCTCAGTTGAACTGGGTGCACGACGTCTTCCACGTATCCCAGCTGAGGAGATACGTGCACGACCCGGTGGATATCATTGACCATGGGGAGTTGGACGTAGATGAGGGGGTGAATTTTGCAGAGGTCCCGGTGGAGATTGAGGATCGAAAGGAGCATGTCCTACGTGGACGGTTGATTCCTCTAGTGCGCATCAGATGATAGCACGGGAACCTCCAGGAGAGCACTTGGGAGCGGGAGGCTCAAATGCGTGCTCAATACCCACATTTGTTTCCCCAGATTATGATGTATCTTTACGGGGACGTAAAGCCCTGAGGTGGGAGTAATGTAAAGACCTGTAAAATTCAAGGGATATTTTTTCTTAATTTTCTTTTGGATTTTACAAGAACGTTGTTTCTAAAGACACCTGATTCCGAGGCCCGGTGTGCCCAGAATCATTTTCTGATGTTTAGCTCGGGTACGTTCAGTGAACGAACGATCGGGTTTTCCTAACTTTTGAACCGGTGCATGGAATCGAATTCTGAGGGCACCGATGGAATCGTAGTGCCGGTAATTGCATAGAAAAACTTTTTCTGGAGTTACGTTTGCTCGGGTGTGCTTTCTAAATTTTCGGGTTAAGTGAATGAATAAAATAAAATAGGGCAACCATGTTATTTTATTTTAAGTTGTTTAACCTAAGATAAGAGGAAAAAGTGGGACCCACAATATCCCACACCACTAGGTAGGATATTTGTGGGGTGGGGCTCACATGAGCCCCACCTTTTTCAACCCCACCTCCTTTAATTAGTAATGCACCTGCACCCCCCTTTTCAATGAAATCAACCCTTGCATTTAATCTGGATAATGAACGCCTCATTAATTGGGCGGTTTAAACTCCTCAATTAATTAAATTAATTGATTGTTTTGTTTTTGAAATTAAAATTTGTGGCTTGTGTGTTAATGAAATAAGACAAGTCTTATTTTATTAGAGGTTGGTTGTGCGAGAGGGTTTGGGAGAAATCACTCAAGCCGTGAAACACTCCTTCCTCAACGAAGAACGCGAATAACGCGAAGAACGCGAAGAACGCGAAGAACGCGAAGAACGCAAAGAACGCGAAAAACACCGACCTCAGACTAAGGTCGATAAGAACACCGGATCCTTGGAGATCGACGATGCGACACTGACTAATCCCCCTTCCGCGCCGCCTTCTTTCATGATGTGCAATTATATGACAAACCCTCTCTCGACGACGCTTGAGGTAGGGGTTTTGGTTCAATTAAATCTATGTGATTTATATCCTCGGCATGTGTTTAAAATTTTTCAGAATCCATTTAAACTGCTAACGCGGTGGGTGCGGACCAATGAACAAGTCCGAACCCACCGTTTCTTCATTCTTGGTGTGTGGATCGGTGGGTGACGATGAAGCAGGCCGCAAGGGCATTTAAGGTCTTCGCAGTGGACAGCCGGTCCCGGGAGGACCGCTGGTGAAGACGGCAGGCAAAACGGACCACCGGAGCGCGTCCAGTGGTCGGCGGAAAACCCCGCTGGCGCGCTGCCGGGAAGGGCCGCCATGGCGCTAGGCCGTGTCCGTTGTCAAGGAACGGCCCCCACGCGGGGGCCACAGTTTCATTCAAGGGGGCGGTACCCCCTTTTGCGCGGCCGCTCGGCCAGCGCCGAGCCAACCCGCTCGGCCAGCGCCGGGCCACCACAGGCCAGACCGGATGCACCAGGCGGGCCAGCCCGCGCCCAGCCGAGTCAGACCTAGGTTGGGTCGACCCAGTTCGGGCCGACCCAGGGGGTTGGGCCGGGTCTAACCGGGCCTAGACCCCCCATTTTCGGACTGTTTCGGTTTGTTGCCCATAACATGGGCTACAGACCTCCGATCGACGCACCGTCAGTTGCATAGCGATCCTTGGATTTAGACATTATTTTTGGTATATTAAAGTGAAGTTTTCGTAGTGCTTTGGGTTTGACCGGGTTGGTTCGTAGACGAAACCAACTAGGCCCTCGGAGCAGAAACACTTATAACTTGAGCTTCGGACGTCCGATTGACGTGCTGTCGACTTTGTTGGATTCCTCTTAGTGAGACAGACATTTTGGCTTGCTCTGCTCGAGGTTTGCATGAAGTTGGGGTACGGTCGGGTTGGTTTTGACTTAAAAAACAACCAGGCCCCCGGGACAGAAAAGCCAATAACACTCAGACCGGGCGTCTGATTGACGCGCCATCTGTGACGTTGAATTCCTGTTGACAATACAAAACTTTTGGATACATCAACTCAAAACTACGTGTCAGTTGATGTATCAGCCCCTCGGCTCATGGGGAAGACCCTCTCGAACAAGCTTGCTGTGTGCGGGAACCCTAGAGTTGGCTGCGACTGCAACGACGATGACGACTGTGCAGAAATCCTTCGTAGATTCGACGGTGACGACTAAAGCACTCAGAGATCCTACGTGGATCTGTGATACCGATCCTATGTGGTTCAAATCCTGTGTGGTTCAGCGCTCAGCGGTCCTGTGTGGGCCAGCGCCTACAGATCTTGTGTGGGTCCGATCTTGTGTGGGTCATTGCGTGGGATAGTTACAAATCGATCCTGTGTGGGTCATTGCGGGGGTTAGTTACCTATCGATCCTTTGTGGGTCATTTCGGGGGTTAGTACCTATCGATCCTGTGTGGTTCCGACGGCTTAGATGAATCAGTGGCTACATCTGATCATCTCTCTCTTCTTATGAAGAAGTATACCTGTGTGAGCTGAATCTTGACTTTCAATCCTTATCTTCGATAAGATTGACTTGATATCCTGTGTGGATTACGTTAGGCATTTCTATGTGGATTGGGTTGTGTTTTCCTGTGTGGACTGGGTTGTACTTGGGCTCGGATGTTGGAGCCGAACGAGAATTGTTGACTTATGTATATGTATGGGCATATACCTAAGTAGTGTTGGATGTTACTTCGGGATTGTATCTTTCCTTTGTGGATTATCCTTTGTGGATTATGGAAGACCTTCGGGGGACTCGGGGTCCCTAATGAGTAGCTTATACTCACCCCTGCACGGGCTATGCCCGCACTACATTTTGTTGGTTGCAGACGACGGACAACGCTGATCGTGGTTTGAGGTTTGCGGAGCAGGTCGGTACCTGGAGGTGGACCACTGGGCGGGACGTACTCGGAGCGGACGGTTGGACTCGAGGAGCTGTGGAGGCTATCTGTACCAACCCTTTAGGTGGGACTTCCAGTGGATGGCTCAAGCCTGCGGCTTTAATTTTCAGTTGACGTACTCCCTTTTCCAGTTTTACTTTACTTTCAGTTTCGGTTTGTATTCTAGCCCACTTACTTTTCCACACTTACTGTTGTACCCAGATTTACTTAGTGTTTCTTCTGCTTGCTTTCTTTCTCTGTGGTGTTTTTTTACTTCACAAAGGCAATTCCTTCACTTTTTATCGGGAATTAAGCCTTGGTGCTAGTCGCCAGCCCCTGGCCTATGGAAGGCGGGCTTGGGGTAGTCACAGCACGAGCCTCAATTACGGGTCATGATAATGATCCACTTAGTGATCATAGGTTCATCATATAATTTTTTTGGATATTTGAAGGATCATATATTCACTAAGGAGATAAAGAAGTGTGGGTGAGAGTTTTAGAGTAGTGATGGTGTTTATGTAGTCCCCCATGAGACAAGGTACAATCCATTATACATGTAATTAAAGTACTCCATTGGTTACATGCTCATGATATGTTGTGATCCCTTGTAATGAAAATGGATTTGTCACTAAGTTATGTGTCAGGGTGTTGTTATCCATCCAAGGAGTTAGTACTCCCTCTTGTATAGGGGTGTATTACTCCACAGGTGATTGTTACTCCCATAATCTATTTTCACAATTGTCAATGATATGAGGACCTACACTACTGATATAAAGAGTTTCATTTGATGTTTCAAGAGTTGGAGTGCCTGGGTCTATGATTCACTATGTTAAGGAGGTCCCTATAGTGCATGATTCTTATGGAGATCTATAGTATAGAATGATAATTTCCTTGACATTGGTTTCCTATTATCTTATTAATAATATCTAGATACTTCATATTTAGTGAAAATCTGATTTTAATTTACTCCTATGTTTTTAGAGAATCATATTGGGTATAGATATACTCACCCATGTATGATTTAGGTTCCCACACATTTTCTTTTAGCCTAGAAAATATAATGTTTTGAGTTAGAAACAAAGTTCATGGAGTAGGTGGATCTTTTAGAGCTATAATATAATATTATGTGGTATTGTTCAATTCTAGACGTTATCATATAACTATTGATGTAATGTGGAGTTCTACTATTTAATTATTCATGGTTTTTATCTTTCATGCGATATTAGGTTTTTTACTTTTCCTTTTTTATGGATTTGGTTTGTATTCCATTGTTAGGATATATATCATGCGCATATACATGATGTACTATATTTGATTAATTTATATATGGGGTTAAGATTATTATACTTTTTCTTTCATAGAGATGTGTGGATGTTTATAGGTTTATAGGATAAGGCCACCTGTATATGGTGTATACCTTCCTTTTATTAGGTTCTAGCCCCTAGCCTATTGGTTTTGGGATTAAGGTGGATCACTCATTATACTATTAACCTAGTTGGGTTCTCAATGGATTGGGTTGGGTTAGAATGGTACAAAAGAAGTTCAGGTCTTAGGGATGGGGTTTGGAGTTAGTATTATTGTGTGGATTTTCTTAAGTTACATATGAAAATATTTTTATGGGGTCATTAGTTTAGATAATATACCAATGAACATAATTATTAGTGAAATATATCAACATAACCATTCACAAAGACCCTAAAACCCTTTTAGTTGACTCAAAACAAAGAGGTATCAGTTGTAAGATTTAATGGAAAAGAACAGGCAACATGTAGCATGTTAATTGTGTATTCATTCACCCTTTAATTAAGTTTGAGATTAAATATATGATTTATTAACCATGTGATTGTCTTATAAATATTTAATTCATACCAATAGATATCCATCTTAGCTGAAATGGTATAGATATATTGAGATTATTCTAGTGATTCATTCTCTGGAGACTTACCAGTTGAATGAAATTGAATCATGTAAAGATCATAATGTTAAGGTGTTTCTCCCACTAGTGGATAAAATGGTTGATTTACCACCAATTTATTAGAGAATAGTCCAATATATAATGTATATGTAAGTCCCAATAGAGTATAATTGGACTAGTCCTAGGTTAAGCACACTTTATGAGTATCCCTGATAGACATCTTGAGAGATTCTGTGTGAGTAGGACCTTCAATAATTAGAGGAGTGATTTTTTTCATTATTTATATATTTTTCTTATTCACACACCCATAGAACAAAGGGTATTTTTACAATGATACTTATCTATAAAATGGTTATTTATTGTCGGTAATTGGTCATTTAAACTCACGATGAGTCTACCCTATCGTGGATGTAGTTTTAGTTATTATTTAGAGAGGAGTAATATATAGAAATTATGACGATGGTAGAATTTTGTAAGATATTAGACCTAAATAAAGGATATATGATAGTATCCTAGTATACAAAAAAGTTCACAAACCCATGAAGCATTACGGGGATACGATTTTTGATGGATATCATAGACCTCAGAAGTTTGAGCATGGATTTTAGTGAGATATTTGAACTAGAACTATATCTCTATGTATCCCCTACTTTGATAGGGTTTTGGAGTGATACCAAGTGATAGAGGATTTCATTAGAAGCTTCCAACCAATTCCAATCATTTAGACCTCATCTTCATATTCATTTTAATTTAGAATCCTAACCTGGGGTATTAGAAATAAAGGGATCCCATTGGGGTCAAATAACTGAGAATGTCGACTCTATTATTCCTATAGTGTACATGGAAACATGGATAGAGATTACAGTTTTAGATAAGTAGTATATGCTATTACCATGGATAGATGTTGTGGATAGTGGTAAGCACAAACCAGGGATGTTTCCAATATGGTTAGTGTCTCCAACCAAAAGGTGACCATGGTAGAAGAGTAGTATGGGGTGGGTGACAGTTTGATCCACTCCTCCCACCACCACCAATATCAATATCATGGTTAGATTAGTTAATATGTCAAATTTATGTTATGGATGGCTTCAATAAGGCTAAAACTGACATAGATTGAGTCATGGTTTGGGTATTCTCTAACTTATCACTCATACACATTGATACTAGTGTAATTTATTTATTTATTTCTATATCATTTATTGATGGGATAGATATCCCCGTAAGTCTACTAAATTTTTTTATTCATCTAGAGACTCCTACCAGAGGTGATCATCCTATCTCTCATATCTACCATTGGTCTAAGATTCTATTTGTAGTGTTATGTTCTATTGGGACCTCATCATCATAGATATGAGACCTTATGATGTCATAATCGACTCACAATGGTTTTCTTTAGTGCATTACTGGGAAGATTATTATCAGTGTGGGGCCATATATCATAGTGTATATGTCTTGATTATCCTTTATTGGTGAATGGGACCCCTAGAGAGGATGATGATGGAAACCCCTTATGAAATTTTAGCTGATTACCTATAATTTTTTGAGTCTGGCATGATGTTCCAATGAAGTTATGGAAGAGAAGATAGCCATAATAATGGAGGAGAATATAGATTATTCCCAAAGGAACTTCAAGGGTTTCCATTCATCATGTTGTAAATTTTGGAATTGACTTGAATCTCGTGATAGCATGGATATCCTTAAAAACATTTATGATAGTCATGGTAGAGCTCAGAGTGCTATAGGTACAGTTGGGGGCCTTTAAGAGAAATACCTTATTCGACCCTGTATCTACCCCTGGGTAGCTCCTATTATATTTTATAATAAGGTTTCTGGGACATTAAGGCATTGTATTTAATATTTCCATCTAAATTGGGAAATATTAATGAAAAATAACCTCTTCGAAGTGTCCATGATCTCTTTGAATAGGTGAAAAGATCCATGTTGTTCGTGAATATTGATATCGATTCCAGGTATCAATAGATTCAAATATGTGTATAAAATATTTTAAAGATAGTATTTGGGTATATTTATGGATATAAAGAGTACTTAGTTTTATCATTTTGTGTTATGAACACCACATCTATATTTACAGGACTCATGAACCAGATCATTTGGTTATTCAAGGACCATTTCATGGTGTCTTTTCTTGAATTAAATAATAATTTAACCTTTGATGGAGGAGTAATATGTCATGTATCTAAGGATTACCGTAGACCTAATTTTTATGCATCATCTGTATCGAATTCTCATGAATTATATATTAAAATGTTATGATTTTATGTTATATATTTACAGAGTTTATTCCCATGGGAATTATATTTCAATGGATTGTTTTGTAGGTGATCCCATGAAGTTTAGGAAATGATGTCTTGGGAATAACCAAATATGGTGTTTAAGGTGAAAAACTTCCTTTGGACAGAGGGATAATATTGTAAGATCCAGGTTTGTTCTATTCAGGAAATGGACTATGGTTTTTTTGGTGTAAATATTAATGTAGAAGTATAGAGAGATTGCAGTAAAAGAGATCTTATAGTAAAAGATAGCTACAGTATTTAAGGTGACATTGTTTCCTTATGTTTGGAAGATATTTTCAGCCAAAATTCTGGAGGAGGAGGCTAGTATCATAAAAATATAATTTTCTAGAAACAACACTTCATGAAAATTGTAATGTAATGGGTTTTGCAAAGAGTAAGATGATGTTCAAAAATATATAAAACATCATGAATGGTAATGGTTATATCTGAGATTATGAGAATTTGAGCATCGCGAAATGTTTTTTTGGAATCAAATATGAATAAATATGGTAATGGAATGGATTTTATGAATTTTGTGGTGATGTTTTCAAGGATGTCAAGCATCCTAAATAGATATAGTGATTTTTTTGTAATTACAAGAAGTGGAGAATCGCACCTATGTGATGCATTGATGGTGATCTCAATGACTACATCACATCTGAGTGAAGTATCACAAAAGGAGAGGAGTTCCACAAAGATATTTTTGGTTGATTCAAAAATTGAACTAGGGGTGGTAGAGCATCGTGAACGTTGAGACTATATATATAAGGATACCCCACATCACATTTCATGATATTTTCCAATGCAAATCTGGAATCGCTTTTATTTTATGAAGCCAGGGGGGCTTCATGAATCTAGATTTCTATATGAGATTAAACTCCATGAGAAGGCTTGTTTAGTATTAACTGATTCCAATGGTTATAAGAAAAGGGTACTTCGTGTTGATGAGTTATTCTATGTTGAATCTGTGAGCTTCATGAATGAGTTTTTTCCATGAAGGTAGAGGAGCTCTGTGAAGGAGTGAGCTTCGCAAAGGATCATAGCGAAAGGATGTTTAGAATAGATATTTTTTAGTGAACAGTGATTTTAGAGTGAATCATCTTTGGTTTTCAGTGCAATAAGAGTCTCAAGATTTTCAGAAAAAAAATTACTTTATTGCCAATCCATTGACTCAACCTTTATGTCGATAAACTGAGATAGACTTCTCTCAAAGATGTAAGGTAGGGGGGTCATCATAATTTTTTCTAATGGATTTACTGCATTATCCCTAAAAACATGTAAAGGAAGAGTTCCTATAATAGAGTGACTATGTAAAAACTTTTGTATTCCACGTATATTAAAGATTAGTGGATTTCGGTACAACTAAAAAACTTTCGACGTATGCTCCTTGGACTATCTCTTAGTAGTGAACCAAGAAAAATTGTTTTATTTTCCTTCGGTGTGTGGATGTTTAAATTACTTCACATTACTAATAGATAGTTTTAATAGGTTCCTAAAAATATAGGAACAAGGTCTATCACATTGAAAGAAAAAGCTGACACCCTAATTCATCCCTCCCCTCTCATGGTGTTTTAGGGTTCCTCAAGTGGTATCAGAGGTAGGTTGCTGGTGTTAAATTATCCCTTTTTAGTTATTAAGAATTTAGTCAATATTAGGGGATTAAATCTCGTTCATCAAAGAAACATTCAGATTTAGAAGAATAATATGATATATCATCTAAGATCTATTGGAATGGATGTCCTTTTTATGACTACATAGGGAATATAGGTCACTGATCCAACAGTGATATCTATAACTGATATAGATAAGAAAATGCTTGATGCAGATGCTAAAGATTAGAATTCCCTCACAACATCTCATTCTGATCAAATCTATCTTAATGTGATGATTTTTACTTCACAAAATTATATATAGGAAGAAATTGAGAATATATATGAAGGTGAAAATAATGTAATGGAGGAGAAACTACCAGTCCTACACAATAGGATTGATGACATCAAAATACATCCTAATGAAAATGAAGAAACCATTTTTAATCGAATTACTGAATTTGTTTGAGCTATACATGGACTTGGTGAATAAAAAAAGGCAATTAAATTGTGAATAAAATTTTCAGAAGTCTTCCACCTCTCTATAATCCAGAAGTGACATCCCTTGAGAAAAGGGATCTATCTAATCTCTCTTTGGATGATCTTCTGAGTAATCTAGTGTAATATGAAATGAGAGTCAAACTAGAATATCCAAAAACTTGAGTAAACAAGGAAATAGCATTCAAATCCAAGGAAAAACATGAGATTTTAGAAAATGGTGTTATTGAATATAATGAGGAAGATGATTTTTTTTCCTAATTGCCATAAAATTCAACAGGGGAAAAGAGAGATTTGAAGGAAATATACCCTTGGCTAGTTGTCATTATGGTAGAGTTGGGAACATTGAATTTTGTTTCTCAAAGAAGTTTTATGATGAAAAAAGTGAAGTTGGAAACTCACATAAGTATTAGAAATGGTTTTCTCAAAAGGGATAATTTAAGTTAATAAAGAAATTACAGAGAAGTTTCTTTTTCTGTATGTAAGAAATTGATGATGATAAATTTTTTAAGGAATAAGAACCAGAGTTTAAATATAGAACCCAAGAATATATGATGGCTATAGTTGAAAATTCAGAACCATCAAAAGATAAATATAGAGATAATCGGTTTATTGTTGATGATGATATCAAGATAAAAATGTAGGATGCTATTAGTAATATTGAGAATATACTAAATAGAACAAAAAATTGAAGATATTTTGTTAAAGATTCATCAGAATATGTTGATCAACTAGAAGATGAAATTTATTGACATGAGGATGTAGTAAAAGAACATTCAACAACATTTGAAAGTTCATAATACATATTTGAACTCATGATATAAATTAAAGAACCAGAAAATGAAATTAATGAGAATACATCCATAATGGAGTATAATTCCACAGTTTATAAGGGATTATAAGATTAATTTGTTACTCATAGAAGTAAACTTTAAAGTGAATCAAATTCCAAAGAAATAAAAAATAAAATTCAGTTTGGAAAATTCTCAGATGTTGAGATGTTTTAGAGAGCGAAGCATGGATCTAATGGAGTTGAAAAGGTTGTGAATGATAAGAGACCCACATACATGGAAAAAAATTGAATTCTTTGGTATGTAGAAGCATCAAATTCTAGAAATAAAATGGGAGAAAATAAAGAAATTCTGAAAGTTGGATATATCATAAAGACACCTGAATTCCAAACAAAGAAATTTTCCAATCAAAATGAAAGGGTAACTGAAAAATACCCTCATTTTTTCCAAGATTATAGGTAGCCAAACTATTTTCCTAAGTAAATAAAAATTAGGAGGAATATAAGTGAGAAGGCATTTCCTTATATGAAATTTCAATTGTGTGGCTATCTAATCCATACCATGTCATTATGTGAAGAGGAAAGGAGATATTTGAATAAAGAAGATCTAGAAATTAAAAATAGGATAATGAATTCATATCCAACCTATTATAGATGAAAAAATTTCTATGGATATTCATTTCATTGTTCAAACATTGGCCATAATTCTATTTATTAAAGGAAGAGGAATGGTGGGAACAATACATACAGAACCGAAAGATGTGTCAATACTTTCCAAATAGATGGTGTTGCACTTACAAAAATATTTTATTATCTAGAAGAAGACTATGAGTATAATGAACCCATGCACTCAGAAATGATATTTAAAAAACCATCCCCATCCATCACTCAATCTAATATTTCATGGAAGGAAAAGAAGAAGATCAAGATATCCAATATTGCAAAATTTTCACTCAAAACTACAAAGAATAGTAGCACTAGGATTCTTGATAACATATTCTCATCCCATATGATAGAAAATAAAGTTTTTTTGAAGAATTTAAGGAAAAAATGTTATGGAATAGTCAGTTTTGGTAATGGTGGTTTTTTGATGATCAATGAAAATGGGAGTACTGAGCTGGCTAGTTACAAGCTTAAGAACACCAAAGTTGTTTATGTAGATGGTTTGTATCAGAATCTCCAGAGTGTGTGTCAATTATGTGACTCAAGACTTATAGTAAAATTCAATATAATGGGTTCACTATAAAAATATGGACATGGAATTCTCTTAGAAAAGGATATAGAACAGATGGACACTTATATCAGGTGTATAATAAAGTGAACTTTTGTTACATGACAGTTGAAGAAGAGAAAAACTTGTGGCACTGAATGTTGGGTCACATTAAATTACAAGTCATGGAAAATATATTTAAACTAAATGTTGTCGTGGATATACCCAATATGAATCATGAACAAGAGAAACCTTATAATTATTTCATATGAGGAAAGTTGGTTTTTAGTTTATATTTACCAATGAAGAAAATAGTGTCAAATATTGTTGATATAATCCATACAGATGTATGTGGTCCGATAAATGTTTTTATAACATATGGAGAAAGGTACTTCATCCTTTTCATTTATGGTTATAGTATAATGGCTTGTGTGATGGTTATACACAGGAAATGGAATGTTATTTATTGCATGAAAAATTATCACCAAATAGAAGAGAATGATACTGCCTGCACTATCAAAGTTGTATGATATGAAAATGGAGTGGAATACACATAAATTGAATTTTAAAATTATATGTAGAAACATAGAATTCAACATGAGGTGGTTGTTTTGAGTACTCAACATGAAAATGAAGTTGTTGAGTGATGGAACTAAAAGGTGAAAAATATGGCCTACACTATTCTAATTGAGATTAGTATCTCTTACCATAACTAGAAAGAGGTTTTCCAAGACATAGTGTATGCTCAAAATCTAATAGGGCTTTATACGGGAGAATCCAAGATATTATATGAGTTGTTTCATATAAGGAATATCTTTTTAATGTATTTTCATGTTTTCAGAAGTAAATTTTTTATCAGAAATAAAGAATGGAATCAAGGAATGTATGGTGGTGTAGTAGATGAAGGAATATTCCTTATATATTCAATGAATTTTATGGCCAACAAATTTTTCAATAATCATCTCGGAAGAATCATCGAAAAAAGCGATGTTAAGATCATTGCAGATAAGACCAAAAATACCTTAAGTGGACCTTATGGTAATGTGATAGAAGATATAGAAGACAATATAAATGGAATAGATCCAATTGTAGAATTAGGGGAAGGAGAATAAAACAACCAGAGTTTACTAAATGATGATTAATTAGAAGAAGAATCAGAAGATGAAATGAATCCTAAAAAACCCTCATCTGATCCACACATGAGATAAAGAAGAGATGAAATTGATCAATCTAATACCATTGTGTATTGGAGCACTCGCAAAGTCAATGAGAATGTGGAGTGAGTCATATTATTCGTTTCTATCAACTTTAGAACCAACCTCATCTGAAGAAGTTGTAAATGATGAATAATGGGTTAAATCCATAAATGAAGAGTTATATCATATTGATAGGAACCTGACATGGGATCTTATTAAGGGACCAAAAAATCAAAATGTGATTGGAACAAAGTTTGTTTTTAAGAATAAATTCAATGATTATGTAAATGTGATCAGAAATAAGGTTTGATTGGTATGTAAAAAAAATCACAGATAGAATGTGTTTATATTGAAGAAACATTTTCTCCAATGGCTATACTAGAGTTAAACACAATCTTTCATTCTATAGAAATTCAAGGAGGATAAAAAGTTTATCAAATGGGTGTAAAAACAAATTTGTTAAATGGGGTTCTTGAAGAATAAGTATACATAGAACAACTTGTGGGGTTTATACTTAGTAATGATAAAATGACCTTTGTAGATTAAATAAGGAACTATATGGGATGAACCAGGATCCACAAGCATGTTATTCTTGGATGGATTCTTACATAAATAAGATTTAATTTAAAAGAGGAGGATTGGATGACACTCATTATGTGAATATTTCTCATAATGATAATTTCATGGTAATGGTGTATGTAGATGATATTATATATGGTGGAAGAAGGAAGGGATCAGTTGATGAATTTTACAATCACATGAAATCAGAATTTGAAATTTCTATGATTGGTGAACTCACATACCTGTTAGGGCTGCAAGTGATTCTGAGGAAAGGATACCCTTTTATTTATTATGAAAAGTATTCATGAGAGTTTCTATATAAATTAAACATGCTTGACTCCATACCAATGTAGACTCTGATTGTTGTTGTGATAAAACATGGAAATCATGAGGATTATACATCCGTAGATCCCATGTTATAGAGGAGAATCATTGAATGTTTATTATAATTGACTGTGTAATGTCATGATATTGGCCTTGAAACATTAATATTGGCCCACCTTCAGGGTAATCCAAATGAAGAACATTTGGAAGTAGTAAAAATAATCATGAGGTACATTCACGTTACTCATAAATATTTTCTATACTTTTCTACAAGAAAAGATAATGAAAAATCAAAATTTTAGGATGTTGTATGGACTGTAGATGTGGTAGATAGAAAATCCACAAGTGGTGGAGCATTATTTATTGGAAATAAATGTGTAGGATTGTTTTGAAAAATCTAGGAAAGTACTTCTCTTAATAATGTTGAAGTATATTATATCTCTTCTACAAATTCATGTACTTAACATTTGGGGATGAAGAAACAACTGACCGATACGATCGATATCACAATGAATCTAGTTAAACATTCTCATACAAATCATATTAAAATATTATATTACTTGATCAATGAAAAAGTTTATCAAGGGGTGAATAAAATGGATCAAGTTGGAACTGATGGCCTAGTGGATGACATTCTGACCAAGCCACTAACAATGCATGTTTTTGTGAAACATTGGTTGAACTATGGTGGTTAGCCAACTCCCAGTGAATGAAGATGTCATTAATGTTCCCCTATCACCAATTATGATAACTATTTTATTCTTTTTGTATAAGTTATATAGGTTTATGGCGGAGATACTATCTAGGGGGAGTTTGTTTTGTGATATACAAGTTCATTAACAAGTTATTTGGGTTTATTTACAATTGGGGATAATTGAGAAATTAAATGGTACAAAGGGAGAAAATTGAAGAATGAAGGTGAATGAAAGAATGAACAATTTATTGTCTTCTTGTTTCGGGAGAACATAGAAATTAGTTGCATGTTTTTGAAAACCCATGCAATGATTCTGGGACATTATTAGAGCTTATATTGTACATCTTTAATAATTACAAAAGACAAGAACCCAATTCATTATTACCTTCTTGTTTTCTACACCAAGAATTGTACATGTAGACTTAGAGTGTCCGATGATTTGATTCTCATGTATCAGGTTTTGATAGTGCTTGCTGGTACATTGAATTTATCTGTATATTTCTAAAAAACCCAAAGAGGATATTTTTGGAACTGAGGTTGTTCATTAATATACATGGAGTGAGGACTACATTTTTTTTCAATCCTAACATGGAAGAATTTGGAGATTCTATGGAAATAGATCTTACAGTACAAGTAATCAAAAATAGTTAAGGCGGTATCATTTCATAGTGTTTTCCAAATTCTTTGGGTAAACAATCCTGAGGAAGAGACTAGAATAATGAAGGTTAGTTTTCTGGAAATTAATTTTCATGAAATTGGTAATGGAATGGGTTTTTCAAAGACTAGTATGATTTTAATGAATATTTAGAGCATCATGAATGGTAACAGTGATCTCTATGATTATGAGAATTTTAGCATCATGAAACATTGTTTTTTGGAATTAACTCTTCATAAATATGGTAAAGGAATACGTTTTGAAAACACTAGGTTGATGTTTACAAAGATGTGGAGAATCACTGATGGATAAGGTGATCCCTATGATTATGAGATGTGGAGAATCATGACTTCATGATTTGTTAATGGTGATCTCCATGACTATGTTAAATATGAGTGGAGTGTTGAGAAGGGAGAAGTTTCATGATGATATTTTTGTTTAATCTATAAATCACACTAGAGGCGGTGGATCATTGTAACATTGAGACTATAAATATAAGGCTTCCCCAATTCACTTTTCATGATTTATTTCAAGGAAAATCCAGAATCAATTTGATTTCATGAAGCCATGGGAGCTCCGTGAATTTTTATTTCGATTCAATATTGAGCATCACAAAAATACTTTTTTTGTCTTCATTTATTCCCATGATTTTTGTAAAAGGGTTCTTCATGGTTATGGGGTATTCTGTGTTGAATATTTGACCTTTGTAAATTATTTTGTTCGATAAAGGAAAATGAGCTTCACGAAGGAGTTAGATTCATGATTTAGTGAGATTTATGAAGGAGCTTTGAAAAAACTAGTTTTTAAAAGTTTGTTTTTAGTGAACAGTTCTTTCAGAGTGTATTAACTTAGACCTTTGGTGAAAGAAGAGTCTAGTGCTATTCAAATACAAAGTCTTTAATTACAATCCATTTATGTGACCTTTATGTCGATATATTGAGATATACTTCTCTAAAATAGTGAGATATAGGGATTCAATAGAAGTGTTTCGAGGGATGTAGTGTAGAATCACTAAAACCTTTTAAGAGAAATATTTTGGGCATAGAGTGACTGTGTAGAATCTTCTTTATTCCACATCTTGTGAAGATTGGTGTATTTAGGTACGACCGAAAGAATATCAGTGTATACTCCTTGGACCATCCCTTAGTGGAGAACCAAGTAAAGTTGTTTTTATGTCCTTCATGTGAATGTTTAAATTACTAAAAATTTCCACCAAATAGGTTTAACAGGTTTCTATCAACATGGGATTAAGGTTTGTCACTTTGACTTAAAAAAGTTGACAACCTAATTGAACCCGCCCCTCTCAGGGTGTTCCAGGGTCCTTCATGTATCTGATATTCATAAAATATAACTCTGATATTGGAACCCCTAATAAAACCTCTACTTGATAGTGGTATCCATTCCTCATGTATTATAAATTATAGAAAATATTTAAGATTTTAAGAATAGATAAACAATTTCCCTTGTATTATGGGTTTTAAAGGGTGGAGTAGAGTATGAGGTGTACTATGATACTTCCATGTCAGGTATTGGTTTAATTTTGATGTAGATTCATGTTTTGGTTACTTAAAGATATATATATTTGATACCACACAAGTATAACTATGTGACTAATGACTTGGAGCTATAAGATATTAGCATTTATTTTAAGATATGGAGTCATTGTTTTCTTAGTAAATTATATTTGGATTTCAAAGATCACAAGAGAATTAGGTGTATCTTAACATAGAGGGATCTCAATTTAAGGAAGATGAAATGGATGTATTTTCTAAAAGAATATAACTTCAAGATGGTCTATAATCCAGAGAATGGTAATATTTTAACTGATGCCTTAAGCATGAAAAATCAGGTCCTACTAATGGGAGAGGATTATTATCATTTTTTATCTTGGTAATTATATTATATGGATTAAGGAGTGTTTCTTACCATTATTCGATGGTGTTGGCCCCTACACTTCTCCAATAGTTGAAATAAACCCAAAATAGAGATGTGGACTATATGTTTCTATGAGATTAGATTCACTCTAGAGTTATGACTATTTAAATTTATGAAGGAATGGAGAACATTATCATCTTCCAGGGATGGTCATTAGTTTCTACCATGATGCATGTGCTGGTGTTGAGGGACTTTCATACCTCCCCTTTAGTAGTACATCCTAATGTAGAAAAGATATATCATGATATTAAGTGTGAATTCTGATGTGCATGTAAAAAGTTGGGTGTTTCTATGTTTGTATTTATTTTCTCACCTATCAATTGTTTAAGTTAGTGCACCAGGTATCCATAGGTTTGAGCTGATTCCTTATGGTTTCTGAGTACAAGTGGGGTACTATATCGATGGATTTCATTACTATACATCCACGATCATCTATGTTTCATGATTATGTCTAGTTTATTATTGAAATAATCACAATTTTATCTCACTTGATTCCTATTTTGGATTATAGTTCAGTATATAACCTATTAATTCTATAAATAGATGAGATTACATGATCACATGGAGTAGCTTGATGTTTATATCTAACCATGATGCTCATTTTACATCCCAATTATGGAAATGTTTTCAAGATTCTTTTATAACAAACATTTATTTGATTATGAATTTTTTCCTACATAATGATGGACAAAACAAGAGGACCATTCCTGTTCATGACATTATACTACATGATTTCATCTTATATTTTAGGAAGTGGTTTGTATGACTACCTACCTTTATTAGATTTTACATTCGATAATAGTTACCACTCCAATATTTTCATGGAAACTTTAAATGACATATATGGGATACCTTGTAGATCACACCTTTTTTGGATATATATTTTGGAATCATATCTCATGGGGACCAAGCTAGTGTTACTAATAATGGAGATGGTGTAGGTGATCTGGGAGCACATAAGGATTGCCCAAATCCATCAGAATTCCTAAGCAGATAGAATATATACACCATTGGTGTTTAAGGAGGGATAATATGCATTCTTGAAGGTCTCATATTGTCATGGTTTGAGAAGGTTTTTCTGAAGTATAAAGATAACCCTACTGTTCATTAGACCATTCCAGACCCTAAGTAAAGTTGGAATGGTTTCTTAGTATGTAATGTTACCCTAAAATATGGAATGGGTGCACATTGTTTTCCATATGTAACAGATGTGAAAGTAAGTGCATGATCTGTAGCACATTGTTTAATGTGGTGAGTTGTATTTTGAAGTTGAATCTACCATCATAGAGTAATCAGTGGATATTGAGGATCTGTTGGAGATGATACATCATGGGAAATTGATTCCCTTGGTTCATATATTGTGCCAACAATATAATATTTTTTGAGAGATAATGTGAGCATGATATCCATATACGATATTAGTACCCTCAACCCTTTCCATGATTTGTGCCTTTTTTGTGAAAATATTTAATGGTGGGGAGTATGCATTAGCCTTTATTTTTATGGAAAACTTATTCAAAAAAATATAATCACATTTTTAGAGTAGGACACAATGTCGTTTCATATAATTTTAGCATTTTGAGATTTCAAAAATATATGAAATAATATCTTTTTTATTTCAAATGATGTTCTTTTGAACATTGTATAACCCAAAAATTAAGACCTATATTGAAATTCCAACACCGTGTTATGTCCATAACAAGGATTTTTTCCTAAAAGTTGTATCATTTTCATGCATTATCCTGGAGCCTTAGTTCATAGAAATAGTAGTTTTCATTTAAATCAATGTTATGTTTAAATAAAATAATATATATTGATAATTTTTAATTGGTAATGAGGAATTTATATTCTATAGAGGTGAAAATATGTCATAGGGGTTTCTAGAATAAAATATTTTAGGCATTTATGAATGTTTTTTTATAATTTTTAAGAGGATATTTAATATCTGATAATTAGTGGTTAATTATGGGGAGGAAAAATTTATCCACCAAATTCATTATTCCAACTTTATTGTAAATTCAAAGTTCCTCTCTACTCCCTCCTGATTTTTCCATTGGTGGAGAAAACTTAGAGAAATTTGTCTCTCGCCATTTATCTATCCTTACAAAGTGTGAGGTTTTCATCAGATTCATTTCATTCTTCATGGTGCCGGTGAAAACAAAATTAGACCAAGATTGAATAATTCAACCTTTTTCTACGCATCAATGAGGTGGTACATTTTTATTGTGATGGTTTTATTCATCAC
Organism: Viscum album; assembly: GCA_963277665.1. NCBI lineage: Eukaryota > Viridiplantae > Streptophyta > Magnoliopsida > Santalales > Viscaceae > Viscum > Viscum album. The sequence continues at coordinate 1,966,947 of CAUJRU010000015.1, read as the reverse complement.
TCTATGTAATTATCATATTTTAAAAATAGATTCGTCAATGATGAATGTGGTTACTAATTAAATTTGGTAATAATTGGATATTTAAGAATAATAATATTTTTGTTTTTTTCTCTCTTGGATCTAACAAAGAAAATTAATTCTATATTTTACACAATTCAATTTCATGAATATGATTTTTTGAGAATTTATTATAGTATCAAAAAGGTAAGGATTAAAATAATAATAAATTAAATAACTAAATTCAATTATTTTCCCATCATTATATGAAATATATTAATTATTAGATATTATTTTCATCCTAGTTCATATAAACATGGATATTTGAATATTTAATTTCTATAATGGATTAAATGTGGGGATGCAACCTCCATATTTATCATGGTTTTTATTTCACCAATTTTATATGTCTTATTTCTCTAACAAAGTTTGTTCAAGTTAATGGATATTATTATTATTAATCATTTAAATATAATTATTTGATTAATTTTAATCATTATTTAAATATTTGTATCTTGTTAAAATAGTTTTAACTATGAATATCAACATTATTCTCTTTTCATACTCATATTAATTGAAGAACCCAAATGTGTATTCAATCTTGGTTGGTTAGTTAATCATTCGACCACCAGCTTCTCAAATATTACTCTCTCATTCTTCTCATTTGATTTAAATTATAGTCTTAAGATGCTATATTGGGAGATTATTAGAGAATCATGGGTTTGGTTTTATCATTGAAATGATGTGATAGGTCTCAATCATGGTTTGATGAATGGTTGATAACAATGCAAAATATGGTTATTGAAGGATGTGAATCATCCTAAAAAGAGGTGTTGGAGCCTCTGACCACATTAGTTTTATCCGGTAGTGTAAGTGTAGATAGTAACTAAGTGGAAAACAACATTTGTAGGGTGAAGATGAATTTTTGTGATTATTGAATTTCTATGACCACATGTCGTGTAGTCTCTAGTAAAACTATGTGTACTTCACCATCCATATTTTCCATGTTTTCATTAATTCTAAATCGTATGTAACCATGAAAATATGTCTATATAACTTAGACTTGATATATTTAGGGTTTCCTATTTATTTAAATAGAACGCTATGTATTACTTCAGGTCACACTTCTTGCATCACAAGTTTTCCTAATTTGATGTGTAAAAGAGGTACATTCTAGGATACCATGTGAACTTACACACTAAATATTCTATAGAGACACTTTGTATAAAAAGATAGGTCTTATATGTCATATACCCAATTGAACACACCATTTATATTGACGTCAAAAGGGTTGGGAGGTGGTAGTATACAACATTACTTAATAGAGTGACCTACATGTCTCACACACTATTAAGACATACTATGTGTTTTTCAATTTATAGTATTCTTCATGATTTCTCACGTAGTTGTCAGATTTTGAATTTTTAGTAGTCCATTCCAGGTTTCTTTTATTCATAGATCACAATAGTATGATCATCTTAGTCATTGATGGATGTTCACATAGTGGTTTGTACAGTTTAATGATTTTTTATCTATTGAGGAAACAAAAGTGTGTGGGTGATAAATTTTTAGAATAAATGGAGTTTATGTACTACCATGTGTGTCAAGGATTGGTCCACTACTAATGGTGTTTAGGTACTCTCCTATAGGCGTACTTATTTCAGGGTGTGATCCCTGATATAGAAAATGGAGTTGCCACACCCTTGTTTGTCAGGGTATTTACATCCATTAGTAGAGTTCTGAATCTGCCATGTGTGGAGGAATAATCCACCATATGGATCAAGTAATCCCTTGGTAAATATTCAAACTCCTCTATGTGGCATGGTATGCTATTACTAATACATAGAGGTGGATTTTTTGTTTTGAGAGTTTGATCAAATGGTTTCATGATATGTTGTGTTAATCATGTCACTTTTGTAGATGAATACAATGTAACTGAATCATTTATACAAGATTTTTCATTATAATTATTTTTATCAAGGGAATGTGCAGATATTTATATGATTATAGGTTAAGGACTCCCATACATGAGATATGGCTTCTTTGTGCTAGTCACCACCCACTAGCCGAATATATATAGGGTTAGGGTGGAATGCTTAGTGTATTTCTAGCCCATGTGGGGTGTGGTGGGTTTGGTCATGTAAAATGTTTTCAATCCCTATGTTGTAAGAGATACCAACTGAAAAAATATGTCAATATTATATATTGGTAAGGAATACATGCCCAAAAATAACATATCAACATCACATGATAGAAGATAATAATGTCCTAGAATTAATATCTATTGAATAATATGTTGGAAGAGTTACCAACAAGGGAATACTATGATAACAGCATAAGTTGGAAGTGGTACTTGTTCTAAAAATAATGTTAAAAAATCATAGGCTACTAAAGTATCTAGTCTCACAAAAAATTATCATCATCATAGAAAATCATAGAATCCATCCTATGAGATAATATAAAAGTTATATGGGAATTAAATATGTCCAATATTTCCATGTCCTTATAAATAGCATGAAAAAATTATTTATCTATCACTTATGTTAGTTAGTGGGTCACATCATAAAAGAAGCATTAGGGTAATAATAAAAACATAAGGCCTCATGATGGCCAAATTTGTAGAACACTGTTAGTAACTCATAACACTTCATTCTTCATATATCATTATCTACCAAAAAATTATCCCTTAGTTTTTATGAATTATGAAACTACATATATCATGTGTCATTAAAAATATACCAGAGATTTACCATTAGAGGCATAGAACATGTATTTTGTAAATCATTAGCAATAAAATACTAGAACTTTTCCAATCACTTGTAAATCATATTTCATAAGGGAATAAGAAATACATAGATCTTGATGGTGAACCTGATACCCTAACCATGGTGGGTCATCTCTCACTATCACAAAATAGTAGCCTATGTATACAATAAAAAACTATGCTTCTTTCACAAGTCTCCTTTCAAGTGTTAATAGGTATTATAAGCCTAATCACTAGCACATTCCATCAATGAACCTCTGTTATGAACCGATCATATATTAGTTGTCTAATTACATTACCCTTCATATAATTTCTCTATAGGTCATACAACACATTATATGTCCATCCATGATAAGCTAGTCTAATTTCCTATATCACCCTACCCAGGGAACCAAGTTCAAAAATAAATAACATGTGAAAATATTTCCATGAACATGTTAAATTCAATTATTTCAATAGAGAATCATATAGCATAAAAAATACTTCTCTAGTTTACAATGGTTATTTAATTCTTTTTAAACCCTATTTGGTTCATTCATTAGTTCAAGCAATGGTTTATAATTTCAAAAAAGCAGTATTGTAGATCTAAAACATAATGGATTCCTTGTATACATTATTTAGCGGCCTTGGTAAATGTCACCTATCATATCAAGTCTATTAATTCTATATTGGTTCACACTAGGGTTTAACATTTCATATTATAATCACATTCAAATCATAAGAAACATATAGTTTTCTATAAAATAAAGGAAATATTAGGGATCACCTACCTCAATAGACTTCCATAATTTCCTAAGAAAATAAATCCATCCCTCATGATCTAAATCCCTTATATTATCAAAATGGATATTATTGAATTAATGAATAATTAATAATTATAACCAAAAATTATCTTATGAAAAAATAAACTCCTCAAGTATTGACGCAAAACCAAAATACCATGAAATGGCATGCCAAATGATGATGGAATTATATGTACTCTCTTATAAACTAAATCAAGAATTTCAATTTCAATTTCCCGGAAAATTTAAAATTGAATCAATGAGAATTCATGAAATAATCACATTTTCATACCTTCCTCCACCATAATGGGGAGAAACGGTGCGCATTCCCCATTAATAAGCCTCTTATAGACACTATACTCAAAATAACCAACATTTCATACTGAATTTACCATTTTATCATGAAATGACACAAAAAATCAATCCTATATCACAAAAAATTAGAAAACTAAAAAGGGTAAGTTGAATGGTACAAGGAAGATAGTAATAGTTACTTCAGTCATTGAACAAAATCACTAAAAACCATCTCGATCAATGAAGTAATAATTCATTTAAGTAGTTAGGGAGAGGGTGGAAATTCCCTCCCATGTTAGATTTTTAAACAGAATAACTTGAAGGCAAATTGATTACCCCTAATAAATGATCAAAATAAAACCACTTTATGTGGGGCCCAATCTAGAGCACCATATTCCTAATAGACACCCACCCGGAAATTGGTGGTCCAATGGGATCCCAGTTTCTAATGTAGTGGGATAATTCCATTCTCAACCCATCTGACTCACTATGGGATCCCACTAAGCTTCTGTTAGGTTTTGTTTTACCCCAATAAAATACTTTTAATTATATGAAACTCATTAAATCCATTCAAGTCCTTAAAAATCATCTCTCCACCTCCAAAATTATCTTTTCAATAATATAAAAACTCCAAAAAAATCTCTCATCAATTATTTTTATGATTTTAAAATTTACACTAGCTCTAGTTCTATTAGATTAAAATCATCATCTTTTTCCACTAACTCATGGTTTCATGGGTCATTACAAATAATTTAAAAAATATATAGGCTTATGAGGTTATAAAAAAGTACTAAATATATTAAATGATTATGGATTGTTGGATATTGAATTATTTTATAATGTATTAATTTTATATTGTCACATATATCCTTCATTTAGAAAAAAATTATTAATGGTTATAGATATTTTTTTATTTTATGATTATATTTATTTTAATTTAAAACCATGAAAAATTATACTCCATGATAATTTAATCAAATTTGTTGTTAAATGTTTTACATTACAACATTTAATAGTGTTACAGTAATAGAGTTCATAAAGGAGACATTGATTTTTTAAGTTTCAACTATATATTCCTCTTTAATTTGAAAATTTCCATGTTTTTATAAAGTAAATAAAAAATTAATTTTTTTGAACCATTCAACATTATAATATAACAATTAAAGATTTTCATCAAGGCATAAAAAATTAGGATTAATCCAGGGTTGTGATATTTGATATTTAATCTTCCATTAAACTATAATATAAATATTTGATATTTTTATATTGTTTGATATAGGTTTTACAAGCCCAATGATATTGAGAAGAATCCTACCATGAAGTGTTCTATGTGATAAACCTCTGAATAGATACCTCTAGGGGAGAATGTTTTTTAGTTGTTTCTTTGGTATCTCCCCCAACCACATATGAAGACAATTATTTCTTATTCACACAATGAGTTATGATATTTATATTATATACATTCAATTAAAATTACACATGGTAGGATTATTTGGATTTTTTTGGATATTATCTTCAATTTTATTTGAAAAATTGTTTCTTCAGTCTAAAAACCTAAAATTGGAATTAGAGATACTTCCCTGAAAATATATTTCAATTTTAATTGAATATTAAATAAAAAATATGAAAAAAATATTATGTAAACATTTATATAGAGATATATATAGTCGTGTTAATTTAATGGTCAATGTGGTAAAATCATAGTAGTTTATCACTATATCACATATAGAGAAATATGGCAACACTTCTCATGACAATCCTTTGTTTCTACTCACAGTACCATAGATCACAACATTTAAATATTATGGAGATAAATTTTACGCATTAATTTTAAAAAACTATAGATAGTTTTTATTAGACTGTGTTATAGAGACGACATTTCATGTCACCAAAACACAAAGACTGATAAGAGATATCATTTCCCACATATCATTGATAGTATTATAAGATAACATTGTACTGATGTTCTCATTTGGAATTTATATATATAACAACATAATTAATATATTGTATGTCATACTAAAAATATAGAAAATTCAATTTTTATAATTCATTTATGCTATTTTTTGGATGATTTATAATATTTTTTAATAATTATAAAAAAAGGAAACAAAAAAATTATATTTCCAATTATGAATAATTTATAATTTAACTAGTACATAATTATTAATTATTTAATAAATATTCATTGTATATATTTATGATTTTTTTAATTATAAATTTAATTTTTTTAATTCGTATTAAATTATATGACTTAATTTTAAATCATTACATTAAAATTATGAAATGTTCATATATTAAGAAATATGAAAAATTTATATTTATTATGAAGATATATTTTTCAATAATTAAGAAGTTGTTCATAAAATATCATGTAGTATTTAATTTGAAGATGCCATATTGTATTTTTATAGAAAAAGGAAATAACCAGATATCATAGGCTTAACATTTTAGATACTAAATTTATTAGCTTAGACATGTCAATGAAAAGGATTAATGTCACCGCTTCCTTCTACATTCATCATATGTTAATATTTTCTACATATGAAAACTAGTATTCCATATAGAAGATTGAATATTTAGAGAAACCACCATCCCCCTACCATCTTTTTGAAATTGATAACTATAGAAGCATTTGTATACGAAGAGATTATCTATCTTGAGGAACAAAGTCACATAAATAAATCTCAGACTCATGATTCATGTTTATATATGTTTTTAATTATCTCATAAATGTCTACTTGACCATCCATTTATGAGAGGAAAGCATTTAAAGTTCCATTTTTTTGTAGTCTGGAATTGATCCCATGTCTAAACATACCAACTAAGGTAAGTGGGTAAAACTATTCATATATGAAATGTTAATGTTTATTTATTACATAATTTTTTAAAGAAACATGTCTAAATTTTAAATTTCTTATAATTATTTAGTTTATGAAATCTTCATCAACATATATCTCTTTTCCAATTATTTAAATTTATCATTTATTTATTTATTAACTATTTATTTAATATTGATGAATATAATGTGTTTATATTGTGAATGTTGGTATGATTCAATTTGAATTGTTTAATTTTATTTTTTTTTAAATTTCTTACCATGCATATAAGAGTCACATGTTATGTATTAAGTATGATTTATTTTCATATACCCATATTATGATATTGTTTGGTTTTGAATTCAATATTACAGGTCTATTATTATTTATATATATTAGATATTAGGATTTTATTGGAATTGTGACCCCTCTTGAGAATTTATCTACTGATTTTGGGACTTTGTGTGAGGCTTCACTGGTCTAGGGAATTTATTTCTAAAAGAAATATGATTATCATGATATATGACCCCTATAATTTATCGTCAATAATATTTTTGTTTAATATAATTATAAAATTTTACATGATCATATTCCATATACCATACTCATGAAATATATTATTTATACGTGTAAATATGGTTAAATTTAGTTTAGATATGCGGGGATATGATTAGCTTTCAATTTAGGTGAATTACGTGAATGACAAGATCTGTAATACAATAAACAATAAAAATTTCATAATATATTAGTTATTTTGATAGTTTAAAATATAAAAACAAATCACTAGATTCATGCATTCATATAAGAAATACATGAGATAAAATGGTGAAATTACACTAAGAACCCTTAAAATACTGAATTTTAAATTTATTCTCAACTAAAAACACGTTAAGAGGTTAATTTTTCAATAAGTGTAACCCTAAAATTTATGATACCATTAACTATATTATATGAGTCTTATGTGATATGGGTAACTCTAATAGTTAAGTAACCAGGACAATTTTTTATATTTTGGTAACACTATTTTGGATAATAATATAATTTAGGTAACCAAAGGACTAGAATTCAGAAAACAAAAATATATGATAAATTTGGGTAATGAGTTTCTCAGATAACTAACCAGGGTTAAAATATGATTTTTTTGTACAATTTACTACCTAACAATCCAATAATGGTATCATAACTTTATAAGTGTTCTAAAATATAAATATAATGTAAAATATTTTATAGAAATTAATTAATTTTTTATACTAATTTTTATTCAACATTAAGGAAAGATATGAACTATAGTAAACAACATCAATTGGGGGTGCATTGAAAATATAAATTAAAACACCCTTATTTAAATATTTATTCCTTAATTAATAAATTAGAGTAAAATAGGTAATTTCACTATAGAAATAGTATATCATGGGAATCACTCAGAACACATAACCTCTTTCCAATATCTGATAAAACATTATTCTTCAACATTACACTAAGGTAATTTACCCTTCTTGTCTAATTATAGCTTTTCATTAAATTCATTAACTTTTATCTGATCCATAATAATTATTTCTATCAAGGATTATTGTAATGTTACTTTAGTCAAAATAGAAGGTGTTATTTTATAAAAAATCTTTGATCTAACATTTACTAAATCGTTAATACTGGATCATATTTCAGATGTAAAATGGTTAATGATGCATTATCATTTTGGATCAAGGAATAGATTACCTTATTCGCTTTAACTGGATGACTGAGAATTGTGCAATCATAATCCTTAAACAGTTCTAGTCGCCCACCCTGCCACATGATCAACTCTTTTTTGAGTGAATTTATACTTTAAACTTTTGTTATCAGTAGATATTTTACATTTCTACCTATATAGATGATGCCTATATATGTTTAATGAAACAAAAATAATATACAAATTTCAAGGTCAATTTTAGGATAATTATTCTCATGGTGTCTCGATAGATGATATACATATGCGATAACATCATTATTTTTTATCATGACACAACCAAGGGCCTTCAAAGAAACATCACTATAAATAACAAACTCCAAAATTATAGATGTTAATTCTGATAGGATAGAATTAATTAATAGTCATTTAGTTTATTATTAACATTAATCAAATTCATTAATCCGAATAAACTTTACTCATTCTCAAGTTATCAAGGTTAGTGGGTCTGATAATGGAGGAAAGTTTTCATGAAATTATCAGTTGTTACCTACTAGCACACAAAAACATTGAATCATAATAACATTTGTAGGCCCTGGCCATTCTTCCCCAATTTTAGTTTTTGGAAGGTCAAATATTATTCCTTATTTAGAAAAAATATGTCCAAAGAAATAAATATGTAGTAATAAGAATTCAAATTTTTTAAATTTAACATGAAAATTCTTTTCATTTAAGGTTTGATAAAAAATCATTATATGTTTCTCATGATTGTAATGGATTTTAGAGTATACCGTAATATCATCAATAAATGTAAAAACAAATGTTTACCAATAATCATAAAAAGTTATCTTAATTTGATATATAAGTGTTTATTTACCAAAAAGAATAACCACATATTCATTGAGGTTATGCCAAGTCCTTAACATCATCCTCAGAATGTCATCTTCTTTAACCTTTAGCTGATGGTACTAGTACCTGATTCCAATCTTTATAAAATATAACACTCCATGGATATGATCAAACACATCTTCGATATAAGGTGAATGATACTTTTTATTAACTGTGATGGTATTGAGTGATTTATAATCAATGGAATACATAAGTGAACCATCCTTTTTACCAAGAAATATGGGAAACCAATGGTGAAGTGATATAGTGGAAGAAACCCTAATCAAGAAACTCAAATAACTGATTTTTAAATTATAACAACACAAATAAATTCTATCAATAAACAGGTTTTTAAATTATCTTAGCATCAAAAACTAAGTCAATAGTAAATTCAACATCTTAATAATGAATAAAACCTAGAAAATAATCATGAAATCCATACATATATTCATTTTCATATGAGAAATCGATAATTTTACTGGTTTATTTATTTTGCATAATATATTAAATATGAAATTAAATCCCATATTTATTAGATTTTTCAGCTTCTGGATATGTGATAAAATTTTGAATTTATTCTTATATATATAATGAAAATGACTTTGAGAATTTAATATGAATTATTTAGCTCTATAATCTATCAAATAATGATAAACTAAAACACAATCCATACCTATAGTAAAATAATTTTCAGTAATAGGTAATATAACTTGGTTTTCATGGAAAATAATTCCACAAATGATAATAGGAAGATTTATATAAATTCATGTTTACTTTATACTACCTGGGTGTTTTTCCCAAAAGATGTAACTTCACTTCTTATAATGGTATTTCCATTTTTATTTAAAATTTTATAGATATAAAAGAATTAAATAGTCTTTGATCATTAAATATATTTTCATAATCATAATAATCATGCAATGTACCTATCACCATTTCATTAAAGGTTACCGCATCTTCTATTTTAGTAGCAATAGACTTCATCAAACCATTTTATTTATAATCATAATGATTCCCACCATAACTAACTAAAAATAATATTTGATAGTTTAATGAAACAAAAAATTGAAAATAAAACATCTTACTAAGGTATGACTATATATTTTCACATTACTTTTCTAATCAAAACAATTTTCCTTACAATCACGAGCTGAATAACTAAACATACCACATTGGTAACACTTTCTAATCATGTAAAAAAATTGAAATTTTTAATTACCAAATTTTTAACATTTGGGTGGATTGCCTCCATATTTATTGGTTAACTGCATCTCAAATATTTAAAATAATGACTACTTCTTACCCTTGTTGTCACGAAGTACATAATTGTCGACAAACTCCATATAATCTTTTTAAAAAAAATAAACAACCTTTTCATATATTTTAAATTAATGAGAGGTAAACACTATTAATAAAAATGGTTTCAAACTTATGTAAAATCTACCAATACTACTCTCATGATAAAAAAAGGTGTATAATATGCTAGTATGAATAAAATTTCATTATAAACAACCACTGAATTGTCTTATTTTTCCCTCAAATGATAAAATTCACTTTCAATTTTATGTCAAATAATAGGAAAATAGTTAATAAGAAAATTTAATTAACAATAATCCACTCCATTGAATAAATATCATCCTTTTATTTATTATTCTAAATTAGAGACTTATTTGGATTGGATTTACCTAGAAAATTATAAATAATATGAACTACCATTTGATGTTTCCTATATCCCAAAATATTAAATATATTATATAGGGAAATTATCCATTATTAATTTTTTACTGGGTCTAAAGAACCACCAAAATACAAAGGGTTTTATTTAAATAAATGCTTAATTATAGAAATATTACTTTGTAGATAATTTGATATATCTCTTTTATGGGTTCCACTGTTAACATCCTATGTAAAAAGAGTCAACACTATAAAAAACTGTTATGTTATAACAATTCCAAGATATGGAATCAAAATTCTATTAACCCTTGATGACATCATACATCAGCATTTGTGTTTCCTCAAATGAAGAATGTTTTGAACAAACATGAGTTAGATATAGAAAAATAGAAATCATCATAATAAATTTTTTTTAAATATAAAAATAAATTTGAATCTTTTAATAGTATATTTTGACATTTTATTAAACTCTAAATGAATCTATGCCTTTATATGAAAAAAACTATAATGATCATTTACTTCAGAAACACATAAATATGATTTTAATATAAAAAAATTCACTTTTTTACTTTCCCAAGATATTTTGGGTTTATAGTTGTACATAATTAGGAAAAACATTACCCAAAAAGTGGATGATAATATAAAATGTACATTATTTCCAAAAAAAATTGGCTTTATTTCAACACCCTTATTCTACTGAAGAAACCTGAGCCTCATTTAAGATGATTCATCATAGAATAAATCATGACCTTACTAAAATTTTTAGTCATCCTTATATCATGTGAACAGCATTTGATAATGTGGTATGTGAAAAAAAATCACATTAAGAGATATAAAAATAAAATATCCTCGTTATTCCAGTAATATACTCGAAACCCCAAGAAGACATTTATCTTATTCTCAATAAAACATCAAGCATATAAATAAAAAATTTCCACATGTGAAAATAATTATTTTCTAAAATGAATACTTTGAAAATCCCAAGTACGAATATGGAAATTAATGAACACATCTCAAGTAAAGTTTAAGCTCATGAAACATTTTATTTAAAATAAGCCTTTCACCATTAAAATTTTAAAAACCTTTCATCCCTCATTAAAGCAAAATATTCCCATAAAAATACTTTTTCTCAATAATAATATACTCATCAAGGATAACCATATTTATAACCAATTTTAAATAATGTTTTTCCAATTCCATAATAAATAAAACCCAATTAATTTCATAGGAGTAATTAACTCGATTATGTCCCTCTTTTTCACCTTCAATGACAACATCATTTCTGAATATATCAGAGAGTTATATCGGGCTCAAATTTCCTCATATATAATTATCATGTACTTTATCCTAAAATAAGAATTCATAGTATTTCACCTTTTCATTATAAAAACCCATTTTCACCCATAAAAAAAAATATATTCCATTTTTCACAATAATAATGAGAATTATACTTTTTTTCTATAAAAACTTTAAAAAATAAAAAATTGAAAGAAGTGAAATAATATGATACACTTTTAAAAACCATATTAATCAATGGAGGAATATTGATAATTAAAAATATCTAAAATAGTGGTATAATTGTGTCAAGTCATATATATTAAGGAAAAAACATTACTTTTCTAAAAATAGTCAAAAAAGTAGACAAAAAATGTTCAAAATATCATTCTTAAATTTTTAAAGAAATTAAAATGTATTACAAAGTTAAATTTATAAAACTTTGAAGTATAAATATGAAAATTATAGAAAAAATTAACTTAACCTCAACAATGATGAAAAATTAATGGATGGAAAAAAATTAAAACATGTTTTTTTAAAGAAACCCCTACCTCGAATCCTTACTTATTTCATTCATACGAGTAACCACTTGAGAAATAATTTTTTTTAATTTTATAATTTCAAAATAATTTTTTTTATATGAATTTTATTACCATTATATAATTTATTTCATTTTTAATCATCATTTATTTAGTTACTAAAATGGTTAATTTCATGTTGGACATTTTGAGGGTGTTTGGTTTAGAAGTCCAAAGTGACTTTGGTTGGTTAACTATGGTCTAAGAGATCATAGTTCCATAATCTCTATAATATTAATAATGAGAAAAATATTATTTATATATATTAAAAATATTATAACTATCCATGTAAACTAGTTGTGAAAAATGAAATATGACATATAATAAAGGTGGTAGTTCGCATATACACAAGAGGGACAATACAATTTTTATAATTGAAGGAAAATAAATATTGTATAAAATGATTTTAAATTTATATAAAAAATATTATTTAATTCATTTCATATTTATTCTTTTTTTCCTGTCCATATGATCCACCATGTGATGTGGTAATTAAAAAAAATCACATCGCTTAATGGAGGTGGTATTATACACGTACACATGAGTGACATTGCCAATTTCCAATGGATTAAAATGTTAAGAAGGTAAGTAATATATTATCTTTGAATAATAATATTAATAAAATAAAAATATTATATATTAATTAATTTCATGTTTATAACAATCTGTGTTAGGTGATGATGTAAATCAAAATAGATCGCTTCATGAAGGTGGTATTTCACATGTATGGATGGGTGATGTTTCCAATTATCATAGGATGGAAAAGAGATTGTAATGAATTTATACATCAATATAATTAAATTTCATTTTGTATAATATATTTATTTCATTATTTTATAGACATTATAAATGATTTTACAGAGGTGTAATAATAATGACAGATGAAGTAGGTTTGTTAGTACTTATACCTCCTACTCAGATATCTCCCTTTGGATTGAAACTTTTTCATTGAAGGATTGGTAATTTTAGAAAATATAAAATATATGATGTGGGTAGGAAGGTTTTAATTATATTTTAGATATCTTGGTAAATCTAAGTTGCTCAATGTGAGTGAACCAGTAAGGAGAGGAGGTTCCCTTTTATAAGTAAGTGGAGTGACACTTTTTTAATTATTCAATGATTTAAAATAATATAAAGTCTTATTCATGGGAATTTGGATTTAAAACAACACTGCTATGAATATAAGGTAATAAATTTAGAAATAACTCCATTTTATATGAATTAAGATATGATTTTGTGGCCTTATATCTTAGTTTCTTCAATAAATAACCAATTTTACCCTTTACTGAGGTAAATAACAATTACCATGGTCACTATTCATAATAAGCCAAAAATTAAATTGAATTTATTTCCAAATTTGAATCTCCTGTTTAAATACATAAAATATAATTTATGTTATTCAATTTTTGGAACTGGTAAAAATTAATTTTAATATAAAAACTCAAACTGCAACGAAAATAGTTTTTATAAAAATGACCTTTTAATCATAAAAATGAATTTATAACATAATCAAGAATAATGTTATTACTATGGAATTAATTAAATTATTTATATTCAAATATAACTAATTTAACATTAAAACTAATCCAAATTAAAATTTTACTTTTAAAATACACAAAAATAAACAACTTATTTAAAATTAGTACCTTCTTTATTCATCCAAAAAGTAATATTTTCAAAAAAAAATTGAAAAAATAACCCTTATATAAATTTATTAATTTGAATCAAAAAATGAATTTTTTATATTAAATTGACATTCTTAAATTAGTAAATTTAACTTTTAAATAAAAAATGAAATTCATTGAAAAAAAATTTAATTAAATAAAAAATTTCATTTTACAATAATGTTTTTTATTGAACTATGATGAAAATAAATAAAAAACTAAATTTATATAAATCATAATATTGGTTTACTTATATGATAACCTAAAATTTCACATCAATAACCATTGATAAAAAATCTAACCACCATAAATTGATGGAATCGTCACTCTTCCTCTTCACCAATGACTAATAATACGTCCACATTTCATAACAAGTGCTTGAAGAGTTTCTTCATTACAACCTAATGAAATTTATCGGGCTTTTATTGGTTTCGAATTAAAATAATTAATTCCTAATATATATCATTATGGGTACAAAACATTTCATTCATGATTTATCCAATAATCCAAGCATATGGAATCCTATTATGTGGTCATGTTCTTCAATAGTTGTTGGAAATTGTGCCTTTAAATGACTATTTCCATGAAGAATTAATAAAGTAACCTTTTTAGTGTTTCACATGTCAAAATTTTTTAACACTTAATAATTATATGTTTTCTTACCATGGATAATAATCTATTTTAATATATCTCAATTGATCTATATGTTCAATATATACATTGTTTCATCGAGATAATTTATTGAGAGACAATGTCCCAACAAAATTTTCACCCATTGTCATATTGTAATTTCAATTCCAATGATATTTATGTCATCAACATACAATAACATAAATATAACCTGACACCCACTAACCAATTTATATACCAAATTTTTATCATCATTTCTGATAAACTTACACTCTTTGATAGATTCCAAAAATGAATATTCATAAAATGAGATGCTTAATTTAACCTATAAATGGATCATTTCATATTATATATGTTAGAAAAATTTTCTAGATACTAAAAACCTTATGGTTGTTTCATATATAAATTATTCAAAAAAACCCCATAACAGAGTGTGGTTTTGACATCCATTTGATATATCTCATAATCAAAATGTTCATCAAGGAAAAACAGAATCCTAATGGGGTCGAAGAAAGCCACTAGAGATAAATATTGTTCAATTTCAAAACAATGAATTTTTATAAAACATTTAGCTACCAATGTACTTTGATACTACAATATACCTGGAAGTATTCTTATGAAGTACATACTTTCACCCAATGAGGTTTTTCACTTAATATAATTATTTCATGTTTCAACCCTGATTAGTTTACATGGATTCTATTTTATATAAAATTTATTTTAACCATTTATGATACTCTAAACTCATAATATCTTCTTGGTAATATTTGGGATCAACTTCTTGTATGTTATATTTTATTCATTCGAAATGATAATTTTGTATCACTTATTTTCCTAAATAAATCTACCAGACCTTCTTAGTAATTTTATATATGGAGTTAATTCATTTTCCATAGACCTTTATGTTTCTAAATATTTTATATTAATATTACCATCATCATTTTTATATTCAATATCATTAAGTTCAATTACTCCCAATATTTTTTTAGAAATAAATTCCTTTTCTAGAAGGATTGTATATTGACCAATAAACATTTTTCTCTCTAATAGATTATATAAATAGTAAACCATTTTCACTTTAGAATGACAAAAAATATAAATATATTTTATTTGGGTTCTAGTTTAAATAATTCAATACATCATACATTTCCCCCCAAAATCATAATCTACATGCAATAAAAATTTGGATCATTCCTAATCAACATCTAATGCGGTGTATTTTGAACAGCCGTTGATGGAACACAATTTTATGAAAATAAATAAGTTTATAAATAATAACCCCAAAATAAAATAGAATGATCTCTATCACTCATCATTTTCCAAACCATTACTAAAATATTTTTATTCCACCTTTAAGATACTCAATTTAATTATAATATACCAGGTGGACTAGGTTGTGATATTATATCACAATATACTACATAGTCACAAAATTCTTGACTAAAATATTTTACACCTAGATCATATTGAAGTGTTTTAATAAATTTTCCAAGTTTATTTTTTTACTTCTTTTTTTAACAATTTGAAAATTTAAAAGGATTTATACTTTTGTATCAAAAGATAAACATATCCATACCTTTTAAATTCATCAGAAAATATAATGAATTATTAATATACACCTTGAGATACTTTACTTAGAATACCACATACATCAATATGTATGTGTTTTAATAATTCATTAGCTATTTTTTCTTAATACTTAATGGTAATTTTGTACACTTATTAATAATGGAGAGTTGAATATGATAAATGATTCATAATCATTTGAATAAAATAATCAATATTTTTAGAGTCATTTCATTTTATTCATATTTATATGACCACATAAAAAATGAAAAAGTTTAGTATAATTCATGTAATTTATTATGATGTTCATATTATTTACATTACAGACATGATTTGGGGTCCCTTATATGTAGAAAATTTATCATGTTAGCATAACCATAAAACATTTTGATCATATAAATGGAAGAATAATTGTTCATTATTGTAAATTATAAGCATTCTTTATAAATGAAAGTTACATAAAAAATTAATATTGGTAGTACATGATAAGATTCTTATTGTAATAATTAAAATTCACTAGGAAGAATAAAATTCACTATATCGTGACTATTGGAAGCACATACAATAGATATTTCTTGATCCATAACATATATTTTTCCACTTGTTTCTGAAAGTTTATGAAATTTTTATACTAATCAGGGAAGTTATTTCCATTTAATTTATCATTCTTATGATCTAATATTAGTCCCAAATTTGAGTTTGTATTTAATAACTATAATATATAAAACAAAAAATTTATCATTATTAGTATTAGGTATGTTTTTAATAAATATTTTCTTTTATTTAATATTCTCTCATAAAAATAATATACCACAAAAATATAAATTTACTTGGATAAGATCCTTAGTTTCCATTGTGTATTAAATCAAATAATATCAATTATTATTCCATATATATTTAGTTCAAAAAAAACTATTCTTAATTTTATTTAATACAACTCTTGGGTATTTGAGTGAATAGAATATTTTCCAATTCATCTCAGGAATTCTCAATACCATAACTATATGAAATAATATAATTGGGTAATCTAGTCAAGTGGCACCCAAAATTAATATTAGGATAATTGTCACCCTATTATCCTAACCCAATATAGATTATTGCTCGCATGTTAATCAAAAAACATGTATTAAACAATCATAATCTTATCAAATTTTACTCTTCATATAATTAATCTATCATTTTGATATTTATTGAAAGATTTTTTATTTAGTCTCACCATAAACATTTTTTATATCACATACATACCCAATATATGTATCGTATACTTACACATAAAAACTTATTAATTTTATTTTTGTGATTCATTTACCATTATATCATATAAAAATGTTTTGGTCTTTAATAATATTACATAGAATAATTCTACATCTCTAAATTTGTTTCAGTGATACTTAACATCCATCGTATTTAAGGGTTCTCATGGACTAGATCATAGGGCATGTGATATTTCACCTAGGGTCCAAGTGGAAACCCGCAACATGGAATTAATTTTAAGGGGACTTACCAAATCCTAAAACTTTATGTCAATGTCTCCAATGAATCAGAGAAGTATTTTTCATGATATCACTGTATTATAAGATTATTCAATAAGATAAAATTTGGATTATTCATTTTTGGTTTTGCAATTATTTCTCTAATACCATTAATTGAGATTTTTAATAATATATACACATGGTATGTAATAGAATAAATTATAAAACCCAGCCTATAATATAAACGGTAAATGAAAAATATAATAATAAAACAATAAATTATAAAATAACATTTCAAAATGGTTGGGAATTCTTATATCAATCCAGAATTGATGAATCCAAGTCTCATTTAGTTCCCAATGATGTCATTAATTTAAAATTACTTAGAGGGATATTATTCTTATCCATTTGATTTTAGTCACTCCACAAATGGAAAATATGTAATAAGTTAAGATGAAGACTCTATAGAACCCCTTAGATGAGAAAAAAGGGAAACTCTCTTAAAATAGGAAAGATAGTGGAATCCTATATAGAATAGGGAAACTAGGGAACTCTAATCACCAAATTTTATTTCTCTTAATGGGATAAAGACTACAACCTTTACTTCTATATATAGGAAAAGGAGCATTCAATTTCCTCTAAGGAAGATAATCTCAATACAAACTGAATGAGGTGAAATAAATGGACTCTAAATGAAATTTAGAGCATACATAAAATCAAAAGGTGGCTTTATTTCCCAAACCACCTTGTGAGGTAAATTAATGAACCTTAAAATATGTTAGAAGTAGAAAATAATTTTATTTAATGAATTATTTAGATAATCCTTCAAATTTCCATTTTGTAATATTCTTTATAAGCTCATTACTCCATGCTCAATCCTAAATCACATTTATGATTTATTATTTCCTCATTTTTATATATTAATTATGTAAATAAATAATCATTTATCCTATAATTAAAAAATATAAATTTTATAAAATAATTAATATTTAATTAATTATTTTCAATTTAAAGTAGAAAATTCTTTTTTTGTTTATAATAAATATAAACAAAGTTTCACATTAACTAATCACATTAGTATGAAATTCACAACTATAATTATATTATGTGTGATCCCAAGGGCCCTTTTTGAAGCCAATAATAACTATGAATCTCATTCATAATCATAAAATTATAGAATAATCTATAAAAACATAAAAACTACCTTAATTATAAAGGTTTTTAGTGGAATATATTCCACTGTATGTCAATTTGCAAAGTTCCTTTGTACATGGAATTGAGATTAAGCACATGAAATTGATAAAGTCAACCCAGTATAGATAATATCATTTATCAACTACCAATTTAACTAAATATCATATAATTACATCACATGTAATTATATTGGAAGTTTCTTTCACTTAATTAGTCAAAAACTCAATTGAGGTCTATGATGTCATAACCTATCATTTGGGAGGACACATTTTATCTTTGTTAATCAAATACATTTTATTAATTACTATAATACTCAATTAAAATATATTAATTCAAATTGTCATACGAATTTAGATAGGTATCAAAGTATGAAACCTCACAAGTTGGGTACCTAATTCACAACCTCATTTTGAAGGATCCATAGACAATGTTCACTTAAGTAACACCAATATCACATATATGACATTCTATGTGTGGTAAATTAAGTGGTTTAATCTGAATACAAGTTCCCCAACTTATATTCTCTGAGTGATTATTTTTATCACTATACAAGTGGTCCTACCCATACTAATAATGAGATATCACCCAAAAAAATACAATGACCATTTATCAAGGATAACCTGCTAATGAACATATTATATGTGGTTGTTACCATATCATATATCATGTTTCTTGAAAAAAAAATGAATGATAAAATTTGCTCATTGATAAACATTACATGATACAACCTATCCCTATGACAATAACACTTTACTAAATATGGGGCATAAGGTCTATCATAAGGGGTCATAAGGTGGATCCAGACTCTTTTAAGAATTCAAACCCATGAGTTGTTTTGGTTTCATGACTGTCAAATACTAAATCAAAATTTCAATTATGTTCGTATTTAATTGTCATCCTATTATTTATCTCAATCAGTATAATGTGTTCCCAAAAATCTAGATAATAAATTTTAAATTAGTTTTATTTAATAAAATACTTAGAAATATACTTTATGAGTTTTATTTCAATAGTAATTCATTTATATAATGTTTCGAAATATATTTAGGAAGTTTGAATGATTTTTGGTTTCATAAAAAAATTCACATTGTGGTTTAGTGTAACACCCCAAGATTTTATAAGACATATTATTTTCTTTGATGTCTTCTATTATACACTACACCAAGATTATATTGTACTATACACAACACCGTATTAGCTTTCAGTATACACAACACTATTCTTCACTCGTGTTAAACACAATTTCAAGTTCGTTTTGTGGAAATTATTCTACACAACATTAATTATAGATTTTGTTAATTGTATAAATGAAATAAGTATTGATTATGTTATAAACAAAACCAAATGGAGATTTCACTACACCAAACCCTGACTTGTCTTACATTACACGCAATCAAGACCTTCCTCGATAGCGTGTGTAGTATGCAATACCGAGTTTCACTAAACGAGATATTATTATAATATTATTATGAACTAGCCATTATGAATAGTAATACCCAATTTTTAAAATTTTATAAATATTATCTTTCAAAATGGACTTCATTTTTGGATTTGGAATATCAAAATTATCCTAGGGTGAATTTTTGGTCTTTTTCTGAAAACTTTCAATTTTTGATGAATAGTGAAAACACTGGGTTAATATTTAAAACCGACTTTTTTTTAAATAATTATTTATTTTATTTAAATTTATTTTCTATCAAAATTGATTAATAATACCTATATAAGCTCAATTTAATTCATTGGAGTCATTTTATAATAATTATATATATATATAAATTTTATTGAACTTTTCCTGGTTTTTTACCCACCTCCTAGGAGAATTTGAAAATTTACCTAAAACGTAATTTTACCTCTTTGTGAGTGTAATTTATAAAATAATATAGAAACGGTTGATATCAAGGGGTAAAATTGGGTTGAAAAAGATAAAAATAATTTTTGGTGAATAGTAACTTTTTTACTTTTATTTACCACGGTTAAAAGTAAATAGGGTAATTAAGGGTAAAAATGATATTATTATTACCCTAAAACATGTCTTAATTATATTTGTTAATTTTAATTCGACCAAAAACAACCTTAGAAATAAAATATTACCCTTTAGGTCCACTTGGATTAGATTAGGACACTTATTATTATTTTATTTAAAGAAGAGTTAAAAGAGTTAAAATCAAAGTTTAATAACTAAAACATTTAAATATTGGGTTATACATAAGATAAATTCCACTATAAATATTCATTAAAAATTTAAAAATATTTCCTACATCATGGTATTTTATTTATAATTTTTAGACATTAAATAATTTAATTTATTTATGACACAATGATGATACAGTAATTACCTTATTAATGAAATATTAACATAATTGATGTTATAAATACCCAAATAAATATAATTTTAGTCTTTTTATGCATTCCACTAATTTAATAGGTTAATATGACATGTTAGTATTGATTAAATTAATTTAATTCTAACTAATCATGTTGTTATGATTTTCACAAAAATCAATTACCAAATAGTGTCAAAATTGACATAAAATAGTTTGTAAAACAAATATTATATTATTAATTGTTATTATATTACTAAAAATCTAAGGTTCTAAGAAATGACTTATATAAGGTTATTTATTTTAATAAGTAACAACTTGGGATTCGTTTTTCTTGTTATATTAAGTTTATTAACCATATAGTGTAAGTAATCAAGAAGACATGGTAAAAGTTAAATTATTTAACTTAGAGTTAAATCTAGATTATAAGGTTAAAATAGTAACATAAACTTGTCTAAAACATATTGGTTGAGAGGATATATACCCATCACCACTTTAAATTTTAAATAAATCAATTTGGAGCTATTATAAACCGAATATGTCTTTATTATAAAATAATATTTTCTGTTTTTCCTAAGGTCCCCCTCTCCTCCCTTATAAAAGAAACCACCTCCCCCTTCTCCTTACACAATTTTAAGCCTTCAAGATCAGAAAAACCCTGCCAATTTACCTTATAAACATCCCTATAAACATTATAGAGGTTCTGGTCTCCTCAAAAGACCAACTCTATTGCCTTTAGAGGAAGCATAAAAGGGGTGCGTCGAAGAAGAGATAATCTATTCTACCGATTCATTAAAGTTTATTTCTTCTTCAACTTATTCTTATTTATTTGTTTCTTCATAATTTAATAACATCAGTATCACTCATATACTGATATGTTATTATAAATATGAAACAACCCTATTTAAACATCTATCCATCCTACGAAAAATGAAATCACCTCGCGTACGTACGTACGGAATACCTTCTCCACGCCGTGGTGTAATATGTTTTTCCACCACCACCGTACTTGGATGGGTATAATGGTGTAAAGAATAACTATATATTATTATTATAACATCATACATATTCTGAGATATTATATCATCCACTACAATTCAATTCAATAATTATGGGAACAATATCATCGCTCGTGCGTACGTACGGATTACAGTCTCCACAACGCGATGAGATTCATTCTCCATGTTAACCACTCAAGAATGATTATAATGTATATATAATGAATAAAAATTAAATATATGAAATGATAAATCTATTATATTTATGTTTATATATATATATATATATTTCATCTACTTACTTCCATTCAAGTCAATAAGGAAAAGAAAACAGCTTTCATGCGTGCATATGGCATACGGTCTCCATGAACGATGTATTTCATTTCATTTATATATCTATAATATATATATATATACTTAATATATATGATATATAAATCTTGATTTAAATTCTAGAGGTAATTAAATCATTATATAAGTAACAATAATATCAATAACAACAAGTCCAAACACGTACAATAAATAAAATGATTTTACCCAAAACGCTTCTTTAACATTGAATTTACAAAAGAATGGGTAATATAAAGTCATATTTGAACATTATATGATATCATAACAATGAATATTATTATGTAATAAGTCAATGATATTATTTAAATCATTATACAGGAGGTTTGGATACGTACGAAGAATATCAGACCTAAGGTAAGGGATAATTATTCCAATCTCATTCGTATCCATGATTGTTTATTCGTAAGTATTTACTGGGGTTATGTTTATCATTCATTTCCATATGTTCTCAAAATGTTTTCATAAAATGTTTACTTTTCGTCTATGTATGTTTAAAGTCATTTTTAATGATTTTTACTTTTACCACATCGTATGGAATGAATCTTTATTTTGTTTACCATACGTGGTACTTTTTGACTTTTCTGACAAAGGTACGAGGAGAATATTTTTTTAAATTATACGGAATGAATGGATTTTTATGGTTTTATAACACCTTATTTTCATGATGATTACTATAACATATTTCATTATTATTTTCAAAAAATAGTTTCTTTTAAAATTGCACGTTATTTTGTGAAAAGAAAATGATTTTGAAGAAGAAAGGATATTTTCCTCAAGAATTCATTTTAAGTGTTTTATCAAAACTATTTTCCATATAAGATGAAATTATTTAATATGTGTATGTTTCAAGTATAATGTCTCTATGATTTACATGGTTTCACTTCTCTTATGATGAAATGATATCCATTTGTTTTATATGGATTATGTTATGATGTGATGATGTTTATGAAACCCATTTTATTCTTTGGGTTGTGATGAATGATTTATGTTTATGTTGTGGAACACGTAAGAATGATTTCATAATGAGATGGGTGGGACCTATATCTCTCTCCAGTGCATTGGGTAAAGATTTATATCTCATGATATATATATATGGCTAGAATGGTAAGTCAATCTGGTTCAGTGGTACAGGATTGGAACGAGGAGTGAACTCGATTCCGTAAGGGACTTTGTCCACTAAGATGGTTTTGGCAGCAATGCCTTGGCTACTATGGAAATCATATCAAGTTATTAATGGTTTTCCACAATTACATGTTTTATTCCCATGCTATTTTAACATGATTGATGTTCTATTATGATCTATGCCTTACGTACGTCCACGTTTTATGTCATTGCTCAACATTTTGATGTTTAAACATTATGTTCATATTTTTAAGTTCAAATGTATATGGTTTGTTTTATTTTTCTCCATTCTTACCCTTAATGAGAATTTGACATCACCCTTTATCTGTTTTCTTTTCCCCAGGATATAAAGAAAGGTTTTAGGTAGGAAAAAAGGGGGAATGATCTTTATGGGAGATATTGAATATTTTTCACCAAGATTAGAAGATTATGTTCCAAGTTTCCAAAGACACTAAACTATTATGGTCCTTGTGTGTTTGTTTTTGTTATATATTAATTATTCTGAAAAAGTAATGTAATGTCCATGTACGTCAAGCTTTGGGTCTCTACAGTTGGTATCAGAGGAAAGGTTTAGTCAGCCTTTGGAAACTAGGATGCGAGAACATTAGTGAGATCCCTAGAGATATTTCTAAGGTATGTCTAGGGATGTCCCTAAGGATTAGTATAACTATAGGTTACAAACCTAGAATTATGTTGACGATCGGGAATAACCTTGGGTGAACCTATGGTGTCATGGATTAAAGAATTTGTGATCAGTTAGACATCTCATAAGCAACTTCTTAAGATTATGTTGTTCCTTGTTATTTTTACTGTTTCTTACACCATGGTTTCTGGTTTTAGTCAATGGAGGGAACCAGAAGGAATTGGGTCAACATTGAATCCAATGGACAAATTGGTGACTATGAGATACGAAATTACGTAATTCCTAGAAAGAATGATTTTGTGATTATGACGAATTAGTCATCACGATATATGATTAACAAGATGAACTTTAGTGGTATTCCTAATTCATCAAATAAGAGGAAGATGGAATTTTATGCATATTTTCATGGTGAGGAGCATAGATAAAGGAAGATTGAGATTTCTATAGAAGGGAAGAAGAACCTTTATGAATACATCAAATGGAGGGGAAGATGTTATCTGTGTGGAGAGAAGGATCATAGAGTGACAGACTGTTATGGAGTTCAATGTATTATCCATGGAGAACATGGGCATTACCCAACTCAATTGCCTGACCTAAGAGGTTACATATAAATCAAGGAAGGAATTATTCCATGAAAATCATTGAATGGGATGGATTGAAGTGTTTAGGTATTGGTATTCAAGAATAATGTTGTTGAGTTAATGGAATATCTATGTATTGGTCCATTGTGGTTTTCAATACTTTTATAGTACCAGTAACCATGAAAAGTGATTGAAATATTTTTGGAAAGAAGATGATATGAAAATAATGAAGGGATAAAGAAAAAATAAAATGAGCTAATGACTGATATATGGACAAAGTTATATCATGGTTTAATCATATAGAAATTTTGGGATTTTGGTATGTTGAAAGTGTTAAATTTTGACAGCATTCATGAATTTGCTAAGGTTCAATGGATATTAATTTTTCAAGAGAATACATGATTAAGGTATTCACATGTTTTTAATTTGACCAAAAAGATTTATCATATGATATACATGGGATAAATGATGGTATTCACATGCTCGACCGATGAAATTTCTAGTAATTTTTTTCTTTATACTATGAGTTTGGACAAAAGTATTTTTGATAAGCCTAAAGATTGGAATGGATTATGTTGGACATCAGATAGTATTATTTAAGGATAGAACTTTTTTTGATATTATTTCTGGAATGTTATAAGAGTTTAGTTTTAGAAAAAGGACAACTCGTAGGACGGGCGATAACCTGTCACGTCGGACAAGGTTGCGGGAATCGAACCCACAACCGAAGTACGGTAGGCCTTTATCACATACCACTGGCCTACAGGAAGTCCCTAGTTATTAGAAACTAGTTTTATTTTATTAATATGTATGACAGATGAAGTATAAGTTCATTTTAGGAACCATATACGATTAATCTCACCATAGATAGACTTATTTATATAACTTTTTCAAACCTTTTATTTGTGATTGATAGAATGACCCACCGTTCTATCACATGATTTGATAACGCTTCACGAATGACACATTCAACTTCATTTCTTTAAGATATGAAGTGGAAATTGTTCAAGGCATGAACAACGGTGAGATTGTACCAAAATCAATTAAGTATTTCTTTTAATTCAACAATTCGTCAACTTTAGGGAAATGATCTTGAAAAAAAATGTTGTCCTAGTGTCCTTATATCTGATGAATTAAATGGTACCTTAGATCCTTGCAAATTTATGGCTTTGTGAATGTTGGATTTTTCATAGCCATGTCGTCTACCACTCTTTATCAGAAATTGATTGTTATATTTCTCTTCCATATCCATATTTTATCCTATGTTGTCCTATATGGAAACCCAGTGTTCAGTTACATTGGGTGACTGTTATGATTCTAACTTCCCTTTTTAAAATGAAGTTTTTGTATTCTTTTTTAGGATGTGGGTTTCTATGAAAGAAACTTTCATGTAGTAAACCATTTATAACCCCGATGAATTTCGAGGGCGAAATTCATTTTAAGGGAGGTAGAATGTAACACCCCGAGATTTTATGAGATATATTATTTTCTTTGATGTCTTATATTATACACTACACCCTGATTATCATGTACTATACGCAACACTATATTAGCTTTTATTATACGTAACACTATTCTTGGCTCGTGTTACACACAATTTCATGTTCGTTTTGTGGAAATTATTCTATGCAACATTAAGTATAGATTTTGTTTAATGTATAAATGAAATAAGTTTTGATTATTTTATATGCAACACCAAACGGAGCTTTCACTATATGCATCCCGGACTTGGCTTTCATTACATGCAATCAAGACCTTCCTCGATAGCGTGTGTAGTACGCAATACTGAGTTTCACTAAACGAGATATTATTATAATATTATTCTGAACTAGCCGTTATGAATAGTAATACCCAATTTTTGGAATTTTATAAATTTTATCTTTAAAAAGGGACATGATTTTTGGATTCGGAATATCAAAATTATCATAGGGTGAATTTTTGGTATTTTTCTGAAAATTTTCAATTTTTGATGA
This sequence comes from Viscum album, assembly GCA_963277665.1. Lineage (NCBI taxonomy): Eukaryota > Viridiplantae > Streptophyta > Magnoliopsida > Santalales > Viscaceae > Viscum > Viscum album. The sequence goes on along the minus strand of CAUJRU010000015.1, from coordinate 1,939,695 downwards.
AAAGTGGAAACACTAGGTTACTATTTAAAAACTGACTTTTTATTTAAATAGTTATTTATTTTATTTAAATTTATTTTATGTCAAAATTGATACATAATACCAATATAAGTTCAATTTAATTCATTGGAGTCATTTTATAAAAATTGTAGATATATAAAAATTTTATTGAACTTTTCACCGTCTTTTACCCACCTCGGAGGAGAATTTGAAAATTTATGTAAAACATAATTTTACCGCTTCTATGAGTGTAATTTTGAAAATCAGAGAAACACGGTTAATATCAAGGAGTAAAATTTGGTTCAATACGATAAAAATAATTTTTGGTGAATAGTAACTTTTTACTTTTATTTACCACAGTTAAAAGTAAATATGGTAATTAAGGGTAAAAATGATATTATTATTACCCTAACACATGTCCTAATTCTATTGGATAAGGTTAATTCGACCAAAAAACCCTTAGAAATAAAATATTACCCTTTAGGTCCACTTGGATTAGATTAGGACACTTATTGTTATTTTATTTAAAGAATAGTTAAAAGAGTTAAAATCAATGTTTAATAACTAAAACATTTAAATATATGGTTATCCATAAGATAAATTCGACTATAAATATTCATTAGTAATATAAAAATATTTCATACATAATGGTATTTTATTTAATTTTTATACTTTAAATAATTTAATTTATTTATGATACAATGATGATGTAGTAATTACATTATTAAAGAAATATTAACATAATTGATGTTATAAATACCCAAATAAATGTAATTTGATACTTTTTATGAATTCCACTAATTTTCTAGGTTAATATGACATGTTAGTATTGATTAAAGTAATTTTTTTCGAACTAATAATGTTGTTATGATTTTCAAAAAAAATCAATAACCAAATAGTGTCAAAATTGACATAAAATAGTTTTTAAAACAAATATTATATTATTAACTGTTATTATATTCCTAAAAATATAAGGTTCGACCAAATGACTTAGATAAGGTTATATATTTTAATAATTAACCACTTGGGTTTCTTTTGTCTTGTTATAGTATGTTTATTAACCATATATTGTAAGAAAACAAGAATACATGGTAAAAGTTAAATTATATAACTTAGAGTTAAATCTAAATGATAAGATTAAAATAGTAACCTAAACTTGTATAAAACCTATTTGATGAGATTATTTAGACCCATGACCACTTTATCTTAGAAATAAATAAATTTGGAGTTATTATAAACCAAATAAGACTTTATTATAAAATAATATTTTTTGTTTTTCCTAAGGTGCCCCTCTCCTCCCTTATAAAAAGGCACATACTCCCTCTTCTCTTTACACAATTTTGAGCCTTCAATCACGGCCAACCCCTGACCATTAAACTTCTAAACTTTATTATAAAAATTATAGAGGTTCTAGTCTCCTAAAAAGACCAACTCTATTTCCTTAAGATGAAGCTTAAAAGGGGTTCGTCAAAGAAGAGGTAATCTATTCTACCGATTCTTTCAAGTTTTCTTTCTTCTTCAACTTATTATTCTTTATTTGTTTCATCATAAATTAATAAAATCAGTATCAATAATATACTGATATGTTATTATAAATATTAAACAACCCTATTTCACATTCTATCCATCGTACGAAAAATGAAATCACCGCGTGTGCATACATACAAAATACCTTCTCCACGCCATGGTGTAATCTATTTTTCCACTACCACCTTACATGGATGAGTATAATGGTGTAAAAAATAACTATATATAGTTATTATAACATCATAAGGATTCTGAGATATTATATCATCCATTCCAATTCAATTCAATTATTATGGGAACGATATCATCGCTCGTGCGTACATACGGATTACTGTCTCCACGATGCGATGAGATTCATTCACCATGTTAACCACTCAAGAATGATTATAATGTATATATAATGAATAATAATGAAATATATGACATGATAAAGCTACTGTATTTATGTATATATATATCATCTACATACTTCCATTCATGTCAATAAGGAAAAGAAAACAGCGTTCATGCGTACGTACTACCTACCATCTCCATGAACAATATATTTCATTTCACTTATCTATCTATTATATATATATATATATATATATATTGAAAATATATGATATATAAATCCTGATTTAAATTCTGGAATTAATTAAATCATGATATAAAAAATAATAATATCAAGAACAACAAGTCCAAACACGTACGATAAATAAAACGATTTTACCCAAAACGCTGCTTTAACATGGAATTTACAAAATAACGGGTAATATAAAGTCATAAGTGAATCCTATATGATATCATAACAATGAATATGATTCTTTAATAAGTTAATAAAATTATTTAAATCATTATATAGGAGGTTCGGATACATACGGAGCATATCAGACCTCTGGTAAGGGATAATTATTCCAATCTCATTCTTATCTGAGATTGTTTACTCGTAAGTATTTATTGGGGTTATGTTTATCATCCAAGTCCATATGTTCTAAAAATGTTTTCATAAAATGTTTACTTTTCTACCATGTATGTTTAAATTAATTTTTACCCCTTTTTACTTTTACCACATTGTATAGAAGTAATCTTTCTTTTGTTTACCATATGAGGTACTTTTTGAATTTTCAGACAAAAGTACGAGAAGAATATTTTTTAACTTATACAACATGAACAGATTTTTATGGTTTTATAATGCCTTATTTTCATGAAGATTTCTGTACAATATTTCATGATTATTTTCAAAAAAAATCTTTCTTCTAAAATTGCATATCATTTTTTGAAAAGAAAATGATTTTGAAGAAGAAAGGATATTTTCCTCAAGAATTCATTTCAAGTGTTTTATCAGAACCATTTTCTATCTAATATGACATTATTTCATATGTGTATGTTTCAAATATAATTTATCTATGATTTACATGGTTTCACTTCTATTATGATGAAATAATATCCATTTTTTTTATTTGGATTATGTTATGATGGGATGATGTTTATGAAACCCATTTTATTATTTGGGTTATGATGAATGATTTATGTTTATGTTGTGTCACACATAAGAATGATTTCATTATGAGATGGGTGGGACCTATATCTCCCTCAAATGCATTGTGTAAAGATTTATATCTCATGAGATAGAAATGTCTTGAATGGTAAGTTAATCTGGTTCAGTTTTACAGGATTGGAACAAGGAGTGAACTCGATTCCGTAAGGGACTTTGTCCACTAAGATGGTCTTGGAAGAAATGACTTGGCTAATATAGAAATCATATCAAGTGCTTAATGGTTTTCCACAATTAAATGTTTTATTCCCATGCTATTTTATCATGATTGATGTTCCATTATGATCTATGCCTTACGTACTGGCATGTTTTATGTCATTGCTCAAGATTTTGAGGTTTAAACATTATGTTCATGTTTTTAAGTTCAAATGTATATGGTTTGTTTTATTTTTCTCCATGATTACTCGTACTGAGTATTTGAGCTCACCCTTTATATGTTTTCTTTTCCCCAGGATATAAAGAAAGGTTTTAGGTCAGAAAGAAATGGTGGAATGATCATTATGGGTGATGTTGAAGATTTTCCACCAAGATTAGAAGATTATGTTCCAAGTATCCAAAGACACTAAACTATTAAAGTCCTTGTGTCTTTTTTATGTATTAAGTATTCCGAAAAAGTAATGTAATGTCCATGTACGTCAAGATTTTTTTCTCTAAATTTAGTATTTTATTTTGTGATATTAATCTATAGTTTTGGATAACTTATGGAACTCAAGTGGTGGTTGTTTAAGAAGTACTAAATAAGTTTGCTGTCCACCAGGACTCAAAACCACATGGTGTCTAATACCATGGTTCATTCATGAGGATAAAATATTAGGAAGGATAGTGATAACATATTGTAATTAATTTCTATAATTCATGGTTCATCTTAATTTTATTCAATGAAAGGTGTAGGAGATCTATTTTCATGGTAAGAAACTATTTTTATAGAAAACAATATGATTGGTTATTATATTGGTCATGGTGTTTATCCTGGTAATGGAATGTCGTTTATGAAGAAAGTTACAATCAATTTTCACCATAAGTAAGTAAACCAAATTTTAATTCAAATCATGGTTTATAAATAAATAAATCTGAACTCATCAATTTTGGAATTGAACTAATATTTATTTCTATAAATAATATATTTGGAGTATTTGGAAAAATCCATGTCCTAGTTTGGTGGAAACCATGTTATGGTGCATAGAAGATATGAAGTTTAAAATATTAAAATGGAATAAATTCGTGGAATTTAAATATTTCAAATATGTATTTTTAATATTCAAATCATTAAAAATGAAACCATATTATGGTTTCACTTTTCATATTGTGGTTTATTTTACTTTTTTGAATTTTGATTATTAAAAGAACTACTTAAAAATAGAAAGATATTGATTTCTTTCGGTAGTTATTCACTATGTTTTTTTAATGATTGATTTATGGTTTTACTCTCATTATTTAGATGAGTGGATATTTTTATTTTTATGAAGATATGAAATATCACATAAACTAGAGAAATAAGATTGAATATCAATTTTTATTTGGATAAAATTGTGAGGAGAGTTTTTTATAAACATTCTAGAAAAGATTATATTTGTATCTCATTGAAATATTAAACCAAAGGAAAAAATTTATGAGATCATCAACAGGTTATAGAGAGATATCATAATTATACCAATAATGGTGTAATAATTTTTTTTGAATCTCGTCGGGATCAATGTGTATATTTATTTTGACATTGATTTAATCGTGTGAATGTAAGTAATGAGATTATAACATGTGATCAATTTTAAACGCAAAGGGATGCTAATACCACTCTAAATTTTGTATATGCGTTATTCTTAATAAATTATGGAACATTGGTACATCATCACTATATATTTCTTGGATGTACCAAAGTGTGTGTGAACCAAGTAATGATTCTCATGTTATGTCATTTAACAACATTTAAACTTTGTAAAGAAGATATATATGTTGTTTCTAATCATGGAATTAGATCACTAGAGAGAGTAAATTTTAATTGGAATACCCTAATTCACCCCCATCACAGTATCAATCATGAGTGGTATCAAAAAGTGATATCAAAGCTAATAGTTTTTCTACCAAGGTTTTTATCTCTTTGAAGGATATTTTTATAGTTTTCTAACATGACGAGATTCCAAACATTAACAAAAATAAGGTTGTAATATATATATTAATTATAATTAGAATTAATTTTTATCAGTCTTCATGGATTTGAATAAAACAATAATCCATGTAATTTTAATAAATATGGAAATTGGACAACTCATAAAAAGAAATCACAAAGAATCATATGTTGTTGGCAAAGGACTCAAGGCTCTTGGGGGAGACATTTACAAAAAATAATTCATGAATGTGATAAAATTTATTCCCTAAAATCACATATGGGAGAATTTATTTAATATATATAAATGTGGAGAAAACTTAAAAGAGGCCAAGTTTCAAAAATTACAAAAAAAATATGTAGATTTGAGGATAAACCCAACAATTTTTTTGATGTATTATTTCATCATTTTAATGATATTGTAGAGGTCTATTGGGTACTTGAATAGAATCTCGAGGAAGTAAATATTGGGAATGTATTATGTAATGTTTTCCCCCTTTATTCAATTTTAATGTTTATTGATTGAAGAAAAAGATCACAAGAAGGTATCACCCGATTAATTGTAATGAATGTGCATTTCACACAAAATGAGGATGAAAAGGGTAATCCTATGGTAAAGGAGAGGTCAAGTTAAGAGTATTTTTTTCCGATAAAGAAGCACTATATAGAGTGTTATCTTAAGGATAAGTAAGTAAATGAGGAAGTGTCATTATTTTCCTCAAATACAAAAAGGAGAAACATAGTGTTTAAAGGAAAGATCCAACTTTCATGATTTCTACGTTTAATATTCAGGAACATCACAGAAAAGTGTGAATAAAAATTCCAAGATTATGAATAGGTAGATATTATAATGAAGAAATTCCGTAATTATGTGAAATTACAGAAGATAATCCCACAGTGTTTCTTTAAAAATAAAAACTTTCTTTGGTGAGATGGTGATGGCTCAATGGAATTGGAGGTGGATGAGATTAATGACGAAAAATACCAGGGAAAATAAATTCTTGTGGTGGTCATTGAAAAAAAATGTTAATAGGGAAGTGAATGTTATAGAACTAATGTAAATTTAATTATTTAAATAAAGGTTGAACATGAGGGTGAACGTGAGGGGATAGGTGTTTAGAGGGATACTGTGAAGAAACCTAATGAGATGGTATGTGACTATAAACATGATATGAAATAAATATAGAGGATAAATATTAGTTGGAGGTAGAGATAGATATGATCAACATAAATAATCATGATAACATGATGAAAGTTGTCGAGAACCAACTAAAACAATTTTATTAAGCCAAAATTATCGACAATTTGTCCAATAGAAAGAAACAAAGATAAAAATAATTTATCGACTCTGAGGAATGTAAAACAATGTGATTAATTATTTAAAATCAAAAAATGCCCATGGCTATTAGGATTATATGAGGTGATTTACTTACAAAATAAATTAAAAAAGCAATGTACAAACACAGAGACTCATTAAAGAACCTTTAAAAATGAATTTAATATTAAATATTTGCTCATGAAGTGAAATTTTTATTAGGATTATATAAAAAAATCTTTTTCATGTTTGGAGTAAGGAGACAAGCTACTTGTCTATAGAAAAATTGATTTGGAGAATCTATACTTGACCATGAATGAATACATATATGAAAACACATAAAATTATGTGAAATATTTAAAGAAATATGGGGAACATACAAAAACAATGTTTCAAATAAAATATGTATTTTAATTCATAATATAAATTTTGGCAAATGAGCATAATTGAATTCTCTTGATATGTTTCCCAAAAATATTATTTTTTTCTTAATGATTATGGACATAAATCAATGAATTAATCATCATGGAGACCATGGAATGTTCTAAGGTAAATGTAAATCGGTGCAATGTAGTATCTTAAGGAGTCATAAAGAGAGTTTAATACTAAAAATGGTTATGTTTCATGGAAATATGAGGAGGATACAACATATCTGAATGAATAAAATTATTATCCATTGTAAATATATTTTATGAAACAAGTTTGGATCAATAAATAAAGAGTTGGAATGTATGTAGTGGGGGAGATTTCTCAAAAATAAATTTTTCGATCCATATTTGTATTCTTGAAAGTACATATACTCCCCACATTATGGTAAATAATAACATACTAAATATAATTAAATATAATAAGGAATGAGAAAAAATATTTGAGGATAATATAGTATTTAAGATTTTTTTATCCAAGAAGGGTAAAATTTGAGGCAAGGTTATGAATATGAAAAAACTATTAGTTCTTGAAGGTCATGGTTATAATCTATTAAGTTTATGTCAATTGTATAACTCATGAACAATTATTTAAATTCCTAATAAAGGTAGATAGAAGGAAATATCCAACTTATTAGTGTTGAAATGTGTGATTCCATACGAAGGAGTTTGATGTTGGGGGGAAGCCTAATCCCACATCATTTTCTGCTATGAATGGTGGATAACATGTAATATTTAATGGGATACTCCTCCTATCAAATATTGGAATTAGTATGGAACCCAAAAATGGATTTTGTGTTGGGGATATAAGGTTTGGGCTAGATGAATTAGATCCTAAAAAGAGGTATCATAGTTAGGGTATATCCAAGCTGTGATGTGGTTGGAATATCCCTAACCCAATATGGAAAAGAAAATTATGGCTCATGCTCAACAATGTGGATCCATGTTGGTGCCTTATGTCAAATTTCTTTCTGACAAAAATAGCTTAGAAGTGTGTCCTAGTGAAGTGATATATGGTGATGCGAGTTTAAATTTATTGAATATCATAGATTATAATTTAAGTGTAGGAATTAATTTGTGATATCTGGTTTTTGAATAGTATTTTTGGGTCAAAATTGAATCCCATATAGGTTTCCAAGAGGAATGGTGTATAAAATATATGCTTGGATTGGAAACTCCTCTCAAAAATTGGATTTTGGATGGAAACCAAAAATTCATTATGTGTTGGGAGTACTGGAAGGACTTGTATGGATGAATTGGATAATAATAAAGGATAAACATATTGAAAATAAACAAAACCACTTGAGCCAAAAATAGAAGGAATAATAAGTTAAACATGATGTTGCACAAGATATTCATAGGATTATATGGGATAAAATTCATAAATGTGATGTTTTTCAAAAATTAAAGATCATTTGAAATTCATAAAATCCTAAGGATAATATTTCATTAATGTTTATTGAATTGGTTCATGTGGATGATTATGGGATAATCACACATAATTATATTTAAATAATAAGTAATTATATGCACTTTATTAATAACATCAATAGGATGAAATGGATATTGGTGATCACTCATAATTTCAATGTGTTAATGGTATGATACAATATCAGAGATTGGTTAAGAAAATTCATGCAAAGAAAATTTTAAAATTTTAAACCATAGATGGTTTGGTGTTTACCGATAACCAAGTGGAAGATTATATTGAAATAATGGGAAAATTCATCAAGTTATAATAGTTAAAACACCCTAAAATAATAGGGTGGTTGAGATATAAAACTATATAATTAATAAAATTTCATGAAAATTTCTCATTGAAAATGACCAGTAAAATAAATTTTAGATGGATGGGGTCTTGATAGTAGTCTACATCCAAAATAGAAATTTTTCATTTTTGGGTGAATATATTTAATAATATAATTTATAGAATGGGAAGAAACCACTATTGAAGTATTTTTTTCATTTTCCAAAGTAAATTATTCATTCTCAATAAAGATAGAAGTCACAAAAAGTTTTAATATTAAGGGTATTAACCATTGTTTTTGAATAGTTTTCAATTACAAAGAAATATAATATTTTTATAAAAAATCTTGGATATCTTTTTGAAATTGCAGATGTCATTATGGTTGAAAATAAGCATAATTTTTAGTAAATTGGTGAAAAATTATAGAATGTGGGGGTGTTCAAGTGAGTAGTTTAGGAGGATAAAAAGAGTTTGTTAATGATTCATATAGAAGTAATGACAATAAGGATATTGAATCATTTTTTTATTAGAAGTAAATCATATATTAAAGCTTATATTTATAACTAGAACATTATTTGTGGAAATATAGATATGGTAAAATAATGATGGATAAAGTTTAAATGGAAAAAAATATTCAATATTAGTATGTTGCTAATAATTTTCATTAAGTAGTGAAAAGTTATGTATAGTATATGAATGAGAAATTGGGTTATATTGAGAAAAATTGGGTATAGAATATTTTTTTGAGTTCAGAAGACAAGAATATCATCGTACCCTAATGTTTTTATAAAATAAATTAAATAAAGTTGGTATGGATATTAAAAAAATAATGACTTATCTGTAAAAGATAATCACAAAATAAAGGCATAAACATTAATGAAATGTTTTCTCTCTTAGAAAGGACACAAAAAATTCAGTTATTTTTTATCATTTGATAATAAAATAAATTCCACATATTTCAAATTGATATAAATTTAACTTTTATTAATGGAGTTATTAAAGAATAAGTTTATAATAATTAGGAAGCTGGATATTTAATTCATGAATTTGAGAAAATTTTGTGGATTTTAGAAGTTTATTAATTTGTTGATGCACGAACCACTATTATATTATTATAAGCTTTACAAATTTCAAAAACATATCTGTTTTACATAAGGAGGATTTATTAAAATTTCTATGTGTAAATGTTGTGAGATTAAAATATTTAGGTGCTCATTTATGTGAATAGATTAATCTATGGAGGATCAACTGAGGTTTAATGTTGTGAATACTTTGAATTCATCATGATAAATTTTTAAATTCCCTTTATGGGAGAGTTACTATTTTTTTAATTTTTAGGTTATACAAGGAAAGAGTGGGATTTTAATTTCACAATATATATTTTAAATATATGTTCTAAAACGACTTTTCATTGATAAATTTAAATATATGACAACATTTTCTTCTACGTGGATGAATTTATCAAATGATATGATGGAATTCTAGTAGATATTACATAATATATGAAATTATTTGTAAAAATATTGTGGTTAATATCATCAAGACCCAATATTGTAATGGTTACATGTTAAGTGGAATGATATCAAAGTAATACCATGAAAATTCATATGTTAACATGGAAAAAGATACATTTATATATCAATATCATGGTGGATTGAAGGGTGTTTTACAAAGGAACAAATTTTCTGGATTTATTTGGATATATGAATGTCAATCAGTAAAGTATGAGAAATGATAGAATGTGACCTTTGTGAGATAGATTTTACCTTAGGGATATTTGAATTTCTTTGTTCAATATGAAACCATATTGCATGTCATTGAGTACTATAGAGGATATGTATATTTATAGTACTAGATATTTTATACAACACTAAGGGATTATAAAAAAACTTGATGATGTATTAAACAATGTTCTCCAATTTTGATTAAATATGAAAAATGGTTTACCTTAGATGTTAGAAATTAATTGGTACATCATTCAACAAAAAAACACATTTGTATAAAGTATCAATTTTTCATGAAAATTTTTGACTAAGGGGTAGTGATGTTATAATATTTTTTAATATGAGATGAGATTATGAATATTAAGTCAAAGGAATGATCAAAGGAGTGTTTTGATAATAAATATTTAGATCTTGGAGTTCAATCATATCTATACACTTAAATGTTTGATGTACCCCCACTCCCCTAAAAGATTTATTAATTATTTTTTAAATAATTTTCATTACTTGAAAAACAATTAAGATCGTGATTTTAATCGACCAGTGGATTATGGAAATTTATGTTTCTCTAATGTGGTTATTCTTTGGATTATTAATTCCTTAAAATATCCGTGAAAAAGTTCAATTTTGGTTCATTATCAAAGGGGGAAATATAATTATGTTTAACGTGACAAAATTACTCAAGTGTTTTCTCACAAAGGGTTGTATTATCTTTGAAAGATGAAATGGTATAGTAGAGCGTACTTATTTATTTATTGTTAGGGAAGATCATAAAACTGAGAAGTTACATGTAAAAATGGATTATAATAATTTCAAATATTAAATTCAAGGTAAGTTTTTGAGATGAATAATGAGGTTATAAGAGTTTGTCCTAAAATAAACTTTTCATTTAACTATTGTTTCCCCTATTGGGTATAACTCAAATGTACTTAATGTAGATGATTTTGGAATCGTTGAACTTGGTATGATGAATATTCTCAGGATGGTAGAGATATCTGGAAAAGGATTTTAGAATTGTATAAGGTAGTTTTTTAAGAATTAATTTTTCATCAAACCCAAAAGTGTTGATAGTTAAAAAATTTCATTTTGTTGTTTATTATTTTACATTTTGGTTTTAGTCCATTATTTTTGGAAACAGATGGAGTTAAACTATTAATTATTATAGAATTGTTATATTATTTTACCATTAAGCATGACCCAAAACCATGTTTTGGTTGATCTCATAGCTCTTATGTGATATTTAAAAAAGGTAAAGGATTATGATAACAAAAAATAATGAATTTCATAGGGTATTTTTTACACAATTTATATTTGAAATAATTATGGAAGAGTAATGGTTGTAGTTAAAACTTATTTTTTGAAAAAATAGGGAAATTATTTATTATTTCAATCATAGATTTTATCAGGGTCATGGAGGTATTTTGATAAAGAAATTTATTGAAACTAATGACCATGAGGAGACAAATAATATTTTGATTCTAACCTTTTTTCATGAAAAATGAATATCACATCATGGTTTTAGGAATGGATCTTGGTGATTTTAATTGAATGGATTATTGAAGTAATCATGGAAAACTCACAAATTCATATAGAGGAAACCATGTTGAGGTGAATGGAAGATACAATGTCTAAAATATGAAAACAATCATATTTTCATGGATTTATATATTTTTAAGTCATGGTTTTAAAAAACAAACCATTGACTAAAACATTGTGTCTTGGATTCACTATCCAAGTTGAGGTTTGGGAGATTTATAAATGTTTTTCTTGTTTGAAGAAATATTAAAAAATAAAAAGATAAGGATTATTTTCAAGAGATATTCACTTTATTTTTAAAAGGATTAATGGATTGTTTTGATAATTCTTTTTATAAGAATGAATATTTATGTTCAAAGAAGACATGGTATATCAATTTAATTTTATAAACATGAATGAATATTAATAGAGAGTTTGATAAAATTGAGAGGAAATATTCTAGAGAAATATTATTGATATTAAAAGGATATTTTGGTCTCATAGACATATTCAACCAAATGATGAGGATTAGATCATCAACATGATGAATATGGTGATAAATTTTACACTAACAATGGTTTAATATTTCTTCCTTATTCTTGTGGAGATCAAAGTGTTAACTTATTTTAATATTTATTTGATATTTTAGAATAAATTAATGAAATTTCAATGTTTGGTTGGTTTTAGAATAATAGGAATAGTGTGTTAACTCTAAATCATGTGTAAGAAGTTTGCTTAGTGAATTTTGATATATTAATACATTTTCATCATATTATCCTTAAATATATCCTTGTGAGATGTGATGTGTATCTTTACTCTTTTAGTACATGGTGATTAATAGAGATGTGTTCCAACTAATCATAGGGAATGATCAGTGTTGAGAGTTTTTTGAATTTACATACCTTGGTTGACCCCCAACCTCTTAAGGAATCAAATCTAAGTGGGACGATTATGATTATTTATTTATGTGGTTGAAGTGTTGGGTACACATAGTTATAGACTGGAATGAGTGTCATATTATAATTTGAAAGGTGGTGAAGAATATGTAGAGTTTGTAAATTCCTAATTTGTAACACGATAATATTTTATGAAATACTATTTCCATATAAATTTAATCTGTTTTATAGTTTGTGTTACACTCAACATTGAGATTTAACGAAACTCATTTTAATAAAAATAATATTATTTAATCATGATCATTATAACCAAGATGTAAATGTTGGAGGTATTAATAGAATAAATAAAATTTTCAAAATTATGAATAAATTTTTTAGATAATGGAAATATACTCATAAATAATGACTTAATTATAGTAAAGCACTTATATTCTTCAAATAATACATTTTTATTCAAAAATTATTTTTATTATTTTTTGTGATAAAATGATAAAATTAATTTTTACAAATTTATAAAAAAAATCGAAATGTAATATTTTTCAAAAATATCATAGGATTATGTTTTGAGAATTCTCTAAAAATGAATCTTTCGATGAATAGTGAAAAATATTGATTTTTATAAAAGAATGCCTTTTTGTTTAAGAAGTCTACAAAGATTTTTTTAAATGGATTAAAAGTTAAATTAGTTAAATTATATTATTGATAATATAATTTATTTCATTTTAATAAATTTAACATTGAATTTTTAAATTAAAACTCAATATACATATGAAATCTTTTTCTTTGGAAAACCATTTTTCATCGCTTCTTCAGGTTTAATTTTTGTTCAATTCTTACACTTCTTGGAATTTAATTTTGAAAAAATTATTTCATATTTTTTATCATCATAATAAATATTATATAAAAATTATAACTTATTTTTTGGTAATAATAAATAGTAAAAACTATAAGAATTAATTATTGTAGTTAAAAATAGAATGGGTTTAACAGCGGTTAAATGAAAAATATATGGGACAAAATGACCTAAAAACATGTCCACTTACTTTTTTATACCCATATTTTATCCTAATATCATTTAAGGTTCCATTATTTATTGTTTTGTTGCCTTTTTTATAGTATAAAACTTTGGTATATCTTTTTCTTTTCAAAATTTGAAGCATCTCATCTCACCCACTTATAAGATGGAACCATATGTTCTCTAATTTTCACAATTATTAATAATTTTTTCACCCAATACCATCCAAAATAATTTTCTTAATTCCCTCCATACATCCTAGAAATATTATTTTTAATATAAATACCTAATATAGATGTTTTTTGTGCTAACCTACGGAAATTTCCTAAAGAAGAGGTATCATTCTTAACCGAGTGTTTTTATTATGTTTCGTCTTTTGACTCCTTCAAATAATATTCAAATATTTTGAAATAATAACATCTATAAATCCAATATAATTATATGTTATTATGTTAATGTAAAAATCTATACCCTTCTCCTCTATGAAATTGGAAATGAAATCATATATCGTGTGTATGACGGACTACCGCCTCGTGAACCGATGTAAAGAGATGTTATTAATTTGTCATTTTATTTAAACTTTTATCTAAATAAGTATATGTTTAATTAATAAATATTATATAATAAATTATTTCTTAATGTAAATATATTTTTTACCCTTATTTTGTTCCATCCGATAAGAAAATTGAAACAAGGTTCATGCATTTGTAAGGACTACCATCTCCATGAACGTTGTAATTAATTTCATATATATTACTTATATGTATTACTATATATATAATGAATTTATATAATGTATAAAAAAATAGGTGATGGAATCCAGATAAAATTATAATACCAAAACTATCAAACCAAAAAATACATGAAAGAGGTAGTATTTATCACCTGAAAGAGTGATTTAAATAAGGAATTTTTAGTAAATGGGTGGTAAAATATTATAAGTGAATAATTTATGGTCGGTTATAGAATATTTAGGTTCTTTAATATATTCATAATAAAATAATTTTTATTATACAATAGGTTTTAATGTGTACAATGGAATTTGAAACTTAAAGTAAGGGATCTATCATCTCACATTTACTTCCATGAGTCATATGCGACATTCATCAATTATTTAATTTTATAGTGTATATAATTCCCCTTTGATATGTTATATCATTTATAAATTTTTATTCATGGTATTTAAAGTTTCATTTTAAGTTATTTTTTCATGGGGATTATTATTCAAAAGATAAAAAAGTGGTAAGGGATTATGTTACAATCTCATTGTTTATTAGAATTGTCTTAGATGAGGAAATATTATGATCTCCCCCCCATTAAACTGATTATTTTTCTTATACTATCGTTATTTCAAAAAAATACTTGTTTTCATTTCTACTTCCTCTCTTTATGAACTCAATATTCCCAAATTATATTTTTAAGGAAAACTGGCATTGATTTTCTACTCAGTTAGGAACTGCTATCTTCCATGTCCATTTTTTCTAAAAATATTTACAATAATGTTTTAAATTATAAACTATGAAGTTTTAAATTATTTTTTATCCATTATATAAATTTTAGAAGATTTTTTAATATTTAATCTTCTATTTTTTCTGAAATGAGTTACTTTTGACATTTTATAGAAAATTTGGAAGGAATATTTGTATTAATGTGTCTGATATGAATGCTATTTATTGATATCATGATCACTATATTATTTTAAAATTACTTCACATGTTTCCATTGTTGAATTTGAATGAAAATATTTCTTTAATTTTTTGGGGAATTTTAGAATTTATTTTAGTGTATTCTCAGTGGAAGGTTATTTTCCTGAAAAAATGTTCTAAGTGATCTTCCAAAATCATTTCCATATAATATTAAATCCTTTGATATTACTTAACCTTTACTAGGGAAATTATCAAATTATACCATCCTTTTTTATTTCTCTATATGTTTTATTATTATGAAAATATGTTCATTAAACTCCATCCTTTTCCATGGGGTGTGTTACGATTAATTAATGAAATAATTATGAAACTTTTTTCTTTTCCATGGGCTATGACATTATGAAATATTTATGAAACCCATGTCCTTTAAATGGGTAATATTGTGATGAATGTTTTATGATCTTATGACACACATCAACATGATTTTCATTATTTCTTTTGTGGGACTTCTTTTTCATTCTAACGCATTGGGTAAAGATTGATATCTCATGAGATAAACTAGATTAGAATGGGGAGTGAACCCAGTTTAGTGAGAGGATTTTTCCACTATGATATTATTGGAAGTGAACCTTGAAAGCTATGATAGTTTAGGGAGTGAACGAAATCCACTATGATATCTTTTTAAATCATCCTTTAATACTAAGGAAATGATTTTCTATATATATTCCAATTCGACCAACTCACGTCTTATTCCAATGTGATTCCATCAAGGATCATGTTCTTAGAATAATTTATCATTCATATCTTATTAACTTCCCAAAACTTTTCCATGACTCGAGATTATGATCTATGATATGGAATCTAGTGCTTTCAAATATTATTATCAAGTTCTCATACCATTATTCTCATGTTATGATTATGTGGCCATTCGTATCACCCTGTTTAACCATTACTATGCATTATAGATCACCCTTTCTTATATTAATTTCCCCATATAATGAAGAAATTAATTATGTATGATAAGTATAAGGAGGTTTCTAGTTGTTAAGAACTAAGCGGGAGACTATGTGAAACCCTTATGGACTAGATTTTTATGTATCTATGTTTCTAAAGCCACTACATATTCATGATCCTCAATTGTGATGTTGTAAAAATATATGAATATTCATTTATTAATATATAATCTCTATTTATGAGAATCTGGGTTCATTATCATTGTTATTAATTTCAAGGATTAGTTAACCTTTTTAAATTATATGTGAATACTTTAGTGATAACCCTAGGGATATGTCTAAGGTTATGTATAAGTAAGGGAAATTTTTTGAGAATTTTGGTGAATGATTGAGTGAGTGGTTTGAAATAAATTCCATTCATATCTTGATATAAAAAGTGGATGCATACATGTCGCAGTTTACCTAGGTGTAATGACTCTAAAAATGGTTCATTCATCTTTGAATCGTTCATCACCCAGTGTGTGGTAATGGGACATGTTGTACACCTGGTTTGACACTCCTGAGGGATATGTTATGGAAATTCAAAAAATCATAATGAACAATAATAAAGTATTGGAATAATTATCATGAATAAACTTGGTTAAAACTAAGGATTCATATATAGAAAATAATGTTTCATGATTTAATACATCATATAATTTTTTTTTCTAATTATGTGGTTTCTTGCTATGATTATTTTTTATAACACTATTATTTTTCATTTTATTCAATGGATGGAGCCTAAAGGATTCGTGTTAATACTAAATGTGATGGAAAATTAATTTTTTTTCCTCTTATGAAACCAAATATTATGGGATCTAGAATGAATAATATCATTACTATGCTCACACAATTTTCTCAAGCTAAGAATCATGTCTAACTTTAAAATCAAAAAATAATGGAACATATTTCTGTTGAGTCCTTAATAAGGAAATTTACACCTTCTTTCAGTGGGTCCATTGATCTATTAATTAATGTTTAGTAAAATAGCACCACTGAATAGATATTTTATATTCTATATTCTTCTTAAAATGAAATGTTTATTTATGTTTTCTATTGTTTGGAAGGTGAAATGAATCAATAGTGGACTCTTATTAAGAATACTATGGAAAATAAAGAAATTGACTCCATGGAGCTGTGTGAGTTTAAGAGATTATTTTTCAATAATTAGATTCCACATATTCATTTTAGAAAAAATGGAGAACGAATTCCTTGAGCTAAAGAGGAAGGATGATGAATTGTTTGGTACCTATGAGGAAACTTTTACAAGACTTGTGAGGTATACTTCTATTATTATCATCCAACCCAAAATTAAGATTTATTGATTCTTATGTGTGTTAAAACTATGCCTCTGAAGGCATTTTGTCATAAGGGACATTAATATATATGAATAAATCATTTGATTTAAAATTAAGGTGGAAACTATCGTTGGAGTTTCCCAATAATATTTTAGTTTTAATATTAAAATAAATATTGAATTCAAAAGAAGCTCAACAAATTTATAGAAGAATTTGAGCCTCCCTTTTTTTATTGAAGTGTGGAAGACAACAAGAAAAAAATTATGTTAAGTGGATTGCTAAATTTTTTATGTGTGTAAAAGAATGTCATTGGAAAATTGAATACTGAAGTGAGGAGAATATATTATATAATTATAATAATTGAGATAAATCTATATAGAATGCACCACCCAAACTCTAGTCTTTAAAATTCGATGAGTATCAACAGTATGTTAACTAGTTCCAAAATATGAAGGTTATTGGTGATAATCGACATTACTAACCTATTAAGATAGTAGACAAAGAAAAATATCATGCCATAATTATTTATAATGAGTTTTATACTAAATACATGATGAGAGGTACACTTACAATCCATTCTATAACATCTAGTGTATTATTTGACTGTAGATCTACCCATTAAATAATTTTTGAGGAATTTTCATCACGTATAAAAATGTCAATAATATTATTATATATTGAATTAAAAGTGAAGAGACCCAATGGAATGATGATTTCATCTCAAGTGTATGATTTTTATCATGTTGAATTTTGTGGGAATGTTTCTCCCTCTAGTTGAGGATATTCTTATTCAGTGGTAATTTGTTGATCTATTTACAAATGAACTTTCTAGCCTTCGACCAAATCGTGAAATTTATTTTTCAATAGA
The DNA here is from genome assembly GCA_963277665.1 of Viscum album. Lineage (NCBI taxonomy): Eukaryota > Viridiplantae > Streptophyta > Magnoliopsida > Santalales > Viscaceae > Viscum > Viscum album. The sequence goes on along the minus strand of CAUJRU010000015.1, from coordinate 1,921,095 downwards.
ACTAAAACCTAGTTCTAAAACTATTTTATAGACTCCCTGTACAATGGACCTGATTTATATGTAGGTATTATAGAATAAAATCCAAGAGAACCTTAAAAAAGGGTTTATTTGGGCATGTATTCCATCATGGGGTGCACTGTTTCTTTTTGTTAAAATGAAATATGAATCATTATGATGCCACATTGATATCATGATCATAACATGATCACTATCAAGAACAAGTATACTCTACCCCATATTGATGACTTGTTTTATTATCAAAGTGAAGATCAATAATTTTCTGAGATTGATTATCATTTTATATATCATCAATTGAGGTTCAAGAAGGAAGACATACTAATGGAATCATTCTGTAGGAGGAATGGAAACTATGTGTATAAAGTGATTCTATTTGGTATTACTAATGCCCCCAATCCTTCTAATGGGATAGCCATGTTCTCCCATGGAGCGCTCCCTCGAACGTGCCTTGCTTCCGCCTAGGGTTTCCTCGTGACGACATGACTCCTCCGGCCCATTCCTTTATTCTACATTCCTTTAATATGTTTATATTTATTGCATCTACTTGTATCTAAGATCTTGTTCTAGTTATTTCATCTTTCATGGTGTTGTTGTCGAAGGTGGTTCATTGTGGAAGCCTCATGCCACTTCATCCCGATCTAGTCTTGTGTTCCACCACACTTCTCCATGCCAGATCTAGAGTGATGTTTCATCTTGGTTTTTGGATTTCTGTCTTAGTGTTCAACGTTTTTCAGGTACCCTCCAAAGTCAGCTCATTCTCTTATTTTTCTATTGTTTTTAGGATCGTCAGAATGTCAATGTTTGGAGCCCTATTTCGTTCAATAATCTACCCTGAATTCACTTCCCTCGGCATCAATCTTGTTTGGATCTAGAGCAGTGGCTTCTCATAGGATTTGGGTGGTGAATTTTGATGGCCAGTGGTGCCCCTCGCGCGATCTTCTCTGGTTATCTTCTCCCTTGATGTTCAGGTTTCATCGTCGACAATTGTTTGTTTCGGTCATTTCGGTTTTATTCATTAATACATTTGTGAAGGTTTGGTGCTTCTTATAGGACATGATGTTTGTTTGGTGTTGAACCCATTTTATTGTTTATGGATTGGTTTCATTCATTTTTTGTTTTGATGGTCAAAGGAACTATGTAGAGTGCTCTAAGAAGTGTTTGGGGTTTTTTTTGTTTTATGGGGGACTATATGACTGTCTATGGTATTCTTGTGTGCATTTATATGGAATGGGTGAAGTATAGTGTTGTGTTAGGTTATGATTCTCTTCGGTGATGGGTGTGTGATATCGACGATGCTGTTGACAGGATGGAATGATGCTCTTTGGCATGGGTTTGACAGGAAGATTAGGGTTCTTGTGGCATGAGGTTTCCTTGAATGATGTTCTTTTTTAATTTTTAATTTCATGTTACTTTGAATCTATATCATGTTTGAACTGTTGGTTACCACTTACCCATAAAGCAACTTATTTTAAAATCAATAAAAATTGGGATTTGGGTACTAATTCCCCAAATATCATCAAAGATTTAAGGAATAGTGTATCTAGATATTTCTTTGATTAGTTTGTGCTAGTATTCATATATCGTATTATTATATATTCAATGATAATAGAAGTGAATAAATATCACTTGATAATTATACACAATACCCCAAATAAGGAGAAATTGTGTGCAAAATATACGTAGTATAACTTTTGGTTAAAAAAGTTCAATTTTGGGATCATGTAATCTTAGAAGAGGGAATATCAGCTAATCCATCAAAGATAGATATAATTGAACATTATCCAAAAAAACATAGTGACTGAGATCCCTGGTTTTCCTTCTTTGGATATATATTATTGATGGTTATGGGTGAATTTCTCATGATATACTAATCCACTCACTAACATAACTCGGAAGAGATCCATGTTCCTTTGGATAGATGAATGTAAAGAAATTTTGAAGGAACTAAGGATAAGGTTTTTCAGTGAACCTATGCTTACATTACCCAATATTGGTGAAGGTTTTTTAATCTGTAGTGATGCATTGAATAAGGGATTGGGATGAATTCACATGAATAATAACATGTTCATAGCTTATTCCTCATGAAAATTAATGTTTCGTGAGAAAAAATACCCAATCCATGATTGGGATTTAGTTTTTGTATTTTTTTCATTAAATATAGGATTTAATTATCATTATGGAGAGTGGTGATATATATATATATTCACAAAAAGAATTTAATGTATATTTTAAAAAATAAATAGCTTAATATATTTTAGAGTTGGTGGTTGGTGTTGATTAATTATTATGACTGATCAATAAATTACTACCCATGGAAGGAAAATAAGGTGCTCAATCCTTTAAATTGAAAGGATCATGCTAAATTATTCATTATGAGGATCACAAAAGATTAAATACTTATAGATTTTTGAGTGATGGATCTCAAAATTGTAATGGAAGGGGAGAAATATAATCTTTCTCCAAAGATTGTTCTTCCATTTATCTAAGTGAATATTAAAGAGTCATAGATGGAAGATATAGAGTTATATATGAAGGTTAGAAATGTTCCTATGATTATTCTTAATTTTTATGGATTAATTTCTTCCAAGAACCGTGTTTTTTTCTTTTCAATACCAGTTTTGAATAAAGATCTATTATAATATGCTCATATTTCTTCATTCTCTATTTATCTTGGAAGTGTGAATGCGTATGTAGATTTAAAGGTTTATTTTCTGTGTGATTGTATAAATGGAGATATCACATATTTTTTATCTCAGTGCTTGTTATATCTGCAAGTTAATTCTGTGAGAAAAAAATACTCAGTGGATTTTAAAACCATTTCCCATATAATAATGTAAATGGGAAAATATAACCACATATTTTTTTCATCAGACTCTCAAAGAAATATAAAGGGTAAAAATCTCTATGGGTTTTAGTTTATCACCTTAAAAAGTCTGTACAATTCATCACTATCATAAAATATATCTCTATTGAAAATTTTTCTAGGATATACATTTAGGTTGTGGAAAGATTTCATGGAGTACCAAATTCTACTAAATCTGATCAAGATCATAGGGTTGCCTTAAAATTTTAAAAAATACATCAACAATATCTTTATATGGAGTTTATTATCTTTACTTCATATCATCCTCTTATGGTTGGGAAATTTGAGGAAACTATATAAACCCTAGTGGATATACTGAGATCTTGTTCTGTGGATTTCAAAGGTAGTTGGGATCAACATATTCATATTTTTTAGATTTCTTACAATAATACATTACACATAATAATTCATATTTCCCCTTATGAATCATTATATGGGAAGAAATATAGAACATAAACATGCTAGGATGAATTTAGAGAAGGAAATCAATTAGTAAATGAGATAGATGAGAAATTTGAAGAGAAAGTTAGATCCATTAACCTATACATGAAGGCAACATAGGTTCTATTGAGAAATTTATATTGAGACTTTTCAGTGATATTTGGATTTAAATGTTCATAACAATGTGATTTTATTAATTTCTCCATGAAAGAAGGTTATGATATTTAAGAATAATAAGAATTTTAGCCTTGTTTATATGGGCCTTTTGATATTCTTTATTAAATAGGGGATGTATCTTATTATTTTTCTCTTCCACCAATCCTCACTAAATTTCATGATGTATTCCATATATATCTCTAGAGGTAGTACATACCTAATTCATCACATGTTCTAGACCTAGAGGTTGTACCATTGGAACGTGATCTTTTTATGAGTAAAAAACTGTTGAGAATTTTCGTCCTAGAGGGAATTTTGTATGAAATAGGGCCAATTCCATGTTCAATGATTTATGGAGAAACCACTAACATGAGGAATCTACATGGGAACATAAGAATATGATGAGGAAAATGTATCATATTTTTTTATAGAGTGATAAAAATTTTAGGGTGATATTGATTTATATTTGATTAAAATGTAATATGAAATATATTATGAAATAATTTTTCAATATAAATTTAATCTCTTTGAAATCTTATGTAATGTGCAACACTGAGTTTTAAAAAACCACACTATACTATTGATATTATTATATAAACATGGAAGTTATTACATATATGTCATACTAGGAGGTTTGAAGAGGAATAAAAATATTTTTGAAAAATTTGTACAAATGTTTTAGATAAACAAAATAGGTGGTATATAAGTACATAGTTTCTAGTAAATTTTTATATTCTTCAAAAAAAAATTCCACCAAAAGTTTTTCTATTATTTTTTGTGGAAAAATATTTTTTTAATTTTATAAACTTTAATAAAATGAATTTTAAAAAATGAACTTAATATTTGAAATCAACATGTCAGAATTATCTAAGGGTGATTTTTTTATATTTTTCTAAAAAGATAAACTTTTCAATGAATATTGAAAAATACCGACTTTTATTGAAAATGACTCTTTGATTAAAAATGTAAAAAGATATAGATTTTTTAAAAAATGGATTTAAATTAAATTTATTTCATTGATATTATATTTAATCATATTTATTCCATTTTAATTAATTTTATATTGATTTTTAGGTATTTAAGCCTTATATACATATGAAAACGTTTTCTTTGGAAAATCATTTTTCAACGGCATCTATAGGTTTAATTTTAAATTAAATCCTACCAATTATATGAATTTAATTTGGTATCATTGATTCCATTTTTTGGATCATAAAAATATATATTATATAATGATTCAAAATTAATTTTTTGTTATAATTAATAATAAAAACTATAAAAATTAATTATTATTTTAATGGTTAAAACATGTTTTCTGGGGGTTAAACTAAGAATATAATGATTAAAATGATCTAAAACATGAATAAAAATCCTATTTTATGGACATTTATAGACCTTATCTTATCTTATGTTTCATAATGGTCCATTTGGATCCTTTTGGAATGTTTAAAACATGGATATATCTTTTTCATTTCAAAAATCCTAGTGTGTCTTCTCCCCAACTTATAAATGGGAACCCCCTCTCCTCTCTTCTCCACACTTACAAATAATTTTGGTGTATCCAATCCCTACCCAAATACTTTCCTTAATAATATCCTCATATTCTAGAACCCTTATTTTTATTATTGAACCCTTCTATGATTACATTTGGTTCTAACCAATAGAAGTTGACTAAAGAAGAGGTTTCATTCTTAACTGAGTGTTTTAATTTTATTTCTTCTTCCCCCACCTTAAAATATTTTTAAACTATTATGATATAATAAGATCGGTATGTCCCATATCATGATAAGTAATTTATTAAATGTAATAACCTATATCCATCTCATCATCTATTAAATGGGAAATGAAACTGTTGATCTTTTGGGCGGCAGACTACCGCCTCACAAAGAGATGTAATTTATTTTCCTTCACCACCACTCATTGATAGACATAATAAGGGATTTAAAATTTATATATGATTTTTATGTAGACTTTATACACTTTTAATTATAATATCACATCTACATTATTTCAATCTAATTTTTTAGTGAATTATAACATCGCTCATGCATACATGTGGACTACCGCCGCTACGAAATGATGTGATTAATTATTTTTTTTATATTGAAATGGTTGGGAACAAGGATATATATATTTAATATATGTGATATATTTATGAAATAAAAATTATTTCTTAGTGGTGATATACTATTTACTCATTTATCTTCCCATATTTCGAGAAAATGATAACAGTATTCATGTGTATGTATGGTCTACCATCTTCATGAATGGTGTAATACATTTTCTAATTATGAAATTTATGGATGACTATAAATATTTATATAATGAATATATATGATATTAATATCATTTATAAAAAAAATTATTATTTAACAATGATCAATGTAAAATAAAAAAACTTTTTAATGAAAACATACAAAAAAACAAAGTTTTTATCACTCAAAATAGTGATTTTAAAACAAAACTGTTAAAAAAAGTGGTAAAATGTTTTTAAAAAATCATTTATAGTATGATAAATATTATTATTATTTTAAATATATTTATAATAAACCAATATTCATTACAAATGAGTTTTTATCATGTAAAAATTAATCCTAGACATAATTTAACGGATTTATCTTCTTAATATTACGTATATGAGACATATTCCATATTCACCACTTTCTTCTGTGAAATATATATTTACCCATTTATATTTTTTATAATTAATATATTTATCTTAATAGAATTTAAATTTTCATTTCATTTTATTTATTTTATGGAGATTATGATTCAAAAGTTACCAAATTTTTAAGGGTTTATGATACAATATCATTGTTTATCAGGATTTCTATGATTAATTTTTTGATGATGAAATATTTCAATCTACCTATAAATAAACTCTTTAATTCCCTTATCCTTTAGTTAATTATTTATAATACATGATTTCATTTCCATTTCCAATCTCTAACTACTCGAGATTCCAAAATAAGTGTTTTAATGAAATCTGACATTGATTTTTTACTCAATCATTAATATATCACATCCATGTCCATATATTCTAATAATGTTTAAAATAATGTTTCAATTGATATACTAACACTAATTGAATAAATTCTTATCATTTTTTATTTTAAAAAATATATATTTTAAAAATTAATCTTCTTTTCATTTTCCAAAATGAGGTACTACTCGATTTCTACTGAAAATATAAATTAAATATTTCTCATAACATGTCCAAAATGAATGGTATTTTCCACAATCATGACCACTAAATTATTTAATTATTCCATAAAAGTTTCCAATTATATTTTCATAGAATTTTTTTCATTAATATTTGGAAAACAATTATAATTTAAATATTTTGTTTCACTATAGAAAGGTTATTTTCCTCATCAAATGTTCCATGTGATCATTAAAATAATTTTAAATCTAAGATGACACAATTTTATATCATTGTAATAGGGATATAATCTAATGAATCCATCCATATTCTTTCTCTGGATGGTCTATAAATTGGATGAGAATATTTTCATTAAACTTGATCAATTTCTATGGGTTATTTAATGATGAATTTATGAAATGATTATGAAACCAATTTTATTTCCATGGGTTATGCTATGATGAAATTATTATAAAATTTATTTTCTTTTTATGGATTATAATATGATGAATGTTTTTTGATCATGGGAAAAATCTATATTATTTTCATTATGTGATGTGTGGAACCTATATCTCCATCGAATGCATTGGGTAAATATTTATATCTCATGAGATAAATATGACTGAAATTGGGAGTGAACCCAGTTCAGTAAGGGAATTTTTGAACAATGATACTCTTGGAAGTGAACCTTTACTACTAAAATGGTATGTTATTAAACCCAATCCATTATTATATATGGGGAAATTAGCCTTGAATAATTAATAAATGATTTTCTATTTTTATGTTTATTCCATAAACTCGTGTATTCTACCTATGTTATTCCCTCGTGGATCATTTTATCTGAATTTTTTATGATTTATGTCTTATGAACTGTTAACCTTTATTCTATGATTCACGATTATGATCTATGATTTTGAGGTATATTTTTCAAATATTATGATCATTTTTTCATAACCTTATTCTCATGTTATTCTTATGTGATCACTATTATCTCCCTTGTTTACCCTTATCGAGCATTAGAGCTCCCCTTTTTTTAGGTTTTCATTCCCCAGTTTATAACTAAAGGCAATATATATTATATGTTTATGAAGGGTTATAGTTATTAAGAACTAAGTGGGAGACAATGTAGATCACTTATGAACATTTTGTTTATGTATCCATGTTTCTAATGACACTAAACCTTCATAGTCCTCATGTATGATTTGTAAAATGAAATGAATATTACTCTATTATGATGTAATTTATATGTATAAAAAGACTAGGTCATTTTAAAAATAGAGTTAGGAAATTTCTCTATGTAACATAGTGTGACCACATACCAAAAAACATAAATAAATAGTTATCTAGAACCAATAATCTCCCAGAATTTACATATTAAAATATAGTTACCACTTGTTAAAATCTATTTAATCCCTATTTACACACCCTATTAGAAACTTCTTATATCAAATATTACTTTTTTATGTAAAAATCCCCCTTTTCTAATTGATTAATAAGAGGGAATACCATCCCAACGGTCCAGGGATTGATTCCCGAAGGAAAACAACTTTCAATAATAGATGGAAATAAATTACTGTGAACTATATTAGGCATAGTAGAATAAAAAATAACTAATAATATAGTGGGATCTATAGTATATAGTAAAAAAGGAACCATGGTATCTAGTGAACTAAGAACATCAACATGTATTATAATAGAAACGGTATAATTATTAAAATTGTAGCAATATGCTTCCTCTTCAGATCACCTTCCAAGAGGATCCCCAACAAGATAATATTTTGACCACTCTCGACAAAGTATCCAAGCCATGAAGGGTATCCAAACCATTCTTAGGAGTTTAAATTCTGAAGCATGCATCATTTGGATCTCTGTGTTAAAAGAAAAATGTAATGGATTTTAGGTCACCCTTAGATGTAAGGCCTCTAGACTATCCCCTTCATTTTATGACATTCAGACAAAACTCAAATTTAAGGCCCCAAGGAAAACCTCTCAACTTAAGTCTGTTGATCCTCCCCCTACCAACCATAGGGCCTTAATGCTAACATAAAACAAAAAAAATAAATTTCTAAAGGTGATTCGTGTAGAAATTTGATTAAATTATTTTTCTAAAACAAAACAAATAAAGAATATTTTTTAATATATTGTATCACTTGTAATAAGTTCTATATGTAGTTTTTAATATGTTCTATCAAACAAAACCTTATAGTAATAAAAATTTATTTCACTTTCAACCTTCGTTCCAATTTATAATGGGGGAAAAATAATTCACAAGAATTTATAAAATAATTATACTATTGTCAGGAACATTGAATTCCTTATGAATTATAATATATTCACAATTATACCCTTCATTCAAAATTTAGATAATATTTTCTCATAGTTTTCAAGGTAATTTATATGAAATTAATATTAATTTGAATACCTTTCCTTATACACAAGACCATGAAAACACACTATTTTTAATTTTCAAATTTGGTTGGATTTAGTATTAAAGTGCTTTTCATCTAGAATTTATGAATAATTGTGGCCTAAACTGTCGTTGAAGTTGGTCAAAGTTTAAAATTTATATTCCTACTAACTACTGAATATGTGGCAAGCAGGGTCGAACCCACAGGGAAGGCTATTTTGGCCACTACTTTCTAAAAAAAACTCAGAAAGCTCCACTGTTGTCAGCAGCGGAGTGTATTTCTTTTCTAATTTTCACTTTTTAAGTTTTTATATCCTTTGATTTCTTTATGTTTTTATGTACTACGAAACTACACTTTTATAGTAAAATTGTTTGACCAAAACTAGAGCAGAGTACAGCTGGGAACAAGGTGTAACAACAGAGAAAAATGATGATAAAAGACAATAGTAAAGAATGCTCGGGGTTCATTCTAGTCTACTGGTTTAAATTGTTTTTCCTTTTCATGTAAAAGTACTGCTTCGTACCACTGGATTAAAGAGATGACTTACTTCCCTCGCCAGGAGTTATGTCGTAAAAAATGTACAACTAAAGTTCGCCACTCAGAGAAGTACATTTTAAGGAAGATGTCTTAAGATGAACAATAGTACAAACTCGCCGTAAGTACTGAAGTTTTCATTATGGTTTGTTACTAAAAAGATAACTCCATAACCAAACTCGCCGAATGATTTCAGAGTATAAAATATTTCAGTGCATGTGGTACAAAGCAGATGAATGAAATTAGATTTGATCTCGCCGATCAAATCTAACCACAGAAGAATTGGTAAATGAGAAGGATGAAAAAGATGCCAGTAGAACTAAAACTCTCCCCGAACTAAAAGACTTAGCTAACTATACTATTCATTATCACAGCAGTCATAGGAAACATTATAGAAACAGAGTACAAAAGTTTAAATCGTGAGGGAGAAGGAACTCCCTAAAAATGCTCTGCTCCTAAGTTCCTGGACTGCACTGCTTAGCATTGTCCCTCGATCGTCTCTCCACGGGTAAATGCATGAATGCCTCCGTCAATGAATGTGTCGCCCTCCAATCAGAATGGAAGCCTCTCCCCAATTTTTCTGCTTTCTCTACTTAAAATACCTTCCTGTCATTTGCTACATGTCACCGCATGATTCCACCGACTTCATGTTTTACTCACGAACGCACCGCATAATGTGCGTTTTTTCGCGACCGGCACGTCACGCAATCTTTTCTCACGTAACTAACTTCGGTAAAGTTAGTTGTATGTATCTGGACGTTTTCCCATCTCTAGAATGAACCTGCGAAGTTAGAACAGAAGCGTAAATAAATAAATACCCAAAGAAAGATAAATAGTTATTTTTAGAGTTAAATATCAAATTACTCGTTAAAAGTTACTTAGAGTTAATTGATAATTATTAAATTTTAAATTTTTTGTACAATTATCCACTAAAAATTACTATGGCGAGAACATAATTTAATAAAAAAGATATTAACTTAATTAGGTCAATAAAAATAAATACTATGTTATTAATTTTGTCCATTTTCTAAACTAAGTTATTAAATATTAAGAGCATAAATAGATAATTAATTAAGAAAATATTTTAAATTGAATTAATAATTTAATTATTACTATAAAATAAATTAAATCATTAGATTAATTAATTAATTAATTAATTTTAATAAAGTAATTAAAGTTATTACTTAGGTTTTAAATTAAAAAGTATGTTTTATAAATAATTTATAATTACTATTAATTAAATAATTTATAATATTAGTAATAAATTAATTTAATATTAACATGTATTATTAATTTAGTTTTATAATTTAATTTATAATTTATCTATGTATTAATTTTTAATTGTTTAAAATTTATAACTTTTATAAATTATTTTATATTCATTTGACTTTTTTTAATTTTACCTTTTAACTTTAACTTTTGCTTTTGTTGTTTTTTTTATTTACTTTACTTTTACTTTTTACTTTACTTTTACTTTAGTTTTATTATTATTATTATTTTTATTTAATTCTTTACTACACCCTTCTTCTTCCCTCCCCCAATTCGGCGCAGCAAAGGGGGAGGTTTTCTTCTCCCAAATTTGGCGCACAGCGGGATCCTCCTTTCTTCCCATGACGGCCAACCATGTTCTTCTCCCTGCTCAGCTCCACCTCATGCTGCGACAAAAGTATGGCAGTGGCCTCAGCCCTAGCGAGGACAGAAGCAGCGGCAACGGACCATAGAGGTGCAACTCAGTTCATTCTGCAGCAAAATGGATCGGCTCGGCCTCCTTCAATATCCAAGCTCCGGCGCGACCCCTACTCCAGTGCATCCTGCAATGTGCGGCTTTCTTCTGCGCAGCAGACAACTCCTGCAACAGAGGTGAAAGCTGCCCTTGGTGCGGCATCACCAGCAGCGGCGTGGTATTGGAGCTCCTTTCAGTGGCGGACAGGCCCTGCGGACCTCCTATTCACACAAAAACGCGGAACCCTTGCTCCAGATTTGCAATTTCAATGATTTCACGTACTGTTTGTAGGCTTAATTTGTTGTGCTGGATGAGAAGAAACAGGGGAAAGAAAGGCGGGGAAAAAGGATGGAATTTGGTCTGTGAGTATGATGGAGGCGAGGCAGAAAAGGCGTGGTGGCGGAGGACGTATCGGTGAGGATAAAGTGTCGGTGAGGTAGAGAAAAATGAGGCAGGGGGACACTAGTGAGGAGTATCGGTAGCTGAAGCTACCGATAGGAAAGAAAATATCGGTGAGGAAATTAGGGTATCGGTGAGGCTAAAAACAACAAAGGCACCAGCAAATCAGCAGCTACCGGTGAGGTTTATCGGTAGCTGAACCTACCAATAGAAAAGAAAATAAAGTATCCGTAGCTGAATTAAAACTTAAATAAATTAAATAAAAAGACTTAAAATAATTAATTAAAGTAATGCTAAATTCCATTAATTAAAAACAAGATATTTATTAACTTTTAAAACATTAAATTTATTAATTTAAAAGAACTAATTGAATACAATTAAATTAATAAACTTGATAACAGTTGAACTAATTAATTTAAGAGACTTAAATTAAAAAGAAAAATAAACAGATTAAATAAAGAAAAGCAGTGAATACAATTAAAAACATCAGTGACCCAAATAAAACACCGCGAGCTCTTAATTACCTCACCAGTAAACTAAAATAATTATAAAAATGAAATAAAACTCAATCTGCATACATAAAATAATATAATTAATGTTTAAAAACTATTAATTAATTAATTAACTAACTAATTGAACTAATAAAATTAAGGGCGAACCAAATTAATTGATTTAAAAGCACAGATAGCTTACTTAAATGACGAGCAGGAAGACTAAACACATAAAATAATAAAATTAACCTATTCTAATGTAACTTAATTGAAAGAATAATTAATAAAATAAAGTCTAAATTAATTAATTATAATTATGTTAATTAAATAATTGTTTAAATGGATATTAACTATTATAAAGTTAAGCAGATTTATAAAAAACAACATAAAAACTCACCGCTAAAAGGCTCAGCGGTAGTATTTAAAGTCTACCGATAAGATATATAAAACAGCTACCGGTAGGAAAGAGTATCGGTGACAATGGTCACCGATAAACAGACTTACCGATAGAGCTTACCAGTAACCTGCTATCGGTAGCTAAGCTACCGATAGTCTGGAAAGCCGAGCTAAGTTGTAAATAACTTTAAAAATTAAAAGTAAAATAATTAGCAAACGAAATTATTAATAATAATGAAAAATTAAATAAAATAAACAAATAATGATTTAACTAAACAAATTGAAAATTAATTACATTAAAAATAAAGAAGGTATCAATTAACTATTTATAGTTCAAAAATTAACTAAAATGTTATAAAAAGTGAATATTTGACAAATTTATTTATAAAAATACAAAAGTTCATTTATTTATTAAAAAGTGTTAAAATAATTAAATAAATTGTATAAAATATAATAAAAAGATGTGGCAAACTGAGTAAAAATAAGGCCACATCAAATTCTCCCACACTTAAACATTGTTTGTCCTCAAACAATCCCATGTTTTATTCTCTTTGAAAAAGAGTGAATTATACAAATCAGCTATGTTCAAAGAAGTTTCAACAGAGGTGTCAAAAAGTGTGCTTAGGCTATTGAACACATACCTCAAATAATGTCTCGCCTAGAAGTACTACTCAAAGGAACTCAAGTAAACCATGAATCATCCATAAATGAAGGTGTCATGCTTCATATATGACTCTGCCTAGTGACTCACTTCAATTCTTGCTCAATTTCTAAATTCAAGAGTGATAAAAGGTAAAATGAAATGTGGAATTAAAGTCTTAATAAAAGGGACTTTGTACTTTGACTAATCCCCTTGGTTCCAGAAAATACATAAATATTTTTTTTTTGAAATCACTTTATTGATACAACCCAAATGACTCCCATATAAACCAGTTGTCCCCTTCTTCATCTGGAGTTCATCATTCCCCTCACCTTAATGAATTCATTTTTGACCCTAGACACTTTATTTATTTTTCCCAAGCCATGTAATTTGTGCCGAGCACTGTGCAATGCACTTATTAAAGGTTTACAGAGGGCTTATAGTAAACAGAAACGCACCCAGCATCTAAGGTCTCAGAGATTCACCGTGGGATCCCAGATGCCCAGTATTACTCCAGTTTCAAAAGATTTATATAAAAACCATTTACATTGACTCAATATAAGTGATCATTTTTATAAATTAAAAGAATGAAAAGGATCCTCAGATAAAAGTCAAACTTCTAGTACCTAAAATTATGATCTTAAATCCACTAAAAGGTTTCCCATATCACTCTCAAAAGAAGTTCCTAAACAAAATTCATTAAACCACTAAACAGTTCCACTCAGCAATCATCCACCAACACTCATTTCAGACTCAAAGCAAGACTCAACTTCCAATCAAGCACCATTCTAAGGCAAGACTCATTTGAGTGCAGTGTAAAGCCTAAAATTTTGAAGAATTTTTGAAAAATTTTGACCATTTTTTGACAAAAAGTTTAAAAAACAGTGGGAATTGATGAGCATTACAATTAAACACAGTTTAGCACAGTCAAGAATTGACCCCCTCCCCCACACTTAAAACCCAACTTTGTCCCCAAAGTTGACTTCCAAATATGGAGAAGAACATTTAAGCAATTTAAGTTCAAAACAGATTTTCAATTTAGTAGATTAATGACATGTATAAAGGGTCCCAATGAAGTTCAAAAAGATTATTTTCCACAATGAATAAATAACCAGCAGGTTCAAATCAGACACACACATGCTTTAACATTCAGTCCAGTGACAAAGATTTTCATTAAAGCACAAAAGAAGTATATAATGTGTGGGTGTGCAATTAACTGGGTGTAAGAATTTTAAACAAAAAGTTCAATAATATGTTCAATATAGTAGACAAAGTTCATGCCAAACACCTCAACGAAACAAGCAGATTCAAATGACCAGCAGCATGTACTCCCCCCCACACTTAGTTTCATGTAGTGAAAATGTTTTATCACAATGCAATTCAGTTTTTTAAATCAAGGAGGCTCATGCAGATTTTTAATTCATTAGCTACAAGACATGCAGTAGAATTTTACAATACAAGCAGAATTTTAAGCAAGCAGAATTCTATTTACAAAAGCAGGAGCAGAAAAATAAGTGCAACAAGTTGAAGTACTTCCCTGACTAAGCTCTTGTCCAAAAATGACCATGGGAATTCCACTCCTTAGATGACAGAAGCAGCATTCCTAAAAACACAGAGTATATAGACCAGGAACAATTATCCAGCAAAAACAGAGCATATATAAGCAAACAAAGCAGTACTTTATTCAAAGTAAAATAAGAACAGAACAAAAGTAACAACAAAGAAAGAGCATGGGTTGACTCCCATGAAGCACTGAATTTAAAGTCTTCAGTTGAACTTTATTTAATCACAATTTTTTTATTTATTAACAAAACAAGTCCATGGGTTGCCTCCCATGCAGCGCTAGGTTTAAAGTCTCCAGCCAGACTTCATTCAAGAACAGTGAAAGCAGCCAAACCCTTTGGCTGCCCCTCAAAATAGAGTTTCAGTCTTTGCCCATTAACCAACATGGGTTTATTCTCTTCACCAACTATTTCCACAGCTCCATTCTTCAGAACTCTCACAACAGTAAACGGTCCAGACCACTTAGACTTCAACTTCCCAGGAAAAAGTTTAAGTCTAGAATTAAAGAGGAGAACCTTCTGTCCAGATTTGAATTCTTTAGTTTGAATGATAGAATCATGAAAAATTTTAGTCCTCTCTTTATAAATCCTTGAATTATCATAACTCTCTCTCCTAATCTCATCAAGTTCACTCAACTCAAGCAATCTCCTCTCACCAGCACTCTTAAATTCAAAGTTCAGAGCCTTAACTGCCCAATATGACTTATGTTGCAACTCCACAGGTAAATGACAACATTTCCCAAACAACAGCCTGTAAGGAGACATACCTATTGGGGTCTTAAAAGCAGTTCTATATGCCCATAAAGCTTCATCCAGTTTAAGAGACCAGTCTTTCCTAGAGTTTGACACAGTTTTCTCAAGAATTTGTTTTAGTTCTCTGTTAGAAATTTCCACTTGTCCACTAGACTGTGGATGATATGGAGTACCAGTTTTGTGAACACAACCATATTTTTCCATCAAAGATTTAAACTTGTAATTCTTAAAATGTGTTCCATTATCAGTAATAAAAGCTCTTGGTACTCCAAATCTTGAAAAGATATTCTTTTTCACAAATTTTATCACACTGTTTGCTTGATTGTTGGGCAGAGCTACTGCCTCAACCCACTTTGACACATAATCTACAGCAACAAGAATATACTCATTCCCATGAGATGATGGAAATGGACCCATGAAATCTAATCCCCAAACATCAAAAATTTCTACCTCCAAAATACCCTTCTGGGGTAACTCCTGTTTCCTACCCACATTACCCAGCCTCTGACACCTATCACACCCGACCACAAAACTCCTAGAATCCTTAAAGAGGGTAGGCCAATAGAAACCAGATTGCAGGACTTTTTGAGCGGTCCTCTCACCCCCATGGTGACCCCCCCAAGGTGAAGAATGACAACTTTCAAGAATAGAAAACATCTCTTCCTCAAGTACACATCTTCTAAGAATACCATCAGCACACCTCCTAAACAGTAAGGGATCATCCCACAAATAATATTTAAGCTCAGAAATGAATTTCTTTCTTTGATTATTAGACAGATTTTTGGGAATGACACCTACTGCCAAGAAGTTGGCAAAATCTGCAAACCAAGCAGATTGCCTGACTGAAACAGTGAGCAGTTTTTCATCAGGGAAGGAAGAGTTAATCTCCCTATGATTTTCAGATTCAAGTTGAGTAACAGGAAGCCTAGATAAATGATCAGCAACTAAGTTTTCAGCTCCCTGCTTATCCCTAATCTCTATGTCAAACTCTTGTAATAATAAGATCCATCTAATCAGCCTGGGTTTAGTTTCCTTTTTAGACAGCAAGTATTTTAAAGCAGAATGATCAGTGAAAATTATGACTTTTGAACCTAACAAATATTGTCTAAACTTTTCCAGAGCAAAAACTACAGCTAACAACTCTTTCTCAGTGGTAGTATAATTCTTTTGAGCATCATCTAGCAATCTACTAGCATAGTATACCACATGCAATCTCTTATCCCTCCTCTGTCCAAGGACAGCACCTACAGCCATGTCACTAGCATCACACATAAGTTCGAATGGTAGTTTCCAATCAGGTGCAATGATGATAGGTGATGTAGTGAGTTTCTCCTTAAGCAGATTAAATGATTTCAAGCAGTTTTCATTAAAATTGAAAGGCGCATCCTTTACCAATAAAGAACATAAGGGCTTAGTGATTTTAGAAAAATCCTTTATGAATCTCCGGTAGAAACCAACATGCCCTAGAAAACTCCTAACACCCTTAACATTAACAGGAGGCGACAGTTTTTGAATAACTTCTATCTTTGCAGTATCAACTTCTAAACCTCTCTTTGACACTTTATGACCTAGCACAATACCTTCAGTAACCATGAACTGGCATTTCTCCCAATTTAGCACAAGATTGGTTTCAATACATCTCTCTAAGACTAACTCAAGATTTCCTAAGCAAGTATCAAAAGTACTCCCCACTATAGAAAAGTCACCCATGAAAACTTCAATGATTCTCTCGATCATATCAGAAAAGATAGCCATCATACACCTTTGAAAGGTGGCTGGAGCTCCACACAACCCAAAGGGCATTCGTCGGTAAGCAAATGTTCCAAAGGGGCATGTGAAAGTAGTCTTCTCCTGGTCCTCTGGATCAACAGGATTCTGGTTGTAACCAGAATACCCATCCAGAAAACAGAAAAATTCGTTTCCAGCAAGCCTCTCAAGCATCTGATCAAGGAAGGGCATAGGAAAATGGTCCTTCCTAGTGGCTGCATTAAGCTTCCTATAATCAATACAGACTCTCCATTTAGTGGCTTTCCTAACTTGTACTTCTTCATTTTTTTCATTCTTTACTACAGTGAAACCTCCCTTCTTGGGGACAACCTGGACAGGGCTGACCCAAGCACTATCTGAGATGGGGTATATCATTCCAGTATCTAACAGCTTGATTACTTCCTCTCTCACAACTTCTTTCATGTTTGGATTTAATCTTCTTTGACATTCTACCCTAGGCTTATGATCAGGTTCCATAGGAATTTTGTGCATACAGAATGAAGGACTAATTCCCTTGATATCAGCTATCGTCCAGCCTATGGCAGATTTAAACTTTTTCAAAACATTCAACAGTTTTTCTTCTTGGGTTGCATTTAGTTCAGCAGAGATTATTACAGGCAAAGTAGAGTTCTCACCTAAAAATGAATATTTCAGATGGGCAGGGATGGGCTTCAGCTCAAGATCAGGTGGTACTACACTCGAAGGAAGACTCTTAGGCCTGGGAGGTCCAAGATCTTCAACATATTTCTTGTAAGGAGTATTAAAAGATGAAAGATTTTCAATTTCCAGTTCAGATTCAGAGATAACAGTGCTACTGTCCAAGGTAGGCAGTACACTATCCAGACTTCCTAAATTTGAATTCAGCAGGTTAATCAAAGCAGAATCATCTAATTGTCTTAACAGTTCTCCTTCAGTATCATCAAAGTGCTCAGAAGTGTTGGTGTTAACAGAAACACCCTCAATTTCATTCAGAAAACTCCTAAGTTCAGCAACATAAGACTCTCCTACAACAGGAACTGGACAGTTGTCCAGTTCTGGAAGATTTTCCAGTTTGGCTGTTACAACAGAATTTTCAGCTTCTAGAACAGATTCACAAAGATTTTCAGCTTCACAAATGCTTTCTTCAACAAAAGAATGATTTTCAGATTTTTCAATGAATTCAAGTTGATTCTTATAAGAACATTCAGCTTCAAGAGACTCAATTTTTGAACAGTTTTCAGAGTAAGTTGGTTCCTTAATATTTTTAAAAACATTGAACTCTTCTTCTTGCTCACCAATTTTGAATATCAGTTGACCCTTAGACACATCAATGACAGCTCCACCTGTGGCCAAGAAGGGCCTACCCAAGATGATAGGTACCTCTTGATCACACTCCATATCTAGAACAAGAAAATCAGCAGGTAAGAACAATTTCCCAACTCCAACTAGTAAGTCATCTACTCGACCTATAGGATGAGTAAAGGATCTATCAGCTAACTGTAGTATGACCGTGGTAGGTTGAAGATCACCCAACCTCAACTGTCGAAACAGTGAGTATGGGATCAGATTAATGCTAGCACCTAGATCACACAAACAATTCAACTGACCTGAATTACCTAGAGTACAGGGGATGACAAAGCTACCTGGGTCTTTCAATTTTGGTGGGATTTTCTTTTGAAGAACAGCACTGCACTCTTCAGTGAGGCTGTAGGTAGCAAATTCTTCAAGGGTTTTCTTGTTTGAAACAATTTTCTTCAAAGATTTCAGGTAAGATGGGATTTGAATTAAAGCTTGGATAAAAGGGATGTTCACTTGAAGCTTAGAAAGAAGACCAAGGAACTGAAGAAGTTCAGCCTTGGTATTACTTTGAGGTTTCAGTTTTTCAGGGAAAGGGATGGGTGGGGCAAAATTTTTTAGAACAGTAGGCATGTCCCTCACTTCTTCAACAACCTTTTCTTTTCCTTTATTTTTTTGATTTTTAAAACAATATTCATCTTGATTTCCAGGAGAAAGGTTCAGATTCTCATCATTTTCGACATCTTTCTGTGAATTTCCAGATTGTGAACAAAGCAGATTTTCATTTGCAGATTCAAACAGTTTCTCATTTCGAGCATTTTTTACAGTTTTTTCAGCAACATTTTGAGTATTCAGCCCACTCCTAGTAACAACAGCCATGATATTCTCCCTAGGATTCAGTTCAGTGGTACTAGGCAACCTACCCTTATCCCTAGAAGTCAAATCTCTAGCTAATTGGCCAAGTTGTGTTTCCATATTCTGCATTCTCACATCAGTTTGCATCTTGTCTGACTCATATTGACTTTTCTGTTTATTAAGTTGAGTCATGTACCTTTCCTCTTGTGAGTTTATTTTATTCAATATCTGATCCAATTTAGAAGACATTTGATTATCATTACTTCCTTGAACATTTGAAGACTCTCCCCTTTGTTGACTTTGAAAATTTGGTCTTGGTTGGTTCTGATAATTAGGGGCAGTTTGTTGCTTAATAATACCTTGATCTTTCCATGACAAATTTGGATGGTTCCTATAGCCTTGATTGTAATTATTAGAAAATGGATCTTCTTTTTGAGGCATCCTAGGACCGTAATTAACAAAGTTAGAGGTTTCAGATTGTTGGGCAATTAGATCAACATTAGGACAAAAACATTCAGAATGCCCAAACATACCACATTGTGTGCACTGTTGTCTAAGAGATTGATACTGATTCTGGTTTTCAACTTGGTTAACAGATTGTTTTGAATTCTGGTTCATTAATGTTTGAAGTTGGTTAGTGATTTCAGCTAGTTGAGCTTGAGTTTCATTCATTGAACCAGTACTTGAATTGACAGTTCTATTAACTCTTTTTCTTCTTGAATTCTTATGTTGAGAATTAAGGGCCAGATTATTGAAAATTTGTCTCAACTCTTCATCAGTTTTATCATTGTAATTACCCCCAGCAGCTTGATCCACTAAATTCTGACCAGAGGAGGAAAGCCCTTCATAGAAGGTGTCCATAAGGAGATGTGAAGGGAGTTGATGATGGGGACACTGCCTAAGCAGATCCCTGAATCTATCCCAAGCTTCATGGAAAGCTTCTCCATCCTCTTGATAAAAACTAGTGATTTTAGTTCTAAGTTCTCCTTTTAATCTTTGGGGATAAAATTTCATAATGAATGAGTTATACACTTGATCCCAATTCTCAAAAATATTTTCATCTAGACTTAAAAACCAATTTCTCGCATTCCCTTTAAGGAAAAAGGGAAAAACTCTCATCCTTAGTTCATTTTCAGTGAGTCCTAAAAGTGGAAGTTGCTGCACAGTATTGTAGAAATCTCTAATGAAGGCCAGAGAATCCTCATTAGAGAGCCCATTGAATGCAGGCAGCAAAGATATATGTGACTGTTTTAATTCATAGTTTCGAGATCTAGGACTTAATCTAATAGATGATGGGTTGCTTGAAACTTGAGGGAGTTGGAACTCTCTCATCCTAGGCCTTTCATTTTCATCTAACAGTTCTGGTTGGTTATGGAAATTATTATGTTCAGGGATTCTGTTTTCTTGATTTTCCATTTCAATTTTGTTCTTCTTTCTTAGAGCAGCTAAGTGTTTATCTAATTCAAGGTTTAGAGGCTCTAATCTGACACCAGAGTGTCTTGTGCTCATGCACTCAATAATAGACAGTTTCAGCAGTGAAGACTCAAAATGCTAAGTAACAATTTTTATTTAAACAGTTTTCAAATTTTTCAATTTTTTTTAACAGATTTTTAAATTTATATATTTTTTTTAAATGTTTTCTTTTTAGAAATGGCTCATGCCTTCCCCGGCAACGGCGCCAAAAACTCGGCCTAAACTGTCGTTGAAGTCGGTCAAAGTTTAAAATTTATATTCCTACTAACTACTGAATATGTGGCAAGCAGGGTCGAACCCACAGGGAAGGCTATTTTGGCCACTACTTTCTAAAAAAAAACTCAGAAAGCTCCACTGTTGTCAGCAGCGGAGTGTATTTCTTTTCTAATTTTCACTTTTTAAGTTTTTATATCCTTTGATTTCTTTATGTTTTTATGTACTACGAAACTACACTTTTATAGTAAAATTGTTTGACCAAAACTAGAGCAGAGTACAGCTGGGAACAAGGTGTAACAACAGAGAAAAATGATGATAAAAGACAACAGTAAAGAATGCTCGGGGTTCATTCTAGTCTAATGGTTTAAATTGTTTTTCCTTTTCATGTAAAAGTACTGCTTCGTACCACTGGATTAAAGAGATGACTTACTTCCCTCGCCAGGAGTTATGTCGTAAAAAATGTACAACTAAAGTTCGCCACTCAGAGAAGTACATTTTAAGGAAGATGTCTTAAGATGAACAATAGTACAAACTCGCCGTAAGTACTGAAGTTTTCATTATGGTTTGTTACTAAAAAGATAACTCCATAACCAAACTCGCCGAATGATTTCAGAGTATAAAATATTTCAGTGCATGTGGTACAAAGCAGATGAATGAAATTAGATTTGATCTCGCCGATCAAATCTAACCACAGAAGAATTGGTAAATGAGAAGGATGAAAAAGATGCCAGTAGAACTAAAACTCTCCCCGAACTAAAAGACTTAGCTAACTATACTATTCATTATCACAGCAGTCATAGGAAACATTATAGAAACAGAGTACAAAAGTTTAAATCGTGAGGGAGAAGGAACTCCCTAAAAATGCTCTGCTCCTAAGTTCCTGGACTGCACTGCTTAGCATTGTCCCTCGATCGTCTCTCCACGGGTAAATGCATGAATGCCTCCGTCAATGAATGTGTCGCCCTCCAATCAGAATGGAAGCCTCTCCCCAATTTTTCTGCTTTCTCTACTTAAAATACCTTCCTGTCATTTGCTACATGTCACCGCATGATTCCACCGACTTCATGTTTTACTCACGAACGCACCGCATAATGTGCGTTTTTTCGCGACCGGCACGTCGCGCAATCTTTTCTCACGTAACTAACTTCGGTAAAGTTAGTTGTATGTATCTGGACGTTTTCCCATCTCTAGAATGAACCTGCGAAGTTAGAACAGAAGCGTAAATAAAGAAATACCCAAAGAAAGATAAATAGTTATTTTTAGAGTTAAATATCAAATTACTCGTTAAAAGTTACTTAGAGTTAATTGATAATTATTAAATTTTAAATTATTTGTACAATTATCCACTAAAAATTACTATGGCGAGAACATAATTTAATAAAAAAGATATTAACTTAATTAGGTCAATAAAAATAAATACTATGTTATTAATTTTGTCCATTTTCTAAACTAAGTTATTAAATATTAAGAGCATAAATAGATAATTAATTAAGAAAATATTTTAAATTGAATTAATAATTTAATTATTACTATAAAATAAATTAAATCATTAGATTAATTAATTAATTAATTAATTTTAATAAAGTAATTAAAGTTATTACTTAGGTTTTAAATTAAAAAGTATGTTTTATAAATAATTTATAATTACTATTAATTAAATAATTTATAATATTAGTAATAAATTAATTTAATATTAACATGTATTATTAATTTAGTTTTATAATTTAATTTATAATTTATCTATGTATTAATTTTTAATTGTTTAAAATTTATAACTTTTATAAATTATTTTATATTCATTTGACTTTTTTTAATTTTACCTTTTAACTTTAACTTTTGCTTTTGTTGTTTTTTTTATTTACTTTACTTTTACTTTTTACTTTACTTTTACTTTAGTTTTATTATTATTATTATTTTTATTTAATTCTTTACAACACCCTTCTTCTTCCCTCCCCCAATTCGGCGTAGCAAAGGGGGAGGTTTTCTTCTCCCAAATTTGGCGCACAGCGGGATCCTCCTTTCTTCCCATGACGGCCAACCATGTTCTTCTCCCTGCTCAGCTCCACCTCATGCTGCGACAAAAGTATGGCAGTGGCCTCAGCCCTAGCGAGGACAGAAGCAGCGGCAACGGACCATAGAGGTGCAACTCAGTTCATTCTGCAGCAAAATGGATCGGCTCGGCCTCCTTCAATATCCAAGCTCCGGCGCGACCCCTACTCCAGTGCATCCTGCAATGTGCGGCTTTCTTCTGCGCAGCGGACAACTCCTGCAACAGAGGTGAAAGCTGCCCTTGGTGCGGCATCACCAGCAGCGGCGTGGTATTGGAGCTCCTTTCAGTGGCGGACAGGCCCTGCGGACCTCCTATTCACACAAAAACGCGGAACCCTTGCTCCAGATTTGCAATTTCAATGATTTCACGTACTGTTTGTAGGCTTAATTTGTTGTGCTGGATGAGAAGAAACAGGGGAAAGAAAGGCGGGGAAAAAGGATGGAATTTGGTCTGTGAGTATGATGGAGGCGAGGCAGAAAAGGCGTGGTGGCGGAGGACGTATCGGTGAGGATAAAGTGTCGGTGAGGTAGAGAAAAATGAGGCAGGGGGACACTAGTGAGGAGTATCGGTAGCTGAAGCTACCGATAGGAAAGAAAATATCGGTGAGGAAATTAGGGTATCGGTGAGGCTAAAAACAACAAAGGCACCAGCAAATCAGCAGCTACCGGTGAGGTTTATCGGTAGCTGAACCTACCAATAGAAAAGAAAATAAAGTATCGGTAGCTGAATTAAAACTTAAATAAATTAAATAAAAAGACTTAAAATAATTAATTAAAGTAATGCTAAATTCCATTAATTAAAAACAAGATATTTATTAACTTTTAAAACATTAAATTTATTAATTTAAAAGAACTAATTGAATACAATTAAATTAATAAACTTGATAACAGTTGAACTAATTAATTTAAGAGACTTAAATTAAAAAGAAAAATAAACAGATTAAATAAAGAAAAGCAGTGAATACAATTAAAAACATCAGTGACCCAAATAAAACACCGCGAGCTCTTAATTACCTCACCAGTAAACTAAAATAATTATAAAAATGAAATAAAACTCAATCTGCATACATAAAATAATATAATTAATGTTTAAAAACTATTAATTAATTAATTAACTAACTAATTGAACTAATAAAATTAAGGGCGAACCAAATTAATTGATTTAAAAGCACAGATAGCTTACTTAAATGACGAGCAGGAAGACTAAACACATAAAATAATAAAATTAACCTATTCTAATGTAACTTAATTGAAAGAATAATTAATAAAATAAAGTCTAAATTAATTAATTATAATTATGTTAATTAAATAATTGTTTAAATGGATATTAACTATTATAAAGTTAAGCAGATTTATAAAAACCAACATAAAAACTCACCGCTAAAAGGCTCAGCGGTAGTATTTAAAGTCTACCGATAAGATATATAAAACAGCTACCGGTAGGAAAGAGTATCGGTGACAATGGTCACCGATAAACAGACTTACCGATAGAGCTTACCAGTAACCTGCTATCGGTAGCTAAGCTACCGATAGTCTGGAAAGCCGAGCTAAGTTGTAAATAACTTTAAAAATTAAAAGTAAAATAATTAGCAAACGAAATTATTAATAATAATGAAAAATTAAATAAAATAAACAAATAATGATTTAACTAAACAAATTGAAAATTAATTACATTAAAAATAAAGAAGGTATCAATTAACTATTTATAGTTCAAAAATTAACTAAAATGTTATAAAAAGTGAATATTTGACAAATTTATTTATAAAAATACAAAAGTTCATTTATTTATTAAAAAGTGTTAAAATAATTAAATAAATTGTATAAAATATAATAAAAAGATGTGGCAAACTGAGTAAAAATAAGGCCACATCAAATTGTTTTTTCAAAAATAGAATAATAATAATATATTTTTTCACACTACCCAATTTATTGGCACTAAAATCTATTTTCAATAAGTTTTTTCAAAGAAACCCTTATAATAAAAAGTTCAAAATAGAATAAACATTTAAAATCAAACATTTAGTAGTCGATGAAAGTTAAAGATAGGGTGAAAATTAACATAATATGAAATAATAATAATAAAAACATGTTACATAGGGTGTATTTTTATACCTCATGTGTAAATTTATTAACCGAGGAAATAAATTCTCTCCCTAAACTAAATTCAACATGATTTAGTGCATCAGTGTGGTGATCTACGAGGAGGATTTGAGGTTTCAAGTCATGATAGATAATTCTATGAGAATGACAATGGGAAATGTTGCAAATAATTTGATATAGATATATCATTAGTATAAAACAACATAACCGAACAAAAAAATTTTGAATCATCGTTGGTTCAAATTATTTACTAAAATTATAAAAATAATAACTACTTTTTTGTTATGGAATAAATATTTTGATTTAAATCTATAAAAATTCATCAAAAATGTAATATATTTTGTTATTTTAGGTATCATAAAATAACAATGGATATGATTTATCTCACATTTAATTTTCATTCTCTAGAAAAAATGAATAAAATTTAAATTAAAAAGAATAATTTCCATTTTCAAAAAAATATTTTTCATTTATTTAATTCATTGCAATTTTTCATACATTTTTTTAAATAAAAATGAAAATATTTTTTCATGACCATACATTGGACTAAAGCTTTCAAGCATGGATATCAAAATAGGCTCACTATTAATAAACATATAATGTAAATATGATCCATAAAAAAATATTCTATATACCTTTATGAGATGTGTTTCTTTTTTGAAGTCTAGGCATGAGTCTATGTACTTCTTCATGTTCATGTCTTGATACTCAAAAATCATATATAGGATCTTTCCCCTATGCACTAATTCTTATAATATATAATCCAACTTCAATAAGTAATTGTAAAAATATTCTAATAAATAAATATTTTCTAACATATAGACTATAAAATAGTTAATTTATGTGCATATATAGACCCTCAAATACAGACAGCAAAACTAGTAATTAATACATAAACTTTCAATGCTTGTCTCATTTCAACAAAAAAGTGTGTGTAGCATATCTACTTCCTCTAAATAAGGAATGAACTCTAAGATATAAAAAAAATTCGACCATAATAAAAAAGACGTATTGCTTGTGCGTAGTGTGGTTCAACTGAAACTATAATTGGTAATAAAAAATAAATATTTTTTAATCCTAGTAAAGTTTTTATTATTCTCATTAACATTATCACATATTTTTATATCTTTTTAAGTAATGAAATCATATAAATTATTTAGGAACTAAAATTATATTTTGAACAATCATTTAATGTTTTGGAATATTAATTAAGTAGGTTTAGTGTCTAAAAAGTTCATTTGGAATTAAGGAAAGAGACAAATTTTAATGATAAAATATAGTTATTCATAATATGAACATCATGTAGAACTTTTTTATCATAATATAAATCGTTTTTTAATATAAGAATGATAATTACTAAAGGAATGTAAAATAAAAATTTTCATAAGTTTTTGTATATTTGTCATGGTATATTACCACAACACAATCCGTATATAGTTTTTACACAAATAAAAAAATATCACAAGAAATTCATCCACTTTCATCAGATAAATCCAAAGCCTCGCCCAAAAAATTGTAACCCAAGATTAAACTCCAATAATTTTAAATCAAAATTTATATCAATCCATTAAATCAAACCATCCAAATGATATTTCACATCGATCTCTACATTATGGTTTCCTCACTGCAACCACATGTTTTTCAGTGTTTAATCACCATAAGACTATGATATAACATTTATTTACCTTTATCTCATATTATTCATAGTAAAAATGATCTTCTTAAACTAGCTTGTCTAAGAAATAAAAGATCCAATAGTACAGTTATGCGGTATCCAAAAAATTTGACTTTAAACAAAAATGAAAATATAATTTCATTTTCCTCACAAAATTACCCAAATTTTTTCCTTTCACAAATTTCAGTTCCCAATACATGTCACCAAAAAATTTGATGAGAAAAATTATATATAATGTTAGTATCCCCAATTACATGTCCAAATGGACAATGGAAAAAATCCATTTAAATAGTATACCTAACAATATTTCCATACTTTATCTCTTTTAAGAGATAAATTTATCTAATCACTGTATTGGGAACTCTTTCATCATCCAGATCTTAGTGAATCTTTATTAAAGTAATTATTTCATTGGCAACATTGCCATGATCCTTATAAACAACATCATATATTCCTTCACCAATTTTCTCAAGTGGCAAGTGATATCAACTCATGTCCTTGAATAGAAGGGAAAAATATTATTTCACATTATTCATAAATATAATTTCAATAGTGATGCACACAATGTACCCAAATTATTTATGAAATTATATCATCATGGTTTACAACAATGCATCAAAGTCAAAAACAAATGATATGTATTAATAATAATATTAATATAAAAGTGTCGTTACACACATTCATAGATAGGAATATCAGATGAAAAATATAAATTTGGATTTTCTATTCGAAGTTCAAGTTCTTGTAATCTCTTTTCTTCATATTTTTACGGATGATCGTCATGAGGAAAAGTATCAATAAATTATGAGCCCCCTACCACTAATAGCTTGTTTCATATGTGTCCTATATCATGATATCATTTTAACATGGAAATTTTATTTTATAATATTTTCATGGAACTTCTACGTTCTAATAATGGTATGAATTTTTTATGAAATTTTTAGTATGAAACGTTCTATTTGATCATTATTATTTACTATGTCGCGTAGAAGGACAATAATTTCTACTAATATCATGTGGTATTCAATGATTCCCTTTATCAGTGTCAATTAAAATCGGTGATAATGGTTACCTTTATTGGTATAAAAAAGTATTGATAATGTCCCTCTCTTTATGATCACTTATTTAGAAATGATAATGGTAACCTTTGTTGATGTATTTTTGAGTGTTAATAAAGGGTGAGCTTTATCTACACTAGTAAAACATCTACCAAAAGGTATATTTCATAAAATCAATTATCTCACTATGAATGACATATTAATATAAAAATATATTTATATTTCTTTAATAATAATATATTTTATAAAATAGGAATTATATAACACTAAATATAAATTTACACAAAATATATAAGAAATTTAGTGAAAAAATTATTATATAACAATTAGAAAAAATATATATTATTAAAAGTCATTTTTAATAATGAAATATATTTATATTGATATATAAATAATATTAAATATGTTGTTATGAATCATATTTTATATAGACATATGCTTATTTTAATATGCTATATATTTATGAAAAATAGTTTATAAGTTAATTAAAATTAAATAATGATAAAAATTACAAACAAAATAATATTAATATGCATTAAATGATATGTTTTTTATCAATGTCAATTTTTTAATTTCAAATGTATTAAAAATAATATATATTTAGTTACTAATTAAATAAAATTACTAAATATGTTGCACATAATATTTACTATAATAATTTTACATGCACATATATGAAATTCATATAATTTTATAGAGAAAAACAAAAGAAATAATAAATTTTTCATATTATCGTTTTAGTTTTAAATTTATTTGTATTTAATATTTAATATATTTTCCTTTAATTTTAAAATTTTATTCAATTTTATATTTTTTTTATACAATTTATTTTTTTAATATGTAACGCCCTGACCCAAGTTACCTAGAGTCGGTACGCTATTACGTATCATTATTATAACCACAAAAGATCAATTCTCGAAAGACCGATTAGTTTAGTAGCCCTGGAAACACTAGATACATTCATAAGTCTTACATTACATCATAAAATAAAAACATCAACAACATTGTGTCCATAAACCACACTCATATCCCGTCATACTATCCATATAGGTTAGTCATAAAATACTTCTTCACATCATGGGAAAAATAAAACATTGAAAGGGGAGAGCTCAGATGCTGAGTAAGGATAACAATCTAGCAGAAACTTTCATAAATAAGTATAAAAATTTAAGGCAATGTATAAGACTAAAACAAAAGACTTTTAAACTTGAACTTCAACATAATATAGAAAATATAAATCAAAATAATGAAATTTACTTACTCACATGGATATTCTACTAGTTGAATAATCACATGCAATATCAATAGACACTTTCAAAATGATGGAATGCATAATGCCAGACTTTCATAACCACGTAGTCAAGGCCTTGTTCCGAGAAAAAAACATATTTTTTCAAGGCCTTGTGCCAAGACACTAGTTTGTCTCATTAGACCTACCGATTCATCAAGGAGGTATAGCGGCATCTAACCTTAAGTTACTAAGTCCAATGCATTCCTCATATGAAAAGTTTTAAACATAAAATAAACAATCGTATTGAAACTAGCATACGAAATGTCAATAATTTATCCATAAACCATGAACGGTATGAAATAGCACATCCATATTCAAACATATCACAAAACCTTCAATAAAATAGGGAAGTTTTGTATCATCATAAATCAACTTCAATAAAACTTAAAATCCATCAAAGGATATTGACATAGATGAAATCAAAACCTTTTTAGAGAAATATATCTTTCTATTTTGAAATCATTTAAAAGTCAAATAATTATAAAGAAAACATTTATTTTGAAGATATTCTTATAATATTTTAAGGGAAGCTTCAACGATGTTATAACGGCGGAAAATAGCCGCACCCTCCTTATAAGTTAAAAAAACATTCATACCTTAATTTTGTCGAAAAGGTCATAAAGTACCTTGTTTGGAAAACGATGTAAAGATTCCATTCAAAAACATATAAGGTAAAATAAGGGTATAAATTAATTTAACCCATTTTCTATTAAATAGTAAAAACTTTTTGATATATATTTTTTTGAAATATGGATGTGGATGATAAAGAGGTCCCTATAGATAATTACGTATAAACAAACTCGGATAATAAAGAGATTGTAGAATTAACCCTTACCTTGTACTTTTCCTTGGTCGAGGTTAGGTTGACATCCTATATAATAGTTAAATCATTGTTATAAAATTATACTAGAATCATATACATAAATATGATATCATATATTATCTTCTAATATTTATTTGTAAACAATATTTTAGTATTATCGTCGTTTTGGGTGTTAATTTTCTCGTTTTCTTTTATATTTTTTGTTACATAAGCCGTGTTTTTTATGGGTAGGTTGTATATTATTCATATCCAGAATTATATCAAGTCCTTTATAATTATTTTTAAACATTCAAATGAAAATTATTCTTGAATGGATACGATGGCGAATGAATCTCATCACGTTCGTGGAGACGGTAGTCCGTACATACGCACGAGTGACACTATCATTCTTTCGATATTATAATTGTATATAATTGGATGGTATATAATATATAAAGAATAATTATAATGTTATATGTATTATTTATATCATTTATACTCATTATTATACCCATCCAAATGATGAAATGTTTGAATAACAAACTACACCATGCGTGGAGACGGTAAGCCGTACGTACGAACCTGTGGTGACCTTTTAATTCATAGGATATATAAAATAACTAATATGGTTGTAAAATTTTTATAATAACATTACAGTATATATATTATTCTGGATTTATTATTTTATAATTGAAAAAATAGATAAGGAGGAAGTGTAAGAAGATAAGAACTTGAAAGAGGTGATGAAATATTACCTCTTCTTCGGGTTATTCCTTTTGATTTGATCAAAGGGGCTCCTTAGGTTGGATTTTTGACTAAAGAAAGTCCTCTAGGATGTAATTAGGGAAGTTGAGAGGTTATTTTGGTAGGTTTTGGCCAAGAAAAAAGGCTTTGAAGGTGTGAATTTGTGAGAAGGGGAAGTGCCCTTTTATAAGAGGGGTGAGGGGCACCTTAGGAAAAATCTAAAATATTATTTTATAATAAATTCATATTCAGTTTATAATGGATCCAAAGTGACTTATTTAGAGGATAGGGTGGGGATGGGTCGAAATCCTTTCAACCAATATATTTTATATAGGTTTAGTTCACCATATTAACCTTATCATTTATATTTAACTCTTGGTTAAATAGTTTGACATTTACCATGTCTCTTTGTATTTTTATATTATGTGGTTATTAAAAGTACTATAACAAGCCAAAATATCCAAAAGTGGCTCATTATTAATATATATAACCTTATATAAGTAATTTGGCCAAACCATTGATTTTTAAGAATATAATATCAATTAATAATATAATGTTTTTAAAAAAAACTCTTTTAGATGAATTTTGACACTATTTGGTAATTGATTTTTGATAAAATCATAAAAGCATGATTACATAGAAAAAATTTAATTAAATCATTCCTAACATGTCATATTAACCTAAAAGATTTGTTTAATTCATCTAAAGTCTTATTTTACATTTTTTAGGGTATTTAAAATATCAATTATTTTAATATTTCAATAATAAGGAAATTACTACATCATCATTGTGTCGTAAATAAATTAAATTATTTAATATCTAAAAATTATAAATAAAATAAAATTACGTATAAAATATTTTTATGTTTTTAATGAATATTTATAATCGAATTTATCTTATCTATAACCCTATATTAAAAATTATTTAGTTATTAAACTTTGATTTTTACTCTTATAACTATTCTTTAAATAAAACAATAATAAATGTCTTAATATAATCCAAGTGGACCTAAAGTATCATATTTTATTCATAAGGTTGTTTTTTGTCAAATAAAACTTATCCAATAGAATTAGGTCATGTGTTTGGGTGATATTAATATCATTTTTACCTTTAATTACCATATTTAATATTAACCGTGGTAAATAAAAGTCAAGAGTTACTATTCACCCAAAATTATTTTCATCTTATTGAACCACATTTTACTTACTGATATCAACCATGTCTCTTGGATTTTCTAAATTAAACTCACATAAGTAGTAAAATTATGTTTTATGTAAATTTTCAAATGCTCTCAGGAGGTGGGTAAAAGACAGTAAAAAGTTCAATAAAATTTTTATATGTCTAAAATTATTATAAAATGACTCAAATGAGTTAAATTGAACCTATATAGGTATTATGTATCTATTTTGACCTAAAATAAAATTTAATAAAATAAATAATTATATAAATAAAAATTCAGTTTTAAACTATAACTTAGTGTTTTTCCACTATTCATCAAAAATTGAAAGTTTTCAGAAAAGTACCAAAAATTCACCCTAAGATAATTTTGATATTCTAAATCCAAAAATGAAATCCATTTTGAAAGATAAATTTTATAAAATTTCAAAAAGTGGGTATTTCTATTCATAATGGCTTGTTTGATTGGTTGTGGTGTGTTAGAGCTCGAAGTTTCGTACACCGCCCGCTATTGTATTATTGAAAGAGAAGCGTATCGTGGGAGCTTGGGGTGTTACAAATATATATATATAAATGTATATATATATATATATAATTTTTTTATTTTTATTCATGTTTATATCATTTTTAAATTATTTCATATATTTTTAATTTATTCATTTTTAATTTTTATTTGTTTATTATTTTTTTAATTTTATTCATTTTAAATATTTATTTATATTTATTAAATAAAATTTTATATTTTTAATATAGTTTTAATTTACATAACTAATATATGCATTAATTTTTATTTTAACATATATTTATTTTTAGTTTTTTATAATTTATATAATTAATAACTATTATTCATTTTTTTCATAATTTTTTCAATATATTAATTTTTAATTAAATTTCACTAGTTTTTAACATTCATTAATTTAATATTATATATTCATTAATAAATATTCATTTTTAATATTAATCCATATGATATTTTTATAATTTAATCATTTTAAATATTTTTATATAAACTTATTCATTAATATATCTATTTTTTTAATATAGATATATATTTATATTGATATATTTAAATATATATATATATATATATCAATATATAGAACATTTACATAAATATTATTTATATAGTAAAAAACATTTCTTTACATTTAATAAGTCATATTTAGTGAAAATGGTTTAAAATTTAAAAAATTATATTAATTAAAAATATTGAACAATTATTATTGAGTAATGGAAATTTAATAAAATTAATTTTTTTAAAAAAATTATCATATATCAAACTTCTATTACATTAATTTCACACATAAATACACATAATTAATGCAATTTTATATAGAAACACATAAGCACACCAAAATTTTCTATAAATTATTCAGTTTTTAATATTCATGTTTTAATTATTTTTGTTAACATAATATACTTAATATATATTATGATTTCTAATCAATGAATTCTTTTAGCTCCCGGTTTTTCTTAGAGGTGAATATTTTGTCATTTTAAGTTTAACTCTCTTTTTTTAACTAAATAGAATTTTCTAATAGGGTCACATGGGTTTTAGTAGTGCTCAGTCATGGTATGGGACTCAGAGGTCTAGTTTTAAATGAAGTATACTGAAATGCACGGTTGGCGAATAGTTAGTAATAATCATGCATCCCAAAAGTTATGGAGCATAGTTTGTTTAACCATAAAGGGGATTATGCAAGATTATGGAAAACATGCACCTTTTACAGGTCCGAGTCACATGGTTTTTTCTTGGTTTTTTAACCAAGTGCATAACCATGTGAGGGGTGGAATTATTTTATAGTGAGCATGAACATGATATGAAATGTTTGAAAAACTGTGCACCAAAACCATGGGAGATGTGTGCTAGGGAAAATTTACAAGTGCATGATGTGTGCACTGTTTGTCAAACCACTCACATAGACCATGTGAGGGACTTATCCTCAAATAGTTAGGGTGCATGGTTGATGCACGGTTGGTCCAACCATGCAGCCAAAACTTGAACCCTATTAAAAAGTGTGAAATAATGATATCTTCCATCATGTATTTAACTTTTAACCCCTCATTTCTCAACCTTGGTGTTCAAAATAGCTCTCCCATGGGTCTCCCCCTTTCTTATCCTCCATGTCTTGTTGAGATCTCCCTTTTCTAAGGCCAGAATTGAACATTTTCAATCATAGTGGATCACCCTTAGTTATTCTATCATTCTTATTTCATATTTTCTCATAATCTATAACCACCATTGGAATTATCTCGGTGAAACCTAATTTACCTGAAATGTTGGCATTTTTTCTAGTTTTATAATTTCTCCCTTTCTAACCAAAATTTGAAATAGATATCATACTAGGATTCCTTTACCAATATAAGTTATATGGTCTATTACATTTCTAAATAAGTCTTCATGTCTATATCATGCATATTTATTCTACATTCCAAACATTTTGTGAGTGTCCTATTAAATTTGAAATTATGTAATTATATTTTTTTTATTAAATTAATTATTTTTTCACCCTACATTGCATCATTAGAGTTTTTCTAACACTATTCAAACCACACAATAGTGTATGTGGCTTATATTATTGGACCATATCTCCTTGTTCAAGTAACTAAACCACTAGACGTGGTTTTTAATTGTCTAATTTAAATGAAATGTATAATTTAAATTAATCATATTGATGAATGGGACAAAACTAACTAGGCATTTTAACTACTTTTTTATGTCATGGGTGATACATGGGTTCCGATTCGGAATGCTTTGTTGGTCATCTCGGTCATATTGAATTGAATGGGTTATAAAGAGGTCATGGTGTTCCTTGGGTGGTACCTGGATTCCTTACATGGAATATCTTCGATGGGATCATAGGGAAGATGTTATTTTATTATTACATGAGCAACACTTGGGTTCTTACACAGAATTCCTTTAACAATCTCGATTGGAAAATGCACTCATACCCTACATTAGTTGATACCTGTATATATAATATAGAATTCCATTTATGGGCGCATAGAAATGTGGTATTTTATATTTTCTATAATTATACCAAGATTCCTCACATGGAATTCCATGTATGAGCTCAGGACATCAACTGATTAAATGAATTTTCTTCAAATTGAGTGAATATACCTGGAATCAAACATTTCTTAAATGCATAAAGGAATTAAATATATAAATGAACATATTTACATATGACAATTATGTCATGAATGAAATGGGACTAGTTTCTCCCTTCGGTTATTATCATAATATATGGATTCATTGGTTATGTTCCTTGGATCCCAATCCTCTATTATAGAATAATAAATGTTCCGAGATATTTTGGAATAGTCTGAAGTAGGATGTATAAGACTAGTATCCTATGAGGATATTAACACTATATGGGTAATATTAATTTCATTTAATTTTTTTATTACCTATACAGTACTCTATTATATATTCATGAGATGGAATGTATTAGGCACTATTGGCGGTGGCCAATTGAGTTTTAATCACACCCTATTTCGGATACTGATTAGTACCAGAAAAGACTTTGTAGACAAATGTAGGAACACAGGAAAAGTGGGATGCTATGCAAATTTTCTTATTTTTATACAAGGATAGATTACAGGATCAGGGGACTGATCTAGTTAACATGATGCTAATATTGATTAGATTTTTTACATTTTATATATTTCTGAACACAATGTATTGTTTATGTCTTCTACCTATTTTCCCTTGCTCCACATTTTTTATTTCATGATTATCATCATTTTTTATAGAAAACTGGTTTATTTAATATCTCTATCATTATTTATCGGTATGGTTTACTTCCTATGTTAATTATTATTATATTTCATCATATAATTCATCTATTATATTTTGTTATGAAACACTATGATAAAGAGGGTATATTATCCCTAAAATTCCATTATATACCCTCTCTGCTAGTTGGCAGCCTCTGGTGTATGGGATGGTATGATTAAGGAAGTGTCTCCAACCATGTTTGGTTATGTATGAGTGAACCGGGTCCAGGATGTCCAAAAGTAGTATCAGAGTTTTATTTTAATTACCTTATTATTTTTCGTAGGTAGAAATAAGACTATGGTTTGTCAAAATTTGGTAATATGTTTGTGATAGGATGCAACAAACCCATGTATAGGTAAAAATCCATGTTTTAGAGATGAGACATATTGTTATAGTTTCTTCCAATTGAAATTTTACTAATTTCTCTATAGGGTGGAAGACATGATTTTTTTTTGTTTTTGTTGTGTTTATCAATTTCAAACCATTGTCCTGATATAGAAAGGATGAATTGTCTCACACAACATTATATATATATGAGGATTTATATTTCATAAGTATTACATGCCACATCAATTTTTTTATATGCATTTTTTGAAACATGTTTTAGTTCCTTGATTTTTATATTTTTTATAGGAATAAAATTTATTTCTATGAAAGGAATTAATAATTTGTTAGTTAAAGTTTCTATATCAACCTAAATGGTGTTTTCCAACGTAGATTAATGGTGGAACCTTAACTAACCTATTATGACATTTCTAATCTCTATACATATCATCACATGAGCATAGTAGTTATTTTATTTTGATTAAATGGATTCCAATTATAATTTATAAATCATGTACCTTTATAGATTAGTAATATAGATCCATATAATCAAATCATCAAATATGGTCTTAGTACATTTTTTTATTAGATGTAATATTCTGGTTGTATTTACATGAAGTGTCAATTAGAATATATAAATTTTGTAGCTTTATAACATGGGAATGATGAATCATCTAACCAAATCATTGTCTATGTATTAAATTTAAAGAGTACTAACTCATGAATAAATGTTTCCATTAAATGAAGATTCCAATTTAAACGTAAAGGCAATTTTCCTTTATAGTTACAATTGGCACTCTATATAACAGAACCCCTATTATCGAAATTTGATATCATAATAAAAACAAGGCCTTAATACTGGGTATTTGATTTAGTGTTTCTTGGGTAGTGATCATTTATACCTATCTAGTTATCATAATTGAATCTATTTATTTTATCTGTCATGTAGAGAGGTTTTGTCCGTCTTGTTTTCTTTTAGAAATATTTATTTATTGAATATAGTTTTTTATTTTATGTCTATAATTGAAAAGTTATTATTTCCATGTTTCCTCGATTTGAACACCAAAAAGGTGGATACGACCATGGTCTGTAAGTTGTGGGACATAAAAAATTAATATTTCCACTTTTGGTACTCCTTGTATTACCACCCGTTGTACCTAGAGATGGAACTGATGCTCATATTAGATAGGGTTTCATATGATTATTGAAGAATATATTTGGAGTTCAACATCTTATACCAATTATGTATGAGTTTATGAGATAGTTTCAGCATCATCATCCACTAACTTTATTAGAGGATAGTGGCGCTCAGGTTCCTAGGTCAGGTATAGTGGTAATATTGTTTCATCATTTGAGCATCTAGAGGAAAATATTGAAAATAGGGTTAAGATTTCTACTAATATACATCATGGATCCAATAAGATTTAGTGGTATTTACTAAATTGGATGTATCATAACCAAGACATGTTTTGGAGGGATCTAAATTCTATAATTTATGATTACTTATACCCGGAGACATGGAGAGCCAAATGGGCTTGAGAGTTTATGCATCTAGACCAGAGTAATCTGTCCGTTATGGACTACTCATATCATTTCATAGAGCTCCAGTGTTGAATTCCAACTCTCTATGATGATGATTTGAGCAGATGCTGGTGATTTTAAGATGGGATTAGGCCATTCATATAATCTTAGGTGAATTTTTTCTGGTTGACTATCATTTCTGAATGAGTGAACCAGTCCCTCATCTTTGAGCATAACATGAGGGTATCTGAGGGTGTGTATTATGGAAGTTCAACACCTATATAGGGTGGAAGTTCCTCCAGCAGTAGGAATAATCATTTTAAACATTCCCATGGGGGCATCGGTAGTCATAGTATGTATAACGAACCAAAAATTTATCAATGAAAATTTCCTTCTTATAATTATGTTATATACTATAAATCCAATAAAATCACATATAGAACACAATAAAAACATTATAATTCAATAATGAATGAAAAATAACTATTTAAAAAAATTAAGTAACCTAAACTTCTTGAATACTAACCTGAACTTTGGAATAGTAATGTCACCCTAATGAATAGTAAACCGGCCAATAGAATTGTAACTTCACCAATGAAAGTGTAAATAAAAATAGAGTATCTCATAAACAAAAATATGAAATATTTATATCTTTGGTTATTTAAACAAATTTTTTACAAATTATAAGTGATTTTTTTTTTATTTTTGTAAGTCATAAATATTTAATTATAACGTTATAATTAATATAATAATTTTAAATAAAATTTATTTTCATAAAATATATTCATAAATTAATATTTTTTGGTCTTATGATTATAAGAAAATATTATGATACCTAAATTAATTTTACACTGTGTCATAAAATCAGTTATAAATTTAAAATCAGTATTTTCCATATAAATGAAGATTTTAATTACAAATTAAATTTATTATATTTATAAAATTACTTTCATAAAATGGAGTCCATTTTTTAATTCAACATGTCAAAAAATTGTTAGGGTGAATTTTTTGTATTTTTCTAAAATAATTGATTTTTTGGTGAATATTGAAATACATTAATTTATGTTATTTAAAAATTTCTTGAATTATTGAGTCATAGATGATGTATGGATAATGTAACCCAATAATCTCAAACCATCCATAAATAGTTTAATATATTTAATTATAATTCTGAAAATATTCATATATTTGAGCCAAAATAATAAACTAATGATTAAAATAGTGAGAAGACATCCTTCTCCTCCACTATAAATACCACCCCTCACCACCTCTTCTCCTCACACCATTCAAGATTTTAACGATGTCTGCATTCTTCCCAATCATATTTTTAATCCTTTCCCCCACATCAAGGAGACCTTGGTCACAACAATATACCAAAACCTTTTCCCTAAGGAGTTTCTCAAGGAGGAGAAATTCAAGAGGTAAAACCTTTTTCATTTTATTTTAATTTCATTTCATTTTCTTTTCTTATTCTCTCATAAACTCCCCTTATCCAAGTGGAATTAAAATTACAATATCATATATATACTAGAGTTTTATCATGTTAATAAAATAATTCTTTATAAATCCCCTTCTCCCCTTCCTTTCATCTTCATAACATTTAACCAAATGATATATAATACCATTATTTACTATTTAAGTTCATTAATAACTAGTAAGTTTAATTCTAGACAACCCTTCTCATTTCACATGAATTATTGTACACATATAAAAGTGAACCAATCATATAAACCAAGGAAATGAACACTCCCAAACAATAACATTATATTTTGTTACTCATCAAAAGTGATATAAATGAACTTAATAAAATTTTAAAAATTAATTAATTCATTCATTTAATTTTATTATCCATGAAATTAATATCAAGTGAAGAACACTTTCAGACAT
This sequence comes from Viscum album, assembly GCA_963277665.1. Lineage (NCBI taxonomy): Eukaryota > Viridiplantae > Streptophyta > Magnoliopsida > Santalales > Viscaceae > Viscum > Viscum album. The sequence goes on along the minus strand of CAUJRU010000015.1, from coordinate 1,881,575 downwards.
ATGATAAGGGATTCTTTATGAACATCCATTTTTTCCTTTGTTTTCTGCTTACTCTCTCTTTTCCCCAATTTAATTCATCCTTAATTTAATTTTCATATTCAAAATTATATTTATATTTTCCAAACTCGTGTATCTAAATCAATACATCCTTATATTATGGGAAGATACATGTTTTTTATGATTATTTTTTCAATTCCTCCCAATGAGCGAGCCTGGTTAAATAGAACTTTTCAAAATTCATACCCATTTTAATGTACCATCCCTAATTTTTTTAAGCCCCATATTATTCATATAAAATCAATAATATTATCATGGAAATATATATTGGTTCAGTTCTAGTTTTATAAAAATTATTATACCTTTTCCACTTCAAATTCACATTAAAATTTTTCATTAAACCGCACTAAAATATTTTATTTACAGTGTCCTAAACACTATTTTTACATGTATTCACTTAATTTTGATATATCCTATCACGATATATGCCTATTTTTTCATATTAGTGTCCATTTATTATTGAAATCCATTCATTCATGGACACCATTTTGATATTCCCTTTTTTCCTTTTGACATGATTATGATACCCAATTCTGTCCATGGGTAATCATTATGTTTATGTTTGATTCCTTTTGTACGATTCTTCATGAGTCACACATATTCATGAATATTTTATGATGGGTATTCCAAGATATCACTATAATTCATTTTTTAATGCTTATTCTCAAGAGATATCATGTTGGGAAAAACAGTGAACCTGGTTTCTTTATGGGACTTTGTCCTCCATGTCTTTGTAGTTAGCCATGACACATATTTATGTCATGGTATATATTGTTGCCACATTCCTATGATGTCATGGTATATATTGTTTCCACATTCCTATGATGTCATGGTTATATATTCCCATGTTATACATGATATTATTCCTTATTTTTATTCATATTCCATTCCTTTTATTTCATCATGTTATGTCTTTTATCCCATGTGATATGTTTATTCCAATTATTATTCCCTTACTAGGATTTTAGCTCTTCCCTTTATTCATGTATTTCCCCAGGTTACACTGTGGAGATATAAGATCATGAAGAGAGTTCAGATCTCATTATTAAGATTAAATAAATGTTTTTTTATATTGGTTTCATGATGTGAAATTATGTATGAAATTTTCCAAATACACTAGACTTCACAGTCCTTTGGTGTATTTGATGGTTATTTATGCATAAAACCATGTAAAAATATGTTTAAAAGGATAGGATATCTTTTGTTCGTATAAGAGTCAGGTCTAGTTATTTTTGTAGATTAGGACTCGAGAAAATTAGTAAGAACCTTATGGATAATTTTATCAGTATGGATAACCTAGATTGAAACTTAGGGTATCACAAGTATGATATATTTTTCCTTTATAATTTTATCCTTTTATTTTTAGGGTTTTATTTTTATATTCTTATTAACTATGTATTTAAGCCCCTTAATTATAGGTCTTTTTCTTAGTTAATGGTTGGAATGGGTGACCAAAGCATCATGACTATACTCACTCTACTTTCTCAAGTTATTAATAATAACTTCAATCTTTTGGAATTCCTGCCTCGTAAGAAAGATCATGTTGAGGTTAAATACTTTATACAAAAAAGGCCTCCCATATTTAGTGGATACTATGATCCTCTCTACATAGAATAATGGATTAAATCCTTTGAGAATATATTCAATATCCATTAGTTCTCAGAAGAAGAAAAAGTTGTGATAGTGGTTTGTCATTTTGATGGGGAAGATTATTAGTGGTATACGGTGATCAAGAACTCAATCTCTAAGTAGTAAATTGATTCCATGTAATGGGAATATTTTAGGAATGTAGTTTAAAAAAAATATTCTCCAAACCATCAATCATAGGATTAAAAGGGATTGCCTTGGTCTAAAATAAAATGAAAACAAGTCTAATGGGGAATATGGGGAAAATTTCACATCGCTTTCATGATAAACCTCTGTTTTTGTCATAAAAACTAAATGCATGGTGGATCAATTCTTTAGAGGATTAAAACCAAGTCTATAAAAATCATTGGAGATTCGATAATTTGACAGTTAGGAAGAGATTTTTCTTTGCTACCTTAAGGATGAAGTGGAGGTTGGAGACTCTCATTGGTCTCATGGGACTGGTGAAAAAAAGTAAAAAAAATTGATTTTAATACGGTAGAATCAATAAATAAATACCATGATTGAAAAAATACCCAACATCCCATGTTTCAAAAGTGCAAGAAGAAGCATCTTGGAAACTTGTTAATCAGAACAAATAGATTCTTCAAATGTGTAAAAGAAGGGAATATGGCTAATAACTTGTGAATGTATATGAAGAATCCCACTAATGTGAAAGAATAAATGAAGTTTTAGATTATTACCTAGCATGTAGTGTTGTGTTTTAAATGAAAGGAACATAGGAATTCTGAAAGACAGTTCCCTAAGTCAAGGGTTATAGGAGGAAATCATCAATAACAACCTATAAGGAAACAAGGAAGGGCATATGATATCACTATTTCTAAGGTGAAACCCAATAATGATATGCTGATAGGTGAACTAGTTATTCATTAAATAATTGTGAACAAACTATTTGATTTTGGTTTTATGCATCCTTTCATATCTTTCAAGTTTAATAGAAATATTCAATCACCACCTCAAAATATGAAGGTTGAGTTTTCTATGAGCACAAAAAATGGGGTAACTATTGAATCCAAATTTTATAAGTCATCCTAAGTTAATGTTTGTGGGATGAACCTCCAATAAAATCAGGTCATACTTATTTTGGTAGAGTTTGATTCCATATTGGTCACAAATTGGATATCTTTGTAGAAATTTAAAAATGACTATCGGGAAAGGGATATCACTATTTACATCCTAAATAATCCCCCAATTATTTACAAGTTAAAGGAGGAGGATAAATATACTTCAGAATCATCATCACAAGTGTCGATATTGTTTCCTTATAAGAAAGAATATCTATCTCAAGTGATTGAGATAAAGGAGTGAATCATGCTCGAATACATTCCCATCACGAGTGATTACACTGATGTGTTCCCTAAGGAATTGGTTGGTATTCCTCGTGATCAAGAGGTTGAGTTCTCTATTGAACTTATTCTTGGATCTATTCTTATTTCAAATACACATTATAGAATGTCAAACATTCATCTGGAAGAACTAATGAATCAGTTGAAAGAGAATCTGGACAATGCTTTTAAATGACAGAGTGCTTCACAATGGGGTACCCCAGTCCACTACATCAAGAAGAAGAATCAGACACTGCTCCTATACATTTATTATCATGAACTCAAAAAATCAGGATGAAGAAAAAGTATCATTTTCCACAGATAGATGACTTCTTCAATCATCTATGAGGGGCCATTTATTTCTCTAAGGTTGACCTTTGATCAATATATCACCAATTAAAGGTCTGCAAGGAAGATATTCCCAAGACTGCCTTTTGAATGATGTATGGACACTATGAGTTCATAGTGATGTCTTTATAACTCACTAATTCTCTATAAATATTCATGGACATAATGAATAGAATCTTTAGATATTACCTAGAAATTTTTTTGGTAGTCTTTATTGATGATATTCTGATACACTCCAAGAGAAAGGAGGATCATGATGAGAATTTGAATATTGTGCTAAAAACATTGTAAAGGGAGAATCTATATGTAATGTACAGTAAATGTGAAATCTGGATAGAGTATGTACCATTCTTGATGTATGTTATCACCAAAAAAGGAATATTTTTAGACCCAAATGAGAGAATGGTAATCGAAGAGTGGCCAGGGCCAACCTCTGTAACAGATATATGTATTTTCCTTATACTTTCTGGGTATTACTGACAATTTTTGAGGAACATATAATGATTTTGAAAGCCAATAACCAAGATTAATCAAAAGGGAGTGAAGTTTTTCTAGACCATTGAATGTGAATACTACTACAAAGAGTTGAATAGGAGGCTTATCACTGCACCGATACTCACACTTTTTAATAGTGGGGAAATATTTATGGTTTAGAGTGATGCTTAAATAAAGGTATTAGAATATATACTAATGAAAAATGATAAATTTATAGGCTACGCCTCAAGTAATTTGAAAATTAATGAGAAAAACTATCCCACACATGATCTGGAGTCAACGGTTGTGATCTTCACATTGAAAACATAGATGCATTATCTCTATGGGGATAAGTGTAAAATATATATTGATCATAAGAAACTAATATATATATATATATATTAACAAATAATGATATTAACATGCACCAAAAATGATGGTTAGATCTCATCAAGGATTATGACTGCTCAATCCACTACCATCCTAGTAAAGGAAATAATGTGGTGGATGCTTAAAGTATAACTTATCTTGTATCATTGTCAATAATGATAATTGATAAGGATCCAATCTTTATATACTTTCAACGTATGTAAATTGTAATTTTTAAGGAAGGAACATCATCAATCCTTTCTCAAATGATTTCTCAACCTTCCCTTGTGGCTAAAATAAAGGGAGCTCAAAGAAGTGATCAGGAAATTCAAAAGAAGGTAGAATCCATGAGAAATAGGAAATCATCAGACTTCAAAATGGGTGAGGAAGGATTTTTCATATTTGGGTCATGATTATTTTTACCATACAATCTAGATAAAATGAAATTTCTTATAAGTGATGCACATAGCTCAATCTTCTCTAATCACCCAGGGAGAACAGATAGTTTCAAGATCTCTGAGAGAACTATTGTTGAGAAAATATGAAGAAGGATATCATTAAATATACATAAAATTGCATAGTATGAAAATAAGTGAAGGATGAGAGGAAAATTGCTAATGTTATGTTTCAACCATATCCCATACCGACATTGAAGTGGGAAAAATCAGTATGGACATTGTCACTGGAATTCCAAAGACATCCAAAGGGAATAATATAATATGGGTTATTGTAGATTGTCTTATAAAGATAGATCAAATTATCACAATTTGAGAGAACTTATCACCGGATGATCTTTTAAGGATATAAATCAAATAAGTGGTAAGGATGCATGGAGTACCACTATCGATTGTACTGGATTGAGTTCCTAGATTCACCTCGATGTTCTAAAAAAGCCTACAACAGTATTTAAACACCTATATGAACTTTTGTACGGATAATCATCCTCAAACTAATGTCCAATATGAATGGACTATTCAGATATTAGAATAAATGTTTAGATAATGTTCAATGAACTTTAAGGGTGCATGGGACCAACATCTGCCTCTAGTCGAGTTCTCCTATAACAATAGTTTTCACTCGATCATCCAAATGCCTCCATATAAATCCCTTTATGGAAAAATTTGAAAAAACTAGAATGATGGGATGAATTCAGTGAACGTAAGTTTCTAGGAACTACAATGGTTAAAGAAGTAGTGTAGAAGGTGGAAACTTTTGAGTAGAACATCCAGGCTAGCCAAAGTCGACAGAAGATCTATGTAGACAATCATAGACTAGACCTAGAGTTTGTGGTTAGTGATATGGTATTCCCCAACTTAACTCCATGGGAGAGGATCAATTGATTTGGGAATATGGAAACCTTTTTTGTAGGTACATAATCCCCTTAGAGATCCTTGAAAATGTCATAGTTGTGGCCTATCGAATAACACATACACCTACCATGTCTCAACTACATGATGTATTTCATGTATCCCTCTTCAGGAAGTACACACTGGATCCTTCACATTTATTGAATTTAGAGGTGGTATAATTGGAAGTTGATCTCTCTTATGAGGAGAATCTAGTGATTTTCTTGGATCATAGAGATAAAATTTTATGAAACAAGACTACTTACCTATTCTAAGTATTATGGTAGAACCATAAGTGTGAAGAGGAAACATGGTAACAAGAGTAAGCAATGAAGGAGAAGTACCCTCACCTATGTTCCCCATAGATTCTTAAATGAAATTGGAAGGGTGGAATTTCATAAGGGGAAAGAATGTGACAACCCAAAATTTTATCAATGAAATTTATCTTCTTATAAATATGTCATATAGTATAAATCATATAAAATCACATATAGAACACAATACAATCTTTATAATTGAATAATAAATTAAATGATAAATATTTAATAAAATTAAGGAACCTAAACTAAGAGAATAGTAACTTGACCATTGGAATAGTAAGGTTACCCTTACGAGTAGTAAAACAGCCAATAGAATAGTAACCTCACCAATGAAAGTATAAATCAAAATTGGGTATCTCATAAATGAAAATATGATATATTTTTATCTTTTTTTAAGTAAATAAATTTTTTAAAAATTAAAAATTAATTGTTCGGTATTTTTGTAAGTTATAAATATTTAAATAAAATTTCATGACTAATATAATAATTTAAAAGAAAATTTATTTTAATAAAATCTATTAATATATTAATATTTTTTGTCTTATTATTATAAGATAATATTATAAGACATTAATTAATTTTTCAATGTGTTATAAAATCAATTATAATTTTAAAATTGGTATATACAAAGTAAATGATGAATTTAATTAAAAATTAAATTTCACATATTTAGAAAATTATTTTAATAAAATAGAGTTTATTTATTAATTATACACATAAAAAAATCATGGTAAATATTATATATTTTTCTAAAATAGTTGAATTTTTTGGGAATAGTGAAATATGGTATTTTACGTTTTTAACAATTACATGAATTTTTGAGTCATAGATGATGTATAGAATATGTAATAAAAAAATATAAAAAAATCCATAATTATTTTAAATTTTTTCTAATTCTCAAACTATTCATAGTATTGAGTCAAAATAATAAACTAATGAATAAAATAATGAGAAAACACCCTACTCCTCCACTATAAATACCACCTCTCACCAAACCATCTAATCACACCTTTCAAGATTTATGACTTGTCCAAATTCTTCCAAATACTCTTCACAAGATTATCCTCCATTTACTGGATCCATTGGTCTCAACAAAATATCAAACCATTTTCCCTAATGAGGTTCTCAAGGAGGGGAAATTCAATTGGTAAAACTCTCTTTCTTTTTCTTTAAATTTCAATTCATTTTATTTTATTATTCTTTGTACACCTCCACTTATCCAAGTGTAATGAAAACTAAAATATCTTTTATAAACTCTAATTTTATCATGTTAATGGAATAATTCTTCATTAATCCCCTTCTCTTATCCATTTTATTTAAAAAATGAAAACGTCGTCTGTGAGGTGTTAATTTATCGCCTTCAAGGAGACAAATTTTCATTTTCCATTACCGACTTCAAGGCAGGTATTAAAACCATTATAATGGTGAAAAATGATTCTAAAATTAATTTTATATCCTTTTTTATGTTCTAGAATTAACATATACATATTTTATTAAATAATAAACCAAAACAAGTATGTTGTTAGCGAAAAAAATCCGAAAATAATCCAAACTATTATCATTAACTTTTTATCTAATGATTCATACTTATACCATTTAACAAAATGTTATATATGAACATTTAATATTCTATAATTTCATTTATAATATATAATTTCAATTCTAGACAACCATTCTCATTTTACATAACTTACCGTACATATATACAAGTGAACCAATCATGGAAATGAAGGGAACAAACACTTCCAAATGATAAAATAGTATCTTGTAACACATCAAAATGGACATAAATTAACTTAATAAAATTTTAATATATAAAATAAATTCCTAAAATGTTCTGAATTAATTAATTAATTAATTCAATTTGATTATCCAGTACATTAAGATCATGTTCAAAACACTTTCGGACATAAGGCAGGGGATTCTTTCTGAACAACTATTTTTCCTTCGTGTTACACTTACTCTCTATTTACCCCAATTTAATTCCTATTTATTTTTATGTAAATATTCTATAATATATTTATATTTCCTGAACTCATGTATCTAGAAAATATCATATTTATTTTATTAGGAAATAAATAAGATTCCATTTTCAATTCCTCCCAATGAGAGAACACAATTAATGGGAACTTCTCAAAATTCTTAATCATTTTCAAGTATCATCCATAATATTTTTATGACCACATTATTCTTCTAAAATAAATAATTTTATCATGAAACTATTTATTGGTTAATTTTTTTTATATAGAATATTAACTTTTTCTACTTTAAATGTTATTTAACATTTTTCCTTAAACCGCACTAAAATGTTTTATTTCTAAAGTGTCAAAACACACTTTTTATATGTTTTCATGTCAATTTTAAATCACATATCTTGATTTATGACTATTTTTTCATGATAATGTCCATGATTTATTTAAATACATTCTTTCATATACACCATTATTATATTCCCTTTTTTTATGATTTTTGACATGATTATGATACCCACTTCTTTCCATGGGTAACCCTTGTGTTTATATTTGATTTATTATGAATGATTATTCACGTAGAAAAAAAATTCATGAAAATATTATAATGGTGAATCCTAGATATCACTCCAATTCATTAGGTAATTTTTAGTCTCTAGAGATGTCATGTTGGGACAGGGAGTGAACATGATTCCTTTATGGGACATTGTCCACAATTTCTTGGAAGTTAGCCTTGACACATGTTTATGTAATGTTATATATTTTTTCAACATGCCTATGATGTCTCGGTTATATGTTACTATTATATACATGTTAATATTCCTTATGTTTATTTTTGTTCCATGCCTTATATGTCAGCATGTTATGTCTTATAACCAATAATCTATGTTTATTCCTATGTTTATTCCCATATAGGGATTTTAGCTCATCCCTTTGTTAATGTATTTCCCTATGTTACCTAGTGCAGATATAAGGTCTCAAAGGGAGTTAGGATCTCATTATTAAGATTAAATAAAATATGTTTTCATTTTTGTTTTGGAATATTAAATTATGTACCTAATCTTCCAAAGACACTAGACATTACAATCCCCGATTGTATTTGATGGTTAATTATGCATAAAACCAAGTAATAATATGTGTAAAAGGATAGGGTTTCTATATTCATTGACAAGGTTTGCATCTAGTATGCTATCAATGTTCTAGTGTGGGAAACAAAAAGGCTCAGTGAGTAAAGGAACTTGGGGAGTGATGGTCTTGTAGGAAAATGGGTCATCTTTAGTATTATTGTAGGACCTTTGCTCCAGTGGTCATTGGGAGGGGGACCACATTGGGTCATGGTTCTAGAGCAGGACAACAACTTCATGTTAGGCTGGGAGCTAGAGATTATTGGTTTTTTAGACTTAGGAGGAAGATGAGTTTGAGAAATATATACTTCTTATATACAACCCCAATATGGTAGGCCAACTTAGCGTAGTCATGTTATAGAATAGGGATAAAAATTGGTCGAGATAAATGATGTATATCCTACACTGGGGGTAGAGTTATGATATATCTACAATTCTAGGTATTGTTTTAGAAGCCTCAACTTTAGTGTTTTTCTTATTTGACATAGGTGATTTGTATTTTTTATTTATGTGTATATTATGTAAAAACATAGGACATAAATTTAGTATTTCAGTGGAGTTATGACTTTAGATACTATTTGGAGTCCAATCACAGATTTTTCACCTATACAAGTAGATTCCTCTTGAGATAGGTGGCCATCATTTCTAATGAATACTTTTCTTCATTGAGATGAAGGGATTTATGATAATTATTTGGATGGTATGGTTAGTTATTTTTCATGAACATGTTGATTCCTATTATTAAATGGTTAATGTTACACCTCTAAAGTGTGGTAGTTATATTCAAAAGGGTTAATGTGATGTATAAATGATTAAAGTTAGACCTAAGCATCATGCCTATCATGGATTGTCATCCCATATTACTAGTATTATTCTAAATGATCAAGTAACATGTCAGATTGTTTTCCCTCAAGTGGTGGATTTTTTAAGGGTTGTATTCCCTGATAAATATTCTAGGCTACCACCTAAGCGATGGGTGGATTTTCCTAATTATATTATTACAGTATAAGAACCGGTATATACTCCTCCTTATAATATGGATCCTATAGTGATTTAGGAAATTAAAATATAGTTAGGGGATAAGGAATTCAAGGGGTTTATATGACCTAGTACTTCTCCATGGGGTTCAACTATAATTTTTTCTAAGTAGGTGGATGTGAACCACATGATTTGTGTGTATTACTGTTATTTGACCCTACTTATTGTCAAAAATTGGTACCACTAAATCATATAAATGATCTTTTAGACCAACTATCCGGATATTAGGCTTCCTCAAAGATTTATCTATGGTCGGGATATCACCAGGTGAGGGTTATCCCCTTATATATACCCTATAAATCATTCTATAGTAGATACTTCTTGTATGAGTATTTTTTATGTTGTTCAGTATTACAAACATGCAAGTAGTTCATGGATTTGATTAATCATGTTTTCCACCCATACATATACAGTTTTATGGTGGATTTCATGGATGATATCTTGGTGTATTCTAAAACATGATATGATCTTACAAAACACCTTTACACTGTACACAGGTAGCTAAGAGAGAAGAAACTATCTTCTAGGATCACAAAAATCCACTTTTGGACTGATAAAGTTCTCTTCCTAGATTATATTGTATGAGGATTAGGGGTATCTATGGATCCATGGAATGTGACAATCATGGAATCTAGCGAGCATCGCAATAATGAATTATATTTAGTGTTTCTTAGTGTTAATTGGATACTATAGATGTTTTATCTAGGTTTTCTCATTCCGTGTAATGCCTATTATAGGATTGACTAAGAAATTTGTTTTGTTCTCCCTGACATAAGCTTCAAAGTAAGACTTTTGATATTTTAAAGGTAGGTTAACCTCAATGAGGATCTTGAACTTTACAAATCATGGTACAAGATATAAAATATATTGTAATGCATCATGTATTGGGGTGGGAGTAGTTTTTATTTGAGGAGGGTGAGTCATGGTGTATGGGTCTTCACAGTTGAGGCCTCATGTGGATAATTACCTAACACATGATCTCAATTTAGATGTTTTTTGTCATTATTTAGAATCTTGGAGACACTACTTATTGAGGAAATATTTTTTTATATATACATACCATAAATCCCCATGAAAATATTCACTATATGTGACTTGAACCATAAATGGTACAGCCTAATGCACTGAGAAAGAAGACACAAAAACAACCTATTTTGGAAGCCAGTAGTGATTGGATGTTAATATCTCTCCTTTATGGGATGAATGATGAGATTTTGGAGTACTATAGTTAGAATGTACTCAAATATCTATCAGTGACATATTTACATATTGATTTAGTAAAGATATTACATTTATAAAAATATTTGGGTGCGGTCTTGAGGGAGGGTGTTATAAGTGGGGATCCACCACCTAGTTGAATCATTGACGATGATAAGATCCTATGAATTCATATATGTCTGAGATGAATTTATCAAAGAGTCTCATGTATCTAAAGGGAATGAAAATATCAAACTTACAAATATGTACCTTGAATTAAACTTCCATTATTGGTGGCAAGGGATGAAAATATTAATTTTAGGTTTTGTTACTCAGTGTTCTACCAATTAGTAGGTGAAGGAATAAGACCACAGAAAAGCTATACTTTTAAATATATTATACATTCCAGAGATTAAATTGGATAATTTTACTTTATATTTTGTGTAGGGTTACCAAAATAACCTCATGGAAGTTATAAAGTACAGGCTTTTTGACCTAATGAAAAAGTCACCAATTTCTTACCTATTAGGGAGAGATTCTCAGTGGATGATCTAGGAAGGTTATATATCTATGGGTTTATAAGACTTCATATAGTTACATGTACCATAATATTGGATAGGTATTCTCATTTCATGTCTCAATTTTAACAGGGGTTGTATAAATCACATGGTTCAAAATGTATTCTATGTATTACATATCATCCTCAGACTGACAGTCAATTCGAGTTACTATAAAGGTGTTAGAGGACATGATTAGGGAATTTGTCCTTGATTATAGAGGTTCTAAGGAGAAACATTTTCCTCCATTTGAGTTCTATTATAATATATGATTTTATGTGACTATATAGATAGATCCTGACCAAGAATTCTATGGTAGTTCAGGTCATTCAGCTCTATTTTGGTTAGAGGTAGGGGAGGCATCATAACTATTACCTCATTTGATTCAGGAGACATAGAATTAGGTGTAACATTTTAGTAATCAGATGGATACATCTCAGTATAGGTAGATGTATGATTCATATAACTTTTGATAGCCTATAGATTTCTAGGTGGTGGATTGGGTATTCTTAAGTGTTTCACCTAGACTGGGGAATAGACAAATTATGAGGTATGTAAATATTAATCCTCAATTCATCAATCCTTTTGAGTTTCTAGAGAGGGATGAATCGATGGATTATCGTAGATCTCTTCATAAGATATATATATATATATATATATGTATGATATATTCCATTCAACTCTAATATGTCATCTTTATTCTTATCCATCGAATATACTTCATCATTATGAGGTTGAATTGGTCTTTAATGCTTATTTTGATGAGTATCCAGTTCGTATTGTTAATCATAGCATGAAGTCTCAATGAGGAAGAAAAGTTCATTTAGTGTGTGTATTATGGAATCATGACCACATAGAGGATAAAACATGGGATAAAATGGTCAATTTTCATGCTCAATGATCATAATTATTCTCATATGGTGATCAACTACCCTCAGGGCTACGCAGGGATGAGTTGTTTTAAGGAGGGGATATTATAAGATCATGGTTTTCATAAAGGTATGGATCCTTTAATTTTCAATTTAAATCACTTGTGTTAAAAAATGTATATATTTCTAATAGGGACATGAATTTTTTGGGAGATTCCAGGAAAATTATAGGGCATGTAGGTCTAGTTTTAAAATATATAGAATGAGGTGCATGGTTAGTAGTAACCATGTGGCCCAACCATGCAGCCCAAATTAATGGAGCATTATTTTTTTAACTATGCAAGGGAGGAATCACAACATTTAAAACCCTAATCTTTATTATAGGTGTAATTATCATTACTTATGAATATTTTGTTCAATTTTGTGCCTAACCATGTGAGTGGTGGTGGTTTTTGATAGTGAGCTTGTACAGGTTTTGTATGATTTTTCAAACTATACTTCTAGCCCTTGTAGGGTGTGTGACATGGGATAGTTACATGTACATAGTATGTGCATGGTTTGTGAAACTATGTGCATGAAACCTTCAAGGGACTTGTCCTTTGATAGTTTTTGGAATGATTGGTTCATAGTTTGGCCAACTATCCTGCAAAACCATGTACACATTTAATATATGTGAAACAATGATTTCCCACTTAGGCCTCTAACCATACACCCTCCATTTATCCTCCTAAATATAGAAATTATCTCATATATGGGTTTATCCCTTTTATACTACTAGTAGTATTAGTGATATGTCCCTTATCTGAGCTTGGAATCGAATTTTATCGGTCACATTGGATCACACATAGTTAGTCTATCATTCAACTTCTTTATATCATCAGTTTATCACACCATATTCGACATTGTATCTGTGTGACCTAATTCAGATGAAATGTATGTCTTTTTACTAGTTTTTAGATTTTTATAATTCTATATTTAATTTCAAGCTTATAACACATGTGGAATTGTCTATCGATATAATATAGGTGATTTGGAATTTTTTCCATAAAAGTATTGATGTCTATATAATATGATGTTGTGTCGCATGCCAAACATTACTTGTGTCACCTATTATATGTGAAATTAAATAAATGTATTGATATTAATTAATTTAGTTAGTAATTGACCCTATTTTTCAATGTTAATGGTTGTCTATATAGATTTGAACCACCCCTTTGGGTGTGTTCCATATATTCCTAGACCATAATTCTCTATTCATGAATCTAAACCACTTGAACTGGGTTTGGATTATCTTCAATGAATGAAATGGAAAATTTTAATTAATTGAATTGATGAATGAAATGGACACTAATTTGTAATTTTTTCCACTTTTATTATGTCACGGGAGATACATGGGTATCGATTTGGAAAGCCTTGTATTGTCACATCAGTAATATTGAATTAAAATTATTAAAAAGAACTTATGATATGCCATGGGAGATACCTAGATTTCTTACATGGAATTAATTATACCGTATCATAGGGATGATGAGATTATTTTATTCCATGAGTGATGCATAGATTCCTCACATGGAATTCCTTGAATGGGATCAAGACATCGATCAATTAAATAGTGTATCTACCGTGTCAATGAACATACTTGGAGTATCCCAATGTTTCAAATGCATAAAGGTCTTAAATACATAAAATTATAGATTTTCCTATTATTTCAATGTTTTAAATGTCATGGGACTGGTTTATTCCTTTTGTGATTTTGTTGATATTGGAATGTCATGGTTATGTTCCTTAGATCTCAAAATTATATTATAAATTAATAAATTCATTGAGATAATATATATTAGTCCAAAGAAGGTAGTATCAAATCCGGTTACCTTAAAAATCCTAAGCCGACATCGGTAAAATTTATTTCATGTATAGATTTATTTTTATTAAGTACACAATACTTTATTATTTATTCATGGATGAGAATATATTAGACACTCTTTGTGTTGTCCTACTATGTATTACTCGCTCCCTGTTCAAGCTGATGATTGGTACCTGGAATGACTTTCTGGATGCATGTAGGGATAAGAGAAAGTGTCCTACTACAATCAATTGATCATTCATTTAAAATTATGGTTTATGGGATAAGGGGACTGATTTAGTGTCCGTCATACAAATGCATATTATATTATTATTTTTTTATATCTGTATAGCATTTACTAAATATACATGTTTCTTATTTCCCCTTTCTCCCCATTTTATATCGAAATCTTATCATTATTTTTTATATGATAGTAGATTGTTTATTATGTATTTCATTATTTATCTTGATGGTTTAATTTTGTTATTCATTATTATTATACTTCTTCCACTAATTCATATATTATTTTCCACTATGACATAATCTAGTAAATAGGGTATAGTCCCCCTACCATACCATTACTGATTCTCACTACTAGTCAGCAGCCTATAGCATACAGGAATGTACACTTGGGACCATATGGACGACCATGTTTGATTACTTATGAGTGAACCGGGTCAAGGACATCACAATTTTATTTATATTTTATATTTTTAATCAATGTATAATATTTATTACTTTTTAACATTTTTTCTATAATTTCTCAATTTTTAATATATTTAATTCATTAATAATATTAATTATTTTTTAATATTTTTTAATGATTCATTTTCAATTTTTTATTTAATATTTTTTAATTTTATACATTTTTAATATTTTTTTATTAATTTTTAGTCATAAAATTTTATTTTTTTTAATATGGTTCTAATTCATTAAATTAATATGTATTCATTTTAATTTTATATATATTAATTTTTATCTTTTTTAAAAGGAATTATAATTAATAATTATTATTTATTTTTTAAATATTTTTATAATATATTACTTTTTTAATTAATAAATTTCACGCCTTTTTAACATTAATTCATTTAATATTATTTTTTATTATTTATTCACCAATAATTTTGATTATTTTTATAATTTTTATATTTTATTCATTTTTAATTTTTATTCATTTAATATTTTATGAAAATTATTCATTTTTATTATATATTTATACATATTAATTTATTAACATTTAATTTTTTTAATAAGTTTTTAATGAATATATTTAATACGCATTCATCTTCATTTGAATATATAATCATTATTATTTTAAAAAAATTATATATTTAATAAATTGGTGATCTGAAAAAATCCTAGCTTCTTCATTACCCCATGGATTCGTTTAATCCATCTTTGGAACATTCCTTTGCATACAAACTGTGAATTCCATGCGTAGATAAAGGAAAAGTTATGGTAAGATGTAGAGGAGTTTCCTTCTTGGAATCTGTTGGAAGATCCCTAAAGGTTCAAATGATGACTTAGGTTTAGTGTCTAGGATCAATAGATTGGAAGATATAGGCTTCTCGATTGTGGTAGACTTCAAAGCTAGGAAACAATGATTGGATATATAGATGTTCACCCAACTGCTACATAATATTCTAGATAAAATACAAATTCTATGGAATGCTTCAAATATTATATCCACGATGGGGTAATTATGGGGACATTCACACTAGAAGATTATACCTATTGTAAGATGATATTTTCACATCATATACAATAAAAAATAGTACCTTGAAAATGAATATAATGCCAGAAACATGTCCCTGAAGCTCAGTAATTTTTTGCTAGCCAAATGGAACCTCGTATTCATTCCCTTTACTCAGAAGCAATCCACATCCTAGATCTAGATTAGGTTTCATGGTCTTGATTATGTCTTTTGGAATTCTAAAATCCTAATTGTCATTGCATCATGCATTGGTGTTCCAATTAAAATAGGTAGGTTCACTTTTAAAGGTAATCTTGGATATTATGCTTATATTCCCATGGATTCCAATATGGACTCTAGGTTATCTGATTCTATCCACTTAATTGTGTGTGGCTATAGAATTTAAACTAATATATTGTTTGAGTAAAATCCACCTTTCATTGATTTATGGAAAATTGTGGTCCACGTAATTGATAATTTTAGATTTATCCGAATTAAATTAAAAACACATCCCATGGAGAAGGAGAAGACTTTGAAAAAGGTGAAGGGATAGATAAACAAATGAATCACCATCAGGAAAGGTGAAACCTCTTATAAATAGAGTTATATCTCTAAGTATTGGGGATAAAATCTAGGACCTATATGTCAAGATCACACTAAAACATGAGTTCAATAAAGAAAATATGAAATAGCTAACATTAATAATCAAGAAGATTCAATGGAGAAGTATGAATTTGGAAAGGGTGATTAGTCCTTAATATTGGTACCCTATTTATTAACAATTATATTTTTCTCAAAATCCATGGGATCCCCCTTCTAAATTTGATAAAATAACCCCATTGCCTATGGTATGATAAGAATCTTGGAAATAAAACTCTCCCAGGAATGAAAGGGATTAACCCTATATTAATATATCTCTAAAAAATAATAGATCTTGATAGTATAGGGATTAGAGAATGTTGCCTCAGGATCATCCTTTCTAAATCCTAATTATCCATATGATGGAAATTATACCCTTGTGATATATTTTGAAGATACCACCACATTGGTCAAGAACTATGAGATAGTGGATGAAATACCCTATCAAAAATAACACTAATAAAGAAGAAATGAAGTAGGTAAAAAGGCTCCTCTACAAGGATAAAGTCTAGGAGAATAAAATATAATATAATCCAGAAATCCAAATCAAGAGTAATATGAATATCCTCTACCTAAATTTCCAAGGGGTTATGAACCAAGAAACATAAAAATATCTTTAAATACATCTCCAAAACCATTGGATGAAAATCCTTGGATTATTTGATCCAAATAAATTATTATCCTTAAGAGTATGTATTTATGAAGGTAAGGGTTATCATGCACTAGGATTGAATAAAATTTCTACTAATATGGAGACTCTTTGGGTAATTATAATGCTTCCCATGATGGTATAGTTCTCTTCAACGATGTAGAATAAGTCAATAATTGCGAATATTATCTTGATAGATATATTCTATATTTACCCATTATTTTTTCTAAAAATTGTTTCATGATAAAAGAGACCTATAGACCATGTTTGAAACTATTATAAGATACATTAATAATGGTTCAGTTTTGTTGGGTGATTTCAATGCTATCATGAGTCCTTATGAAAATTTTTGTGAAACTTATTATCCTATATCCACTTTAGAGTTTAATTCATTGGATGAAAGGAATCACCTCATTAAAGTATGTCTCAAAGTGGATTATTACACTTGGTATAAAAGATATGCACCTATGAATAGGACTAGTAATATATACTCATCCTTCACTAAGGTACAAGAACTGGATAAATAGGAATCAATTTCCAAAGCCACCCTTTCCAAGCTAAACTCGGAACATCCCTTTATTTTACTTTGCCTCATGAAGTGGGGTTCTAAAATTCCCCTTAACATTAGATTTTATAGTGTCAATTCACTTCATCTGGACTACTGTAACCTTATTTTATACATTTGGAATTCTCTTTTTATGTAAATGATTCCTTCACTTGTTTCATAAATCTCATGTTCCTAAAAAAGAAACTAAATTTTGGGAGAAAGATAACTTTTAAGCCCTTATATAATGATATTGAAACTACTCAAGTTGACCTAAAACTAATGAAAGATATCTCTACCAAGAATGAATTTGTTATTGACATTAGTATGTAAATTGAACTCACCTCTAATGTCAACTCCTTGCTTAACCTGATGGAGAGCATCCAAAGGGATTCCATCAAATTCAAATGGATTAATGATAGATAAAGTAACTAAAAATTATATAAATATAGTAAAATATTCATGAAAACTAATAGACCTATATCTATTATTAAATAAGGTGAGAAAATTATTACTAGAGAATAATTCTAGTAAATATCCTTGTGGACTACTTTTTAATCATCTTTAACACATCCAACTCAATAGAAGACATGAGGGATGGAATTATTCTTGTGTGTGTCATCTTGAATGTTAATGGTGTGATCACTGAAATCCCATTAATAATTGAAATCAGGGAGGTAGCCTTTAGTTTAAACCTTTTGTCTTCTCCTAGACGATACGAATTCCATAAATTTTTCTTACAAAAAATATTATTCTGTGATTAAAAAATATTTCTATAGACCTGTAATTTTTTCTTCTATAATAACTATCATCCCCATGGTTTCAATTCCATAATTATCACATTGATCCCTAAGGTTTATAATTCTTTTGAATTCAATATTTTCAAAATTATTTCACTTATTAATACAATTTACATGATTATAAATAGGATACATTCTAAAAATATATGATTAATTTTCATAAATATTTTTTATTGGAATAATTATTCTTTTCTTTAGGGTAGAAGCATCCAAGATCATATTATTACAGCATCTAAATGTGTTAAAATTCTAAATAAACCATTAATATGTAATGACCCGCCAATTCTCATTGTCTTGAGAGCTCAACGAGTCATTACTAGGCCTTAGGCGACATCCCCAAGGTGCTAAAGACTGGAAATAAATGCCGAAGGGTTTCAAAACAAGTGGGGGACGATTTACCCTTTTTGATCATACCACAGAGCCAACAACCATAACCACACAAATCAACTAAATGATGCATGATAAAAGCTAAGACAACTCAACCAATTATTTTATCATAAACCAACCAAAAGTACTCTAACAGAAACCAACACTAAATCAGAGTAAACAACAGAAAGACAAACTCAAATACTACAAGAAAACAACCCAACTCCATGCTCCACAAGCTCCAAGATCCGACATCACAAACCAGCCCAAGAATCACAAAGCAGTATGAAACACTTTACCTTTACTAACATCCCAGTACATGACATCTGCAAATGCACCAACTTTCCAAATCAGGGGGTGAGTAATGAAACACAATAGGTTTTCCCCGATGACTTCTCAACCCATGCCTCTAGGATAAAACATGTTAGCACATTTATATAAAAAAAATTATATAAAACAATTCCCAAACAGTTCACAATATAACAAGTTCCATGTCAAAACCATTTTCCAAAAAAACCATCTTTCTCATGAAAAGAAACCAAGAAAAGTTTCCAATCACATTCAAATTTCCATGTTGGCACATTCTTTTCATTTCACAAATCCACACAACCATGCATGCCTGAAACATGGACCTCCCTATACTCGTGAGTGGTGAGTTATCCTTCCACTAATCTGTCACATAGTGTACTACCTTGATGGGGGTACTTCACGCCATTATCTTTCCCTATTGATGGGGGTACTTCTCACCCTTATCCATCCCAACCTTTTGATGGGGGTACTTCTCACCCATATCCATCCCAATGTATATGAACACACACCACAACCCTTGAAAATCCATGCCAAAACCAAGTGTGTTCAAAACCATTCAATAAAGAATCAAACCATTTATTGAAAACCATTTATTTCAAGCAGCAAAACAATAACCAGTTTAAAATCACCCTTTTAAACTCACTTCAAGAAACACTTTCCAAAAACACAAAATTTCCAACACCCGTTTCTAAAAAAGGGTTTCAACCATTCTATCACAGTAGATAAAAAACCATTTCAATCAACGAAAATAATTTGAAACTAATCCTTCATGTTCTAAGAAAGAGGAATCGAGATTGAAGCCACCTACCTCAACAAATTAGGCGAAACAAACCAAGAACCAGGTCAAAACACCACGAAACCTCCTTAGATTTCTTCCCCTAACACCAAAAAGACCAAAACCCGACATAAAAGTCATCCACTACCATAGATCTACCCACCTTGGGTGTAGATATAAGGATCCATCAAGAGGTAAGGAGATATAAGAAAACTAGAGGAAACAAGACTTACCTCGAACAACTGGCCTCTAAACACCAAGGCGAACCTCCGGATCACTTCCAAAATTCCTGGTAAGTGTTCTCCCACCTTCACCAGCGAGAAATCCCGAGTTAGGTCCATCTAGCAGAAAAAATGAGTGGGTTTAAAGATAAAACGGATTAGATCCTTAAAAATAGGATCTAAGATGACCCCACACATGGTTAGTCTGCACGGTTAGGAAAACCGTGTGCTAACCGTGCGATACTCACTGCTTGGAAGGGGTGCTCCACACAACCTCCTCGTACAGTTTTCCCAAACCATGTGCACACCGTGTGATCTCCTCTATCTAAAGGGACCACCACCTACATGGCTTCTACACAGTTTGGGCAAACCGTGCGTAGCCCATGCATCACCACTTTTTCCCTTTGTCAGTTTAAAAGTCTCCAAAATTTCCCAACCATTTCTCGTATGCTTCCTATACATAAAAAGCATAAAACAAGGGATACATACCAGAAGTAGAGGGTACTAAATTCTCCCCACCATTGGCCTTTCCGTCCCTATAAAGTAGAAAACCATCGCTTGCCTGAAAGAGTTCCGGCCACTGCTCTTTGATTTCTTTCTTGTGTTCCCAAGTCTCTTCTTAAATCTGACCATGCTGCCATAAAACTAGCACTAGACCGATGATTTTTCCACGCAATAATTTCTCCAGCCTATCGCCAATCCATATCGGGATATGTATCAACGAAGCATCCAGATCTAGGTCAATGTGATCCCCTCTGATCACATGGTCAGGATCAGGCTGATACTTCTTCAACTGAGATACATGGAACACATTATGCACTGCACCGAACTGTGGTGGTAATGCCAACCGATAAGCCACCACACCAACCCATTCCAATATCTCAAAAGGGCTTATATATTGAGTAGATAATTTTCCCTGCTTCCCAAATCAACAATGTCCACTCCTTGGATAGATTCTCAAAAAGACATGATCACTCACCGCAAACGACAACGGTCTTTGACGATGATCCACAAAATATTTCTGATGACTATGTGCTGTCTCCATCTACTTTTTTATCAACTAAATCTTCTATGTTGTTTCTTGGACAAGGTTCGGAACAACTAGTGATGTTTCACCTATTTCCACCCAGCAAAGTGGATAACGACAAGGAATCCCATACAGTGATTCAAATGGATCCAAGCGTATCGAGGTTTGATAGCTGTTATTGTATGAGAACTCCACTAAGGGTATATGATCCTCCCATGAGCCCCCAAAATCCATTACAAAAGCCCAAAACATGTCTTCCAACATCTGTATCATCCTTTCGGATAGTCCATCTATCTGGGGATGATACGCCATACTCATATTCAACTGAGTTCCTGGGGATTTCTATAAGGATCGCCAGAAATGAGATGTGAACCTCGGATCTCAATCTTAGAAGATAGATACTGGTACACCATGCCTCTTTACAACTTATCGGATATAGATTTTTGAAAGATCTTCCACCATATGAGTTTCATGAATAGGGATGAAATAGACCGACTTGGTTAGATGATCAACTTTCACCGAAATGGCATCGTGTTTCCGGACAGTTCTTGGAATACCTGTAAAAAAATTCTTCGCTATCTGATCCCTTTTCCACACTGGGATAGGTAAAAACTGCAACATACCAGCTAGTCTCTGATGCTCTGCTTTAACCTTCTGACAAGTTAAACATCGCGAGACGAACTCAGACACCTACCTTTTCATGCCGCTCCACCAAAAATGCACCTTCAATTCTTTATATATCTTCTCTGTGCCTGGGTGTACAACCCATCACGAATGGTGGTAAGCATGAAAGAGTTGTTCCTGACAGAATATAGGTACAACCATACGATATCTGAAACAAAAAACTAAACTCCCATTAAGTTTCCATCCATCAATGGTCTCCCCATCATTGAGTTTTGAACTTACAACCAGACATTCTGCATCAGATGTTTGTGCCTCTTTGACCACTTTTACCAAATCAGGAACAAGCATAGATGAAAAGAAAACATCAACATCACCTCGGTCTTGACATTACACAAGCATGTCGGCTAAGACCGAAATCAACTGCCATTCATCTGAAGCTTCTTTTTCCAACTGAGCATACGACTTTCTACTTAATCTATTGGCCACCTAATTTCCCTTACCCGATGTATACATCAAGTCAAAGTAAAACATTTGAAGATACTCCATCCATCTCCTATACCTCAAATTCAATTATCACTATGAGAAAATGTGTTTCAAGATTTTTTGATCCGTAAATACAGTAAATTTCTCACCAAAGAGATAGTGTCTCCATGTTTTCAAAGCATGAACGACTACATCTAACTCCAAATCATGTATCGTGTAATTCTTCTCATGAACCCTCAACTTCATTAAACCATAAGAAAAAACATGGTCTCCTTGCATGAGAACACAGTCTAACCCTGATCCTGAATCATCACAATACACCACATACCACTGTCCTATTTCTGGAAAGATCAAGATAGGTGCCGATGTAAGATGAACTTTCAACTCTTGAAAATATATCTGACATTACATAGTCCATTGAAATGAAATGTTCTTATTTTTCAATGTTGGCATAGGCGAAGCTAGTCGTGAGAAGTCATGCACAAAGTGTCGGTAATAACTAGCTAGGCCAATAAAACTTTGTATTTCAAATACATTCCTTGGTAGTTTCCAATAAATAACAGCTTCTTTCTTTTCTGGATCCACTGAAACACCTTTCTCAGAAACAACATGGACCAGAATGCGTACTTCTTGTATCCAAAAATCGCACATTGATAATTTGGCATACAACTGATGGTCTGTCAAGATTTCCAACACTATCACCATGTGTTTATAATGCTCAGCCCTTGTTCTTGAATACACCAATATGTTGTCCACAAACACCACAACAAAATAATCCAGATATCGCTAAAAAATATGATTCATCAATTCCATAAATACTGTTGGTGAATTAGTAAGACCAAAAGGCATGACTACATATTCGTAGTGGCCATATCTGCTTATGAAGGATATCTTCAGAATATCCTCCTTTCAAACTCACAACTAGTGACATCCTAACTGCAAGTCAATCTTAGAGAACCACTGAGCTCCCCTCAATTAACCAAAAAGTTCATCAATGCATGGAAGTGGATATCTATTCTTTATCGTAACTTGGTTAAGTTTACGATAATCCACACATAGTCTCAAAGTTCCATCTACTTTCATTACAAATAAAACAGGTGCTACCCACGGAGACACGCTTGGCCGAGTAAAACCTTTGTTTTCCAGTTCTTCCAATTGCACTTTCAATTCCTTTAACTCTGTTGGTCTCATCCTATAAGATGGAAGTGAGATAGGACTGGTCCTCGGAAGGAGATCAATCTTAAACTCTACTTCTCTTACAGGTGGTAACATAGAGAAGTTTTCAAGAAAAACATCAGGAAATTGATCCATGACTACTGGAAAATTGTTATTTGCGATATCGTCCATCGATTAAATGTTTAACGTGGACAAATGGTAAGATATCATTTCCACTACTGGTGCCAACAAGCCCATTTCACCTGCATTCACCACTCTTTCTTCTCTAAAGAGAAGCTCGACGCCATCCTCAATCGCGAAACTGACGGATCTACTATAACAGTCGATGTCAGCCCTGAACTCTGTCAACCAATCCATAACCAGGATTTTATCATAGACATCCATCTCCAGCACAGAGAAATCTCATTTCTGTTCAGCTCTATCAACATTTATAGAACATGCTTTACAAACGAAGGCTCTACATTATCTTTCACGTAGAGGAGTTTGAAGTTTTATCATAGAAGCCATCATTTCAAGTTTTAAGTTTAGAAAATTAGAAACACGAGAAGCAAGAAAAGAATGTGATGCACCAGTATCGAACAACACTTGCATTATGGTAGAATTCAAAATAATCATACCTCTCACCGTAGACGGTCCAGACTAGTCGTCCATAGTCACCTGTTCTGCTCCATACAATTGATTTGTTTTTGAACTTTTCTCCTTATTTCCTTGTTGAGATTTCCTTGCCTGAGGAGTCATGGTATTCTCAGAATCACCATAGCTAGCTCTGTTCTGCTGGTGAGACAGATTTTGCTTTCCTCGCCCTGTCGAAGTATAAGATGCTTGTGACACCTAAGAAGTGTCACAAACACCCGACCGTGGAGCACTACGACAATATCGCTAAAGATGCCCCATCTTTTTGCAATTGTGGAATGCTCTCGGTGGTGCTGTACATTCTTGTTTCATGTGATCAATTGAGCCACATTGAAAACACTCGGCTTTCATCATGGGTCGTGGAGCAAGATTCACCGATTCAGCTGTCTGATTCTGATTCGCACTCCCAACTTGGAAGTAGGTGTCTCTCTTCTTCTTATTCCCAGCATTAGATTTCCCACCCATTCCCATGGGTATCATCATACTTCCTCCTCCCATAACTCCTGAGATGTCTTTTTTTGCTACTTCTTCTTTGTTTACCATCTCTGTATAATCCATAATACAGAGCACAACTATCTTCGAGAGAATCTCCTGTCGCAAACCTGATTCAAAGATGTGTGCCTTTAGCAACTTACAGAAAAATCCAATGCAAAGTGCACTAAATTCATGAATTTATACACATACTCCGTGATAGAGAGATTCTTCTGCTTCATGCTAAAAAAGTTCGTGGTCCTCTGGATCTTGAAAGTGTGATGATATAATTTTTTATTGAACAATTCCTCAAATTCCTCCAAGTCCAGGCCTTGATCCACATTAGCCAGCACCATTAGCTCCCACCACTTTCGTGCAAAATCCTTCAGTATATATGTCGCCAAATATACATTCAGTTCTGCTGGTGTGCCGATGAAATCGAAGATACAATTCATCCTACTCAGCCACACCTCCACCCTTTATGGTTCAGAATCACCCCGGAAGATGGGTGGATTCTGCTTCTACAATTAGACGGAATGGTCTACATTCCTGGACTCATCCCTCTAATTACCCATGTCTATAGCTTGAAATGCATGAACTATACTTTAGACTAGATTCTGGTACACCTATGGCTCAGGTGCGACCACATTCTCTGTAGCCTCTCCATTTGGTTTCTACGACGCCTAATGGGTGAAATTTTCTATACAAACAAAGCATGCCATTATACTCACTTCCTAGCAACTGAACGCTTAGAATTTCAATTTCTATCACATCATCTATCTCAACATTGTTTTCCAAAACATGCTTTTCCCCATGTTCATCCATTTTTGAAAACATTCTTCATGCTTTTGAAAATCATACCATTTTCAAAATACACTAAATACCTTCTTTTCAAAATCTTTTACTTGAAAAAAATTTCATCATTTTTCAAAAAATTGCACCTTGCAAAAAATCATAAATCATTCTTCACAATGAGATATGAAATCCTAGTGGGAAGTCATTCCTCTAATGCATTCCATGCTCATATCATTGGCTAAACCCATGACAATGAGATTTGTTATCCTATAAGTGTCTCTAAAACACTTATTTTCCCAACTCCCTGGTAACTTGATGTTCAGCATAAAAAGGTTAGCTACGTCTTTTTATGCTCTACATTCCAAGTTCCGACAATCCTACTCCTTCCTAAGATGACCACCCAAGGAATAGATACGTAAGAATTCAATTCCTAGACCAATAAAACTGATGACTACTTGTTCCACAAATAAAGGTACAAGCTGATAGCATTTATACCCCAATGACAAAACAAACTGATACCATTTGTAATGACCCTCCAATTCTCATTTTCTTGAGGGCTCAATTAGTCATTACTATGCCTTAAGTGACATCCCCAAGGTGCCAGAGGCTGGAAATAAATTCAGAAGTGTTTCAAAACAAGTGGGGGATGATTTACCCTTTTTGATCATACCACAAAGCCAACAACCATAACCACACAAATCAACTAAATGATGCATGATAAAAGCTAAGACAACTCAACCAATTATTTTATCATAAACCAACCAAAATTACTCCAATAGAAACCAACACTAAATCAGAGTAAACAGTAGAAATACAAACTCAAAGACTACAAGACAACAACCCAACTCCAAGATCCAAAATCTCCAAGCTCCAACATCATGAACCAGGACAAGCATCATGACGCAATATGCAACACTTTACCTTTTCCAACATCCCGGTACATGACATCTGCAAAAGCACCAACGTTTCAAAGCAAGGTGTGAGTAATGATACTCACTAGGTTTTCCCCAATGAATTCCCAACCCATTCCTCTAGGATAAAAAATGTTAGCACATATATATAAAACAATTTATATAAAACAATTACAAAACAGTTCAAAATATAACAAGTTCCATGTCAAAACAATTTTCCCAAAAAAACGATCTACCTCAAGAAAAAAAACCAAGAAAAGTTTCCAATCACATTCACATTTACATTGTGGCACATTCATTCCATTTCACAAATCCACACAACCATCCATGCATGCAACCTATACCTCCCTTTACTTGTGAGTGGTGAGTTATCCTTCCACTAAGCCGACACTTAGTGGACTAAATTTATGGGGGTACTTCACACCCTTATCTGTCCCTTTTGATGGGGGTACTTCTCGCCCTTATCCATCCCAAGCATTTGATGGGGGTACTTCTCGCCCTTATCCATCCCAGTGCATATGAACACACACCACAGCCCCTGAAAATCCATGAAAAAACCAATTGTGGTCAAAACATTTCAGTAAAGCATCAAAACATTTATTGAAAACCATTTCTTTCAAGCAGAAAAACCATAACCAGCTTAAAATCACCCTTTTAAACTCACTTCAACAAACACTTTCCAACAACACACAATTTCCAACACCCATTACTAAAAAAGGGTTTCAACCATTATTTCATAGGAGATAAAAAATCCATTTCAATCAAGGAAAAAAATTTGAAACATAGAATTCATGTTCTAAGAAAGAGGAATTGGGAGTGAAGCCGCATACCTCAACAAATTAGGAGAAACCAACCAAGAACCGGGTCGAAACCCCACGAAACCTCCTTACATTCCTTCCCCTAACACCAACAAGACCAAAACCCAACTTAAAAGTCATCCAATACCTTAGATCTACCCACCTTGGGCATAGATCTAAGGATCCATCAAGAGGGAAGAAGTAGATCTAAGAAAAATATAGGAAATGATACTTACCTCGATCAACTGGCCTCTAAATACCAAGGCAAACCTCTGGATCGCTTCCAAAATGCCTGGTAAGTTTTCTTCCACCTTCACCAGAGAGAAATCCTGAGTTAGCGCTGTCTAAGAGAGAAAACAAGTGTGTTTAAAGATAAAAAGGATTAGATCCTTAAAAATAGGTTCTAAGTTGACCCCACGCACGGTTAGTCTGCACGGTTAGGCAAACAGTGCACTAACCGTGCTGTAGTCACTGCTTTGAAGGGGCACTCCACACGACCTCCTCGCACGGTTTGCCCAAACTGTGCGCACACAATGTGGTCTCCTCTGTCCAAAGTGACCACCACCTTCATGGATTTTGCACGGTTTGGGCAAACCTTGCATAGCCCGTGTGTCACCCCTTTTTTCCCTTAGTCACTTTAAAAGTCTACAAACATTCCCAACCATTTCTCATATGCTTCTTATACGTAAAAAAGCATAAAACAAGGGTTACTTACCAGAAATTGGGGGTACTACACAAGATGTTGTTTAATAGATATAAATTTTTGATGTGAGAATGAATTTCAATACTATAGACTGGGGACTCATCTTTGTTGTGTTGAAGAGATTTTAGATTAATGACGCCTTCATCAACTGGATCGAGACCCTCTTCAACTCCTCTCACATTTTAATTCTTATCAATGTCTCTCTAAGTGGATATTTTTTCAACTCCATTGGGGTAGATATGGTGATAAATTATATACCATAATTTTATATATTTATGAATATTACCATAGTAGGATCCTCTTCGAGATGTTCAAACATGTTGACCTGAAGACCATACAAGATGGGAGAGCAATATATTCCCCCAACCACCTCTTTTTCACTAATGATATAATCTTATTTTAAAGTGATAAAAAAGGAATATATTACAATTTAAAGAACACTTTCACACTATGAAAGTGTTTCTGGACAATTTAATAGTTGGGAAAAATCCTTTGTTTACTTTTGGAAGAACAGCCCCCTTCTATGAAAAATAGAGATCTTGAATGAATTGGATACAAGAGAGGTAGTTATTCCTTTTAAATATATTAGTTTCCCATTGTTTTGAAGTAGGACCAAGGCATGTTACATTTATGAAGTTCAAGGATAGGTCAAACAAAAATTAGAAACGTGTAAAGGGACATCCTTGAACATGTTTGGAAGGTTGTTCCTTATTATATATACCATCATATAAAAATAGTTTTTTTTCATGGTTTACAAAATGACCTCCACTCTTAAAAAAAATTATCAATTAATGCATAAAAATAAATTTGGTAGGAAAAGACTTGACAATAATTTTGTTGACTATTACATGGGAAAAATTTTGTCAACCCATTAAATCAACTTTTATGGATTTTAAAAAACTCAAATGTTAAAATGATTCATTACAGGTTCTCTTCATATAGAGTCTCATCCTATAAATTCGGATGCCCTTGTCATTAATAAATATAGATTTTTCCACAAATTCAAGAAATACATCATATGATACATGAAATAATAATTATAGATATCCTTAAATGAATATTTCCCTACTATCCTAGCTACATAATTATAGATACCTAATAGGGATTCCAAAAATATATTAGAGTAGGAAAACTGGATAGGTGATCCTCTAATTCATTAATTTCATAACACTAACCTTCGTACTGAATTATAGGTAAGTATCAAGGATGTTTTTTATTGGAATTACCTAAATTCAGATGAGGATATTGAAAAAATCATTAATGAATTTTCCTTTTACCCCATGAAGATATTACAACATAGTATTTTACCAGATATATCCATCTCAATACTAATTTATTTTATCTCTTTATATATAATAATGATAGCTTGGAATTATACAACATTCATAAGTTCAATAGGACATGGATCAAACCGTAATGATTCACCATGATATGGAGGCTCTCGCCTAAAATGAATCCCACGGATGTGTTTCTTAATAAATTGGGATTATAACTATGTTCCAACTACTCTCATTGAAATCAACATAGGATAGATAAAAACTAACTCTTCTTAAGCTATGCTACAATCTCATCCCTCCATATATCACTCTTTGATTTCTCAAACACAGCTTGATGCAAAAAAACATCTATTGTTGGTATTCATTTTAACTACACAATATTACAGATGTCATCACATGTCCTCTACATTTTCTATGCTATCGTAACTGAATAAATTCATATCATTTAGAGAACTCAAAATGTTATCCTTCTTTGTCAGTCCTGCAAAAACCATCAGACTTATCTATCAGATCTCATATTATCAATCATTTATTCTAAAACCATTTAATTTGGATATTTTAATAAGTCCATAAAATATTTTATAATATTAAAACTCCTTGTAATTTTGGATACCTCATCCCCCCTGAAGGCACATGCAAGTTTACATGGAAGCGACCATTTCCATGTTTGGTAAAATCAATATATATTTTTCTTCTAAAGAAAATCCAAGGTTCCATGGATGTAGTTCTATTTTTTTAAATCACACTAGGTATGTCCTTAGTAGAATTTTTAGCTCTTATAGTACTAACTTTTTCCTTGAAGCTAAGAATCTTGGGGCCATCAACGCAGTGCGAATTTCCAAACAAAGAGGTTGGTCAAAGATATAGTTGGAGAGAAATTCCATTACTATTGTTCATGTGATAAAAAAACACACACATATCATGGATATTTATGGTTCGTTGTATGGGTTTCCATGAGTTCATGGACTTCATTGACTTTTCTATCACTCATTCATATAAGGAAGAATAAATGGTTATAGATGGAAATGATAATAATGGTGTAGATATAAGTGGCCTCATCTGGATGAAAAATCTCCCCCCTGGCCTGTTACATATCTCCAAAAGATATTGTGGGAAAACACTCTATTTTATAATATGATAATCATTTAGTTTTTAATAAAGGATGATTCACAATAACCAATTCCTCTCCATTCAAAAAAACATACTTCTTTTTTTAATAGTTTTTATGTCGATTCATTTCGAGTTATTAAATTTCACTCAATTATAACATTCATTCATTTAAGATAATTTTTTAATTAATAATGTTAATTAATTTTTTTAGTTTTTTATAATTTATTTAATTTTAATATATATTCATTTATTATTTTTTAAAATTTTTTAAATAGATTTTATCAACACTTTAGAATGATGATAAATATAGGTTTTATTAGATTTTTCTATTTTTGAAATGATAAAACGAATCTTTATCAGTTATTCATAGAAAGAACTTATAAAACCATCTAATAATTTAAATATAATCCCAAAATTGAACCCCACATTCTCAATCCATTCATGCTCTTATATAACTCAACCTTTATGGATACTCCCCCTCGAACTTCATAGAAAAATTGACACATTGAAAACTGATGGTTTGTGATTCATTCTACTCGTTTTAGTTGATTTTTTATTTCTTCACCATTTTTAGTTCATATTTTCAAGTTTACCATATGAACCACATCCACATGGCCTATGGGTACAATAATGGCTTTTACATGTACCATACGACCACAAATTTTGATTTCTAAAGGGTTTGGATACTCAATTGTAGTTTTTTTATAATTTTTCATGTTTGATTGTGGATCTTAACATATTTTTGGTATAATTTTATATTAATTTATATAGATACCATTTGAAAAGTTCATATGAAGTTTAAAATAAAATTATGAATTCAATCATTTTATTAAAAAATATCAAGAAAAAAACCCCATAATGAAATCATGTATATATATATAATTTATTTATATTTTGAATTAATTTTTTGATACTATAATCCTAAATAAAATATATATTGGCACACACATGCATATATTAAATATAAAATTATATATATATATAATTGGAATATATGTGGATAATGGTTTAGAATGGTTGTGTATTTTAGGCATGGTCTTGTTCATTCTGATTATTGGTATTTTAGAGTTCATAAGGATTGAAATAGGTTAGTTGCATTCTAATAATTGATTGTGCATGGAGATAAATTGGTTGGATCTCTATATAACTATATCACATATGTGTATCAAACATTAAAATAATTTTTATTTCATCACATGATACCAGATTTTGAAAATATTCTATTGTTAACATGATACCTAAAAAACACACATATATATATCTATATACATATTATTAAGATGTTATTTCATCACATTATTTATTTATATTATTAATATGATTTCAAATGGGTTTTTATACTCAATATATTTTTTACTTATGAACTAAATATAATTGTCCTTATTTAACTCTCAAGGAGGATTCTAATTACTTTATTTGTAATATAAAATATTAATATATTCAAAACGAATATAATTGGATTTATGGAAAATGGATTTATGCTATAATTCAGAATGGTGATTTTTATTAGAAAATGAGTGTTGAAAGTGTGGGTTTTTAAGAATAAAAATCAAATGAAAGAGTAACAAAGGGTTAAAATGGATGAATTCAAATTTCTGAGGAAAATAAGAACTATATTTATAGTAGTGTCCTTAAACATGTTCAATTTATATTAGCAGTCCCAAAATAGATGATGCATACACTAAAATAATGATAATTTTTTAACATATCAATATATATACATTAAAACCATACATCATGTGTGTTTATTTAATTTTTGTAAAGAATGAATACTAATGAGACTTATAAGATTGATATGAATAAAAATGAATGGTTGTTAATGGTACACTGAAGTAGTATGTGGATGGAGTTAAAACGTTTATCACGTTTTCAATATAGAATGAATAAAATCCAACTCAAATCCTTTTTCTATTTTGTTTAAGTTTATATTCAAAGTAAATTCATCCATAATAGTTGGTAGTTCATTTGATTATTTTATGGAATACATCTACCTATATATGTTGGACTAAAGACAAGGTATAACTCTATGTATATACTAACTAGAATGATACTATGATTTATGGATCATTTGATATTAATATCAGTGTAAATGATGAAGGATACATTATGGATGAAATAGAAATGGCCATTAAATATTACTTTTATGATTATCCAACATTGATTGAGAAGTCAAATAACTATTCAAAGAGACCATTTTTTACCAGTTTTAAAAAATTTACATCCTTTTTTTATTTTATTGAATTAAAAACAATTGAATGATGGTAGTGGATGGAGTAAAACTAGTTTTACAGAACTAAATGGTCTCCTGAATGACATTCTATCAGAAGAAAATGTGCTTCCTTATTGAGCATGTAATACCAAGAAAAATTTATGTTAAATAAGTATTATCTATAAAAAACGAATGTATGTCCAAATGATTTTATATTAATTTAGAAGGATAATAAATCACTCTGGAAATTCTCAAAGTGTAGCATGCATTAATTCAGGAACAATAAATAAAGTCTTTAAAAAATTTTAAGATCAATTACTAACATTAAAAGTTTTATAATACTATATTGATGTCAAGAAACCACAAGAAAATTTACATGTCATGTAGTTACAGTAATTAAATATGAGAAAATGCATCACCAAATAGACTCTCCAAGGTGGAGGTAAATTGATTACGAGTTTTAGAAATTATATAAGAAAACTCTGTAATGTGTTATCTATAAATGGAATAAATCATTTTGATGTAAAAATTGGTACTCACAGTACATGGATGGTAATTTTGGTAAATTATAACTTGGTACTGTGGTTATGCATGAAGCTCAAATATATTATGTTGTCATTACTTATATCTGGAATCAAAAAACCCTATAAATATTTTGAAATATATTTGGAACCGTTGATCAATGATCAAAAATTTATGTTGGATATAGGTGTTACATTTTATGATTCTCATAAAATTTAAGATTTCCTGTTGAGATCTATGTTAAAAGGGATGATAAATGAATCACTTGCTTATGGAAATTTTTTATGTGATAGAATTAAAGGATTTTTGGGGTCTCCCATTTGTGAAGGAGTTATATACTTTGTTAGGATGAAAAATTCATATAATACTGCCTTATTATGGAATCAAAAAATTTATTCCAATCATAAAATTATCGATCATGAATAACATCATTCACTGGAAATATAGGAGATGGTACCACACTATCTCCACAAATGGGTGATCCACTATTAGAGAGAGTAAATGATATTGAAACATATTTTGATAAACCCGTTTTTGACAGCCTAATGGAATCGGGATTGGAAAAGAGAACAATTTTATTAGAATGAACATACTAGAATTAATTTTACATCAAATACTTTGCTGAAGAAAAATATGTATAAATTTTTTTTAATAGTGTTATTGGAACATTAATAAATGTATCAAAAAAATCATATTCTATTAAGGAAAGTTTGGACGTGACAGACACAAGGATAGGGGATGAGATGGCAGTGATGAAGGGTGAATGATGAAATTTTCTTCCTCCAGTAGCTTACACTTTATCTAGATGAGAAAATATTTAGTTTTTCAGTATCCTTAATGATGTAAAATTTCTAGAGGGATATTGTTAAAATATCAAGAATGTTGTTTGATTGACTAATTGGAAGTCACAGGGTCTAAAATCACAAGAATTTGATGTTTTGATGCATTCTTTAGTTGAAATAGATCTATGTTCAATTATTACTAAAAATGAATGACATAAATTAAACAGAAATTACTTCCTTCTCATAGCTATATATAAAAAATTTGTTGACCCAAAAATGTTTCCAATCATTACTAACTAAATTAAAGTCATATTATCTCTATTGAAGATGTTAATTACATTATCATTATTTGATATATCCATCAACCTGATGGGAAAATTTGTTAGAGACATTCCAAAACGTGGTCCTATACATTATAGATAGATGTACACCATTTAATGATATATGATGATTTTAAAAAGGGTACATCAAGAATCAAATTCAGCCAAAAATATCTATTATAAGATGCTATTTTGTTAATGAAAATATCGAATTTTTTACTGATTACCAATAATATGTTGATATCATTGGTCTACCATAATCTAATTACAGCATCTGCCTTATGGGTGAAGGTATTTCTAGAGGTGTTATTATTAAAATTATCAATACAGAGTAAGATAAATCTCACCTTTACATATTATATGATAGTGAGATGGTTTATATATATGTTGAATACCACAAAGTAATTCTTAGACATATAAATCCATCAAGGGCAGAAATATGGATACAGAATACCCATAATCAATAGTAAATAAGATTGTTACAAGATCATATTTTAAAGGATTTATCTACAAATATGAATTTAGTTTTTGAATGACTTTGATGGCTAGTTAAGGGACTAAATTTAATTGTTATATCTTACACTGTTTTTGTAATTAATGGTTACATGTTCTGTTTTAAGAAACATTATTAATGAAAAATGATGAAAAATGGTGGAATTATGCTTATGGAATAATTAATTCGCGTATCTAGTTCCATGTATAGAAATATAAGTTATATGAATATGTCATCTTTTTACATCATCGATGAGATATTTGAGTTGGATTATAAAACATTTCAAGTGTTTATTTTACATTGAAAATAGTTTGACAACATCAGTGTAGTTAAAGTCAATGAATTGGAATTTATGAAGTGGAATTTTGATGTGTAAGGGAATAAGGATGAATATTTCATAATGGAATCACATGTTGAGAAAATATTGTATGTCCCAAATCCAAAAAAATAAGAATTGGTCAATCTTCTATTAGTTACTAAAACAAATGGAGGGTAAAATTAAAATTCAACTGAGGATCACTCTTTAATTAGAAGATCACAATCATTTCCTGATAGTCTTAATATTTACAATGACTTGTACATTAAATGGGACCATAAGAAGTGGATCTGGATACTTGATAGATGAGAAAAATCCATTCAAAAATTAATAAAAAAAAGATATTTCTACAAACGTGTAAATTTTTTATTAATATAATATGTTTTCCTAATAATAGTATGTGTTATGTACTATATGTGTTTTTTCTATAATAAATATATAATTATTCTGGCAGATAATGAATTATTCACACGCTGGTGTTACCAATCCAAAGGAAGAACACACAATTGATGATAAAATTGTGGAATTATTATGTGATCAACAACTTGTACATGAAATAAAAGATCGGTGTGGAATCACCATGAAAAATAAATCTATCAATGAAATAATTGAAGGTATAAAATTTTAGGATGTATGGAATCAACCCAGGGAATCGATTGACCCCAACAAGTCAATATTCATTATTTTCATTGGGTCACAATAAGAATTCATGTGCCAATGGATAGAGGTACATGGAATAATGTAATACCAATTATGAAGAGAACTATCTAGGAAAATATTATGGTAATATTTTGATATAAATTTTACAATTTATTATATAATTAAATAATGAAATAATGATTTACATTTAATTATCTATTGCAGAATTTGTTTATTTTAGACTATTATCATAAAAACATGTATTATTTGTCACTAGAAAAGATAGTATATCCCTATTTACACTTTTATAAATGTAAAATATTTTGGATTCTAAGGGAAAAATAAACCTCCACCTATCAGCTACATATGAACACATTATAAAGCAAGAAATATGAAAAAAAATCCATTAGTTGTTGTGATCAGAAATATTTTCAGGTGCATTGTAATTGATAATATTTATTTTAAATTACTTATTTTATCATCATTGATTAATAATTATTAATTTATGAAACATAAAATGAGTTTTGAAAATAATCAATAGGCATCAGAACCAATGTAACCCTACTGTAAATAAATGATTGCGTATGATTCACTTGAAAATAAAATGGTATGTATATTAAATCTGTAGTAAATGTTTTATGTGATACAAATCAATATATATTAAACTTTTTATATATATATTTATGAATTAGAATCCGAAGACACGTCCATCTCATGTCATGTTCTATATAAGGAGGCACATGTGAATCAAGAAGGAAAAGTAGTGGTTGAAAACAAAAAATAATTATGGGAATTGTGTGTAAGTATGATATAATAGTACTTTGTTGTTCTTTGTAACAATATTATATAAATATAAATATTTTTATTTGTATGTATTTATATAGATTATACATAAGAATAAATGTCGATTGTACATGATGAACAACTACTTACACTAGCTTTAAAGTTTCCATTACAAAAAGGTGCTATTAAAGGTTCAGGTTTTGGTGTGTCACCATGAATATATTTTGAGAAGAAAAAGCTGCAAGGAGATACATATGAGATGATGAAAGGCATGTTGTCATAGATAGATTCTTTAAAAGGTAATATTTTTTTCTAGTTTGGAAAACATGTATATTTGAAAGGATCAAAATAGACCAATAACATATGAACGATCAATACATGAAGAAACACATGACTACACTAACATTGAGCCTAGACATTCCCATCGTACACTTTTATTAACTAAGGTATTCAATCATTTCATAACTCTTTCTCCTATATATGAGTAAATTGACTTTCCAAAACATTACTTTACTAAAATTATGAAGAGTGAAATCGTAATGGATTTATATATATCGAAACCCATTCTTTTCTTTATTGCAAGGGGTATGGTGTATAATATCACAGGAGACATGATACATAATAAAAAAATCCAAAAAGATCATGTGAGAGTGGGGGGTGAAGTAGCTCACCAACTGAGCACTAAATCTCCTATTCCTCTAGATTATCAGATGTTACCATGATCAAAAATTCTATTGAAACATTCATATAATGGATGTTTAATATTATAAAGATATATAATGTTACTCATTAAAAAAATAAAATGAAAAACGTTAGTGGATTATGAAACACATTCTAAAATGAGGTACAATATTATAAATGGATAAAAAGAAGGGGAAAATAAATGTTGAATCCATTCAATCTATTTAATCAACCATGAAATCAAAAGTTTCTTCTAAGATTACCTTCTCCCAACTAGTTCCATTGCTATGTATATTAACGTTACATGTTCATGTGGATAGAAATTTTATATATGACAAAATTTCATATGTTGAATGAAAAAAAAATATTTTTAGATGCCATTAAAGACATTGTTGGTCTCATGAGTATAATTTAAATTATCATGTTTGATTGGCTAGGAGTCTCAGCTGTGAATACATAAATGAGCTACAATTTTATTATATTTTTACCCAAAAAATGATCTACTATATTAATTATAGAAAAAAATATTCATATATTAAATAGGAATATACATTACTACTGTATAAATGGAAATCCCTACAAAGAAAAATTTGGACTCATTATTCATTTTATCATTTCAACGGAGAAAAATAATTTGGAAATGGAATAAATTGAATGAATAAAAATATGAACTAAGTATAGTGTTTGAAAATAGAATAACATATTATATTCTCCACTTGATTCATACAATGTAGGGGTACAACTGTATAATATAATCATATAAAATATATTTATCTTTTTTTATTACTTGTTTTTTATTGTTTTTTTGGAATCACTAGATGATCATTATAATCAATTTGGATGCCCCATGTATTTATTTTTTGGAACAAAATCATGGATTCTTAGAAAAGAAACTCATGATGCCCATTATGAATTTTTAATTAACTCTAATCATTATTTTACTGATAATAATAAAATTAAAAAAATTATTTTTCTTTTAATATGATTTTTTTATAATTTGTTCTATAAATATCATCTAAATCAAGGAATGAGGTTGGTGACTAGACCGAAGAATCGTAAGGATTTATTCAAATAGAGGTAGATTAAGATATATATATATATATATAACATGATTTATCTATCAAAATATATTTTAGAGTAATTTACTTATTTTTTTATTGTTTCTATATTGTCTAAAGAAAGAGAATGAAAATGATTGTGGATATTAAATTTAAAAATTTATAAAATATATCACATACCATTATCAAACTAGAATCCCCAAAAATTTAACTTCTGAATATCAAAACAATTTAATTTAAAATATTTTTTTAGTTTTTTTCTTATATTTTCAAACTATTTCCATGGTTTTCAATATTCTACAGAATCATGTGAATAAGTTAATTTATTTAGAGATTAGTAGGCATAGTACATGGTGTCAAAATATTTTTTTACATTATTTTGAGGTAATTAACTATTATTTTTCTGATCATGTAAAGTTTATGAATTGACATATTCATTAGGGATGTGAAGTATTGGTATCATAATCTTATATGTTATTATTCCTAAAAGAAAATTCATATAGTATTGGAAATCTGTTGGATGTATTTTTATTCTATTACTACATTTTCAATTTCCATTGAAACATTATTCAATATTTTATCCTCCTATCACTCCAAAGGATTTTGATCCTCTCCATATATTTTATTCCCCTCTTGAGTGACGATATAGATTTCATGATTCTACTCCACCTATTATTCATCCAACTTATGAAAACACTTTGAATTCATTGATTGTAGGTATTGAATCCATGAGTAGTAGCAAAGGAATCTTGATAACATGCCACAACACGATCAGAAATCATTTAAGATATATTTATTCCCCCCCTCTTATTCTGCGGATGCAATCTAACCTTTTATATACATTTACTAAACTTACAATTCATGTGACTACTTAAATATTATTATTGTTTCTATAATTTATAAATGGTTCTAAAGGGTATGTTCTCAATCCCTAATTGGTTGTGAATTTCATATCAATTATTCACTAATTTTCTTTTTTTGGTGGTTAGGATGAGTCGCTGGAAACTACAAAATATTTGGTGATGACCCTACAAAGAACTAATGATTTGAGTTGTTTCTCAAGGAAAAGTATCATGGAGTGTTACACTCTAGGTATTTTATAATATATAGTAACATATCTCAAGTTTCACTTCAAGTCAACATCTAATATAATGGTGATACTAGAGTGGGCAAAGTATCCTTTTACCCACAAATCGTAAGACATGTTACAAACTACTAGGATGAATTTAAACACATTAAGTGCAGGGTTATGTTATTTATGGGGTTTTTCAAAATTTAAAGCAACTATAGTGTCATTTTTTATTTATTTTTATTACTATATTAAATCTAGTGTTCCGTTGTGTCCAAAAAAACTTATTGCGAAGAATAAAGATTTTTAAATGAACAAACATTACCCAAAGTGGGTGAAATTTCTATAGCATATTTATTTTATTTTATTCAATTTCATTGATATTAGTGACCCTTATATGGAGAAGTTATGTTCGTGCTCCTATCCTAAAAATTTACATTTTGTATCATGTTATATTTTATTAATTTTTTAAAAGTGGTCAGGGCCCTTTAACAATCACTTCCACCTCCATAATGCATACTTATACATTAATTTTGGATTTAACCAAATACATGATAATGAATGATAGTGTAGATATGAATAGATATTCCACACCCATACACCAACCAAATTCATAATTTATAATTGAGATATTAACTATAAAGTATGTTGAACTGAGGTAGTAAGTTGAAACTATTGAGAATTCGGTTTATCTATAAATTCTATTTTCATCTAAAATAAGAATTACATATCCAAAAATGAGAAAATGAGAATATATTGTATATAAAATTTGGTACAACAATATATAATTCATTTTATAAGAGTAGTAACTAACCACATGTCAATATAACACATGATGTGGATGGTATGACTCAAATTGATCGTTTTCAACATAAGAGTTTCATTTATGATTAAAAAGTGTTTCACATTGT
Source organism: Viscum album (assembly GCA_963277665.1). Classification (NCBI taxonomy): domain Eukaryota; kingdom Viridiplantae; phylum Streptophyta; class Magnoliopsida; order Santalales; family Viscaceae; genus Viscum; species Viscum album. The sequence goes on along the minus strand of CAUJRU010000015.1, from coordinate 1,841,305 downwards.
CAAAAACTAGAAAAAAAAATTTTATTATTTTAAAACTTTAGGAAAATGATCCATAATTCATTTTTTTCTTTGTAGGAATTAATCACTTGAAAATCCAATACATAATGTGGTCAGTAAGACTTGATGTTCATATTTTCAAAATAAAAGTTCCATTTTAGTTTAATATTTTCATTAGATTCTCAGAACCTATAAAATTATATCATATTGATTTAAAAAATTAATATAATGATCCATGATTCATTTTTTATGTGAAGGAATTGACCTAACATTAATACAAGTCTCAAGGTACCCGATATGACTTAAAGTCTGTAATTTATATATAAAAGTATTATTTTATTCTAAAATTCCCCACATTGTCAAAATTCATAAAAAAATATTATATTTTCTTCAAACATTACAATAAAGATCTATAATTAATGGTTTATATGTAGGGATCAACTGAACATCAATCTGACCAACAATGTGGCTGGTATGACTCAAAGAGTGTGTTTTAAATTTAATGTGTCATTTTAGTTTAAAAAAATGTCACATAGGAAAAAATATTGTATTGATACTTTAAGAAAATGATACATATTTCATTTTTTATTTGTAACAATCATACTCAATTTAGTCAAAGAGATAATGTGGCTGGTTTGACTCAAAGAATGTGTTTTCACATTAAAAGTGTAATTTTAGTCTAAGACACACATCACATAGCCAAACCAATAAAACATGATTTAATTTCCCTAAATCCTTCGAAAAATTATTCATAATCCGCATATGTTGTATTGGAATGAACAACACATCAATATAATAAATGAGTTGTCTGGTATGAATCTAAGTGTGTATTTTCAATATAAAAGGACCATTTTAGTTTAAAACACATTTCATATAGCCAAAACCAAGAAAAAAATCTTGTATTATCATGATACATTGGTAAAAATGTCCATAATTCATTTTGGATGTGTATGAGTTGATCGTATTTCAATCCAACCGATGATGTTAATGGTAAGACTCAAAGTGCATGTTTTCATATCAAAATTTTCATATTAGTCTAAAGAACATACCGTATAACCAAACTATGAAAATGATATCAAATTGTCTTAAAATTGAGAAACAAAAATCACTTATTCATATGTAATATGTATAAATTGACCACACATCAATTTAACACATGATGTGGCTAGTATGACTCAAAGTACATGTTTTCAATATAAAAGTGTCTGTTTAGTTTAAAACACATGTCAGATAACCAAAATTTAGAAAATGATCTTAAATTTTCTTGATAATTAATGAAAATGTTCAATAATTCATTTTTTCGAAGTAGGAATTGACTATACATCAATCTGACACATGATATAGTCAGTTTTGACTCAAAGTGAATTTTTTCACATTAAAATTGTCATTTCTGTCTAAAAACATCACATATACAAAAATAATAAAAATAGATCATATTGTTTTTAAAATTTATAAAAACAAGGCATAATTTTTTATTATTGGTAGGAATTAACTGTACGTCAATATGAGGAACGATATGGTCAGTATTAGTCAAAGTGTGTGTTTTCAATATAAAAGTATCATTTTAGATTAAAATTCTTGTCTTATAACCAAAAATAGAAATATTATATTATATTCTCATGATACTTTAGGTAATGGTCCATATTTTATTTTTGATGTTTATAAATTGACCACACATCAATCTGATATTTGATATGGATAGTATGACTCAAATTGTGTGGTTTCAATATGAAAGTTTCATTTTAATTTAAAACACATGTCACATATCCAAATCCGAGAAAAAATATCAAATTATATTGATACATTATTAAAATGATCCAAAATCCACTTTTTGTTTGTAGGAATCAACCACACATTAATTCGAAACATGATGTGGTTGGTATGACTCAGGGCTTGTTTTCACATTAAATTATCTTTTTAGTTTAAAATGCATGTCACATATCCGAAATAAATATAAGGTGCTTTAATTTGTTTTTAATTATATGAAAACAATCCAAAATAAATTTTTTATCTGTACAAATAAACCACACAAAAATCTAACACAAAATTTCACCAATATGATTCAAAATATGTTTTTTCAATAAAAACTGTTATTTTAGCTTAAAACATGCATAACATAGAAAAAGCTAAGAAAATGTGGTTTTATTGTCATGATACTTTAGGGAAATGATTCATAATTCATTTTTTATGTGTAATAATCAAACGTAGATCAATATGACACATAATGTGGAACTTATGACTCAAAGTATTCATTTTAACTTTAAAAGAGCCATTTTACTCTAAAACATGCATCACATTGCCAAAACCAATAAAATGAGCTCATATAATGTGGGAAATTTTAGAAAAAATCCATAATTATTTTTTGACATGTAGAAATCAACCAGAAGTCAATCCAACTCATGATGTTCTTAGTATGACTCAAAGTACTTTTTTTCAAAAAAAAGTGTCATTTTAGTCTAAAACACACATCACATATCTAAAACCAATAAAATAAGATCATATTGTCTTGAAAAATTTGTAAAATTATCCATAATTATTGTGTGATGTTTAGGAATTGATCATACATAAATATAACACATGATCTGTCTGGTATGACTACGAATGTGTGTTTTTACATTAAAAGTTTCATTTAGTTTAAAACATGCATCACATAGCCAAAACTGAGAAAATGATATCAAATAGTTTTAATACATAAGGTAAATTATTCATCATTCATTTGTGATTTTAATTTATTAACCACATGTCATTCCAACACATGATGTGGCTGCTACAAATCAAAAATCATGTTTTCACATTAATATACCTTTTTCGTTAAATGATATAATTATTAAAAATTATTTAAGTGGCCAATAAAATTAGTAACTGATAATATCATTAATATATATACAGTAATTAAAAATATAATTTATATACATTATTAATAAATAATTAAATTAATAATTTTTAATATCATTATTAAATAAAATTATAAATAATATTTATTATATAATATATAATTAAAAATATAATAATTTATGATATAATTACTATTATAACTGTTAATATCCATAATATATTCAGTAATTATCAATATAATTTCTTATATGTGAATTATGTGACATTAAAATTATAATTTATTTATTTATTGTGTATTTTTACTCAACTAATCATTGGTTCTATTATAGATATAGTCTTTAATAAAGAGGTGGACCATTTGAAGAGGCCTTCTATAAGAGTTTTAGTTTTTTATAATGGGTTGTTATTTTTTTATTAATTGTAAATATCATTTTAATGTAAATATTTTGTATGAAAATTTTAATTTGAAATGATATTTCAATCTAACATTTGTATTCCAATCTGGTTTTCTACAATATTTTTATTCCATTCTCTTTATTTTTATTCCAATCTAGTTTTTCAATATGGTTTTCAGTTATAGGGAATCAGTAGAGTTTCAACATTGTAGCAGTTGTTATGGCCTTTATCAGTGCAAAAAAATAACTCATAAAGGCTACGTTTATCATAACTAACTAAAACACTGACAAAGGACTCCATAATATATGATACAAAATGAACTGATAATGGCTACCTTTATCAACACTCTTTTTTAATGTTGATAAAGGCAGCCTTTGTCTTACCATTAGTTTTCACAGATAAAGGATGATCTCTTTTATGTATTTTTAGCATGTCAACACTTTTTTACACTGAGAAATCCAACTTTTAGAGTTCAAATTTTTTGTTTCTATAGTAGTTTATAATGTGATAAAACATCATTAATTATTCAAAAATATTGACATGAAATAATCATAAATTACATAGAAGCTAGTTTTTGGAAAAAAATCCAAGAGAAATCCACTTTCACTAGAGACAACTAATGACATTTTTATTATACTACCTCTCACATTATATTAATTCTTTTGAAAATATAAGACTTTAATATATGGTTTTATCATGTTTTTCTTTATCTAAATTAGACTCACTACATCCTCACCCGTCTATGAAAAATCCTACTAGATGTGAAATCTCTAGAGTATGTTCTTTATCCTTTGATATGACCTTATCTCCTTTATAAGATCCTTATCACAATGAAACATGGTAGTGTGTTTACTTCTGGGGACCACATCCAACTCCTGAATAATGTTGTGTATCCAGTTTTTATATTTGATGTAATATAAGCCTCTATATATTCAAACTCTACATTATAATTTGTGAAAATAGGTTGCATTGAACACTTCCATCTCACAACTACTTTGATGAGACTCTAGACATATCCTAACTACATCTTAAGATCAACATCATCTATTTGGAAACTATCATCAATATATCTCTTGGTGACTACCTCAATGTACCCTCTATATATAAATTACATATCATTTATACACCTCATAAACTTATGGATAACCTTAACGATAGAACAGGGTTGTTCTATTGTATAATCTTGATATCATCCCAAAATGATAAAGGTGTATGGAACATAAATCCTAGTACATAACCTAACATATATGATGGAACCTATCATAGAAGTTTATGTTATCCTACCCATCCCCTTTCTATCCTTTTGTGTTTAAGGAAGCATTTTCTTTTAAAGATGTATATAATGTGATGATGGGAGAAAGTTCATCTTGGATTGTTCCATACTAAACCACTTTGTCATATGATCAATATATGTACCATAACTTTGAAAAATCTTCCATTTGTATCAATCATGAATGATCTTGATTCTATTGATATATGATGTTGTTTATGGCCACCAAATGAGCATAGCAAAATTCACAAAGGAATAAATACATAAATATGGGTATTATTTTCCCCTAAAAATAAATAAAGAAGAAGGTGGCCATGATCATGGGGATCACATGAAAAACCAGGTGACACACAATCGAATGGCAAAAAGAGGGCCAGGAATATGGTTACAAGAATCACATAACTTGTGCAAGATCCCACAAAGTTCATTATACAAGTATTTCTAATTATGAGATGGCACCCTAACAATCTCTGAACACGCGACGTGTAACACCTCTAAAGAACCTTATATTCGATAGCGTGAATGATGGGTGACACCAAGAACATAATTGAATATAATACCCTGATACTTTAAAATGTATTTACAATTTTAAATAGATTTGATATATTATATATTTTGAAATTCATGAAACACCGAGTTATCTTGTGTTACGTGCATGAGCGACTTTTTTCTAAATCTTACATTACACACAAGGCCGAGTTTCACTGAACAACAAAATATTATTAAAATATTATTAATTGATATAATAATATTTAACAAAGACATTTAATTAATTTTTATAAATATTATTAACTACATTATGAAAATATATGGTTTATAGAAATATTAAATTAATTTATAGGTAGCAAATTAATTATAAATGAATATAAGAACCAAGTCATTATAAAGGGAATACTTTTATAGAAAACTATTTTTATGGTCACAAAGTTGTTTTATAATAATAAATTAAATTAATTAAATTATTGAGTGATATTAATTTAATATATAAATTATATATTCAATAAAAAAATTTATATTCATCCAATATATTTGATAATCATTAAATAAGAACTAACTCAATATTACACAAAAAACACTATATTTTTGTAAGGGTAATTTTTCCTTCTTTTAATGAAGAACCTTTTTTAAATACAATTTTTCATCATTTTATAAATTTAATATGTCAAAATAAACATTATATTTCAAATGAAAACATAAAAATTATGTTAGGTTAAATATTTGGTATTTTTTTGTGATGTTTCATTTTGTAATGAATTGTGAAAAACAATAACTTCTAGTTCAAAATATCTTTTTAATATAATTTTTTAATAAGGATAAATTAAATTTTTAATTTTTTTAGGTTTACTTAGAAATTTCTTTTATCAATTAATCCAATGTAGGTCATTTGAATCAATTTCACATTGAAATTGAATATTAAAGCATAGAAAACATTAGGATGTTTTTACTTTAAAAACCTACATTGTCATCTCACATTCATGATTAAATTTAATTTAATTTATTAAACTTATGTGGTCTAAATTTTGAAAAATATATTCAATATTTTTAATCAGAATAATATAATGTATAGTAATTTAAACTTAGTTTTTGACCAAAAATATCAGTGAAAGTAATTAAAATTAATTACATCATATAAGGTGAAATTAAGCTTAATATGGGACTAAACCTTAATGTTAAGAGTCCAAATGACCTATAAAATTGACAAAGATCCATTTTCTGCACATATTTATATCCTATCATACCTTTTCTAGTCTTTGGATCATTATTGGATCCACTTTCAATGGAGAAAACATGGGTGGAATTCCCTTTCCCAAAATTTACAAGAGTGTAACTCCTCCTCCACTATAAAAGGCCTCCTCTCCTCCCACTTCCTCACACCACTCAGTACACTTTGGCTCGAAAAATATCTAATAAAATATATTCTCAAAATCTCAACCCTCATCTTAGAAGCCTCTCTTTGGTCATAAATATATCCAAGGAAGCCCTATAGTTCAAACCAAAAGGAGTTACCCGATTAAGAGGTAACATCTTTCCATAATCTCTTTAGTTCCATTTCCATTTTCAACCCCTAAAATATCATTATTATTTTCTTATATATAAAAAATATTATCCTAAATATACTAATATATTTTTATTCTATGGGTTATACCTACACTTACAAACACTTCCATCTAATGTGTAAAAATGATGATTGTTCATTTTTTCCATTGCCACCACTCAGAGAGGGAATTATGATGGAACTCTATTTATATATGATATATATGATATTTATAATATATTTATTATTATTAAAGTATATTATAAAACATACCTATATACATTCCATTTTGTTAAAATACGATAACATCATTTGTGGAAGTGTGGACTACCAAAGCAATGTGACTCATTCACACCAAACATGAAATGTATGAAGGATGGTTTTAACAAACCTATGTAAAATATATGAAATAGATATGATAATGGAATAATAATATAAATATTTATCAATTACTTTTCATTCATGTAATATAACAAAGAGACAAATGTGGCATTCTTGCATACGTACGACCTACTGTCTCAATCAACGGTGAATTTCATTTCATATCTGAAAACATTATAGATTTTTATAAATACATATCGACTTAATATATAAGAAAATTAATTCAGTTTTTACATTATATATATTATGAAATCATTATATAATTAATATGAACATCCAATAAGTTAGAACATATTTGAGGGAACTAGGCAATTAACACCCAGAATAGTAAAAATAATGAATGATTGTTAACAAATGGGTAATAAAATTTTATAATAATATGATATATAAGATTATAAACATGGGTATGGTTCTTTTATATGTTAGTTCCATATTTTAAACCACTATAGAGAAGGATAAATACCACACAACAAAAGTAACATTAAGGTAAGGTATTTCCTCTCAATTTATATTCTATTGAGACTTATTTATTATTATGAACCTAGTTTCTTTTACATGGTGTATATATTTTCCTTTAACATATAATATCATGAATATCATTATTCTTATTATATTATAATTTTAATTTAATGTCATACCTTCATGGGTATTATGATTTAAATGTTTCAATGTTTTATGGGACACTTTGGAATGTTTAAAGATTATTCTTCTCAAGAATGTTCTAAATGATTACCTTTGAAATCTCACTTAATTTTGTGATTGTTAACTTTCCCTTGAAATTATATCATTATTGTAATCATATTTAATTGTATATATACATTATTGGGTGATGGATATTATTATTTACTAAACCATATGGAATTTTTACATATGATGTTTACTTGACCATTTATTTTATTATATGGGAAATTATTGAAAAACCCATATTCTATATTAAATATAAATATTTGATAAAGAATATTAATTATTTATAATATTTTATGTGAGTAATTCTATGGATAGGTAGTGAAGGGTGGGGCCCATACATTATATTGACCCTTGATGCATCGACATGTTCTCAAGGGACAAATATGTTGGCCAAATTAAATGGGTTTTTATCCGTAGTTTTAATTATCCTATGAAAGCTCTAGATGGTATTGGTTTTCATGTTCCTAAAATATAAAATCCAATAATTATTCATTTCCTTCATATAGATTTCATTATAATTTATCCATGATATTTTTCAATGAAACTTCTATGGATATAGTTCATTTTATGTTTATTTACTATATGGAATGTGTTTTAGTTTCTTACCTTTCCATATTAATTTTATCTTATTTAGTTATTTAAATTTCATGTTTTTTCAGTCAATCACCTTTCCATGTTGATTTATTCTCACTGATTCATTATTTCCTCCTCTTTACCTACCCTTACTAATCATTTAAGCTCACCCTTATTATTTTTCCTTTCCCTAGGTTATGAAGAAGAAATCATTAAATATGATTTCAAGGACACAATTTCTTTTCTTCTTATATATTATGTTTTTATTTCCTATTTCCCAATGTATTATGGGTACAAAGTATATAATATGGCTTTCCAAGAATGATAAAATGATCAGTCCTTCATGATTATATTCCTTGTAAACATGATAATGTAATAAAGTAATACACTAGCTCCAGGCTTATGGGGTTCATACGTTATAGTTGGTATCAAAGGAAGTTTAGAAGCAACCTTGGAAATTAGTTTTAGAAAACATAAATTAAGGAAGATAATCCTAAGATAGAAATTGGAGATAATTTTAGAAGTACCTCCTTGAATTTTTTTAATGTAGAGATTATGTGGTTATTCCTAGTAATACATCCCTATATGGATATTAAAAATAGAAGTGGTTTTGGAACAGATATACCTATGAGTTAAAACTCTAACAAGGTGTATCGGGTCTGACTCAGTGTAACCTAGTACACAAAAATGGGCTTTACAACACACCTAGTTTGACACTCTCAGGGGATATTATTTTAATAGTTCACATGTTCTTTACATACCATTATTAAGGATTTGAATGTAATGACTTCCTAAAGTGGCCAAAGATTATAATTCTAGGACTTCCGATGCATAAATTTATGTTAAGTGATATACCATGTTTGGATTTATAGAAAGTTCATAATTTTATAAGCTGACATAGTATAGGTCATTGTTTAGAAATGGGAGCTAGAAGTAAGAACTGTGTCAACACATGTGGTCAATGTAGAGGTTTCCCTATTGAGAATGTCCATGTAGCTGGTATTGGAACTTAGCATGTTATGGATATATTAGTGAAGTCTAATTAGATTATGACACATAACCATGATGGGATGGAGAAACATGTACAATCGAGAGAATATCCTATTATATATTTATTTATGTGGTAGAATCCCCCAATGTTCAGGGGAACTAATAGTCTAATTCTATTAGAACAATGGACTATGTCTTTGGAGAATAAATTTGTAGTATTATGATGTAGTTAAATTGAAAAGTTTACACTTGTATTGTATTATTCTTAAGGTGGTGCTAATCAATGGTGGTCCTTGATCCAAAATAATAGGGAGGAAGAAGAAATCAAACTCATGGAATGAATAACTTTTAAAGAGACATTCTTTGATAAATAATTCCCTCATGATTAGAAAATTTATATGAAAATTATTTTACATAGATTTAAGAAAAAAGAAGAAGACTGTGTTGAAAAATACGAAGTTTCCATTACAATGTTGAACAGGTATTCTATAGACCACATACGAAACATGGAGTTCAATATTGACCACTTCTTTGAAGGTCTTAATCAAAATACCAGAAGGAAACTGGTTTCTCAAGAAATTTCATCGTAAGAAGAGATAGTTATATGTGATACCAAGACATACAAATAATTATACAAATCTTATTGATTAAATGGGATGAAAGAGAAAAAGATAAAGGAATAGAAAAAAATATATAATTGGAAGACGTGAAAGAAGGATTTTCCAAGATGTGATAATTGTGCAAATAATAACCTAGGTAAATGAATGAATGGATTGGGAGTTTTTTATAGGTGTTCGGAAAAGGTTATCCAGGAAATAATGAAAAGGAAAGAAGGGAAACACTTTTATTCAATGTTATAATAGAAAGGATAAAGGGAACTATGAAAATTAATTCCCCAAAAATCAAGGTAATATACCTCTGAAGAAGTTAAGGGATCAAGGTCAAGCATATGTTCTTGACACAGCCGAAGTGGAATGATTAATGTGATTCTGTATTTGGATCTATGAAATATGTTGTGAAATACTTTTATTTATGATGTTCTCATCATATGATTTATGAAATATATAATGATTTTACTAGAGTACTTTTTCATTAAGGAGTTAAGATAAAAAGATGAATTGTAACAAGAAATGTTATTTAGTAGAAAGTCAATAAATTTAGAAAACGCAGGATTGAGGGAAATAAAACACTTAACATATTCCTGATGTTGAGATAATGATGAAGAAATGATTGATTTGGAGAAATGTTGACTACCTTGTAACTTATCAATGACTTTTCTACAAGTGTTATATGTTATCATTGATGGAGTTTACAACACTTTTGGATTTAAGTAATATATTGAATAACATGTGTCTTACTAAAGGAATAAATAAGAATGCATGTTTCAAATAAGGTTATATGGTGATTAATGTTATTACCATATTTAAAGATAATACATAATGAAGGTGTTAACATTTTCATTATGTGATGATTAAATATCTAATTCATGTTGATTGAATTATAATGATATGTTCATCATAATCTATTGAAAAAGTTAACTGTTTATAAAATGGTTCAAGTATATCATTGGATGAGATTATAGAGGTTAATGTATTGCTTCATCATATGATGCATCACGTGATAAGAGATGAAGTAGATATATCTCAAGGCATAATAAAAGTATAATATTGTGTTTATAGAAACAAATATTTTCTTATATTCTTATATAGTGAAGAAATTCTTGAACTAAAAAAAGGGTTTTGAATCAAAAATATTTTTTGATTATCATCATTTTTTATGATCTCAATGACCTTTACTTACACCTATAGTTTATGGTTTTGTGGCCAACAACAATCATATTAAAATTTTCTCTAGCACTCTCCATCAAAACATGATTGTTAGATTTTTTCCATATCCATGTTTCCATTTCCCAAATATGTTCTCCTGCTAAGGAACATAGTTATGTAACCATTGTACTTTACTTTATTATTATAATGAAGTGATATTAACCATTTTATGATTTTATTTTTTAAAAAAATATGTTATTTTTCATACCTATAATACAGAGATCAAGTTAAAATTGTGAGGATGAAATTTATTTACGGTGGTGAGAATGTAACACCTCGAAATTATAAAGTAAGAACCTTATATTTGATAGTGTGAATGATATGTGACACCAAGCACATAAGGGAATATAATACCCTGATACATTAAAATATATTTATGATTTTAAATAGATTTTATATATTATATACTAGGAAATTAACGCAACACCGATTTATCTTGTGTTATATGCAAGATCGACTTTCTTCGAAATCATACTGTGCACACAGTACTGAGTTTTACCGAACAACATAATATTTAACTATTTTTATTTGACATAATAAGACATAACCAAACCATTAAATTTTGGGTAATTAAAATTATTTAATAATTTATGAAATTATATGTTTTATAAAAATATAAAATTAATTCATCGGTTACTAATTAATTATAAATGAATATAAGAACCAAATAAACATAAAGGGAATATTTTTATATAAAAATATTTTTATGCATCCGAAGTCATTTTATCCTAAAAATTAAATTAATTAAAATTAGTTATTGATATTAATTTAATATATATATATTCCATGTTCAATCAAATATTTTTTATAATCATCCAATATATTTTATAATCAATAAAAAACCCAATAATAAACATAAAATACTTTTATAAGGGTAGTTTTTCTCCTTTTAATGGATAAAATATTTGAATTTATTTTTTGACTCATTTTTAAATTTAATACGTCAAAATTATCTTCATATTTGATATCATGACATAAAATGTAGGTTAGGGTAATTTTTTATTTTTTTGTGAAGTTTCATTTTTTAATGAATTGTGAAAAATACTGAATCTTAGTTCAAAACTGATTTTTTATATAATTTATTAATAAGAATAAATTGCATTTTAAATTGATTATATAGTTTAATTATATAATATTTCTTAAAATAAATCCAATTTAGGTCATTTTAATAAATTTAATTTTGAAATTGAATATAAAAACTTATCAATATTTTGGACATTTTTACATTAAAACCCCGCATTGTCGTCCTGTCTGCAGGATTAAATTTAAATTAATTTCTTCCAATTATGTGATTTTATTTTGTAAAAATGGATTCAATATTTTTAATATGAATAATTTATACTTTCTAATAAGGTCAACTATTTTTATTATCAGAACTATTTGCAAAAGTAATTAAAATTAATTACAATGATTAAGGTGAAATTAATCCTAATAAGGGACTAAGCCTTAATCTTAAGGGCCAAAATGACCAATACACTTTTACAAGACCCATTTTATGGTCATATTTTGAACTTATAATATCTTTTATATACTTTTTTATATTATTTTATCCACATTAAATAGAAAAAATGTGGGAGGAATTCCCTTTCCCAAAATTACAATAGTGCAACTCCTGCTCCACTAAAAAAGGCCCCCACGCCTCCCACTTCCTCACACCTTTCAATACACTTTGGTTTGACAAATATATACCTAAATAGCTTCTAAAAATCCCTCCCCTAATTTTATTTGCATCCCATTATTCATAAATCTATTAAATGAATCCCTTTGGTTCAAACCAAAACGAGTTACCTGATTAAGAGGTAACATCTTTCCTTAATCTCTTTAGATTCATTTTGATTATACACCCCCTAAAATATCAATATCATATAATTTTACAACAAAAATAGTATCCCGAATATACTAATATTTTTTTTATTCTATTTTTTTATCTATAGATAGACACACTTCCATCTAATGTGTAAAGAACAAAATGTTTATGTGTACGGTGAACTACCACCTCAAGAAACGATGATTCTTCATTTTTCATTTACCACCTCTAATGGTGGGAATTATGATGAAAAATATATTTATATATATGATATAAATGATATTTTTAATGTATTAATACTTATTTATTTATCTTATAAAACATACCTCTATGCATTCCATTTTTTGTAAATACAATAACATCGTTTGTGGAAGGGTAGACTACCGCCTCCAAAAGCGATGTGACTCATTCACGCCATACATGGAATGTATAAATGATGGTTTTAATAAAAATATGTAACATATATGACATATATATTAGACTTTAATTATAACATACATATATATCAATTATGTTTCATTCATTTAATGGGAAAATTAAATGAAAGTAGTGTTCATGTGTACGTATGACCTACCATCTCCATGAAAGATGTATTTGATTTATTATCTATTAACTTTATACATTATTCAAAATACATATGTAATGAATATATAATATAATTAAGTAATCTTTTACATTATTTGGTTTATGAAGTCATGATCTAAGTAATATTATTATCCAATAACAAGTTAAAATATACATGATAAAATAAGGAGATTAACACGTGAAATAGTAATAATAATTAAAGATTGTAAAAAATGGGTGATAAGGTATTATAATAATATGATATATAATATTATAAACATGAGTATGTTTCTGGTATATGTTAGTAACATATTTTAAACCACTATACAAGAGGATAAATACCACAGAACAAAAAGAAGTTTAAGGTAAGGGATTTCTTCTCAATTTACATTCCATTGAGCCTTATTTTTTGTTATGAACCTAGTTTATTTTATATGGTGTTTATACTTAACTTTTACATGTAATATCATGAATATCATTATTCTTAGGAAAATATAATTTTTATTTAATTCCATTCCTTCATGGGGATTATTATTTAAATGTTCCAAAGTGGTATGAGAAACTTTGGGATGTTTAAATATTATTATCCTCAAGAATGATCTTAAGGATAATATTTGAAATCTCATTGCCTTTTGTGATTTTTAACATTACCTTGAAATAATGACTTTATTTTAATCATATTTCATTGGATAATTACATTATTGGGTGATGGTTATTATTATTTCTTGAACTGTATACCATTTTTATTTACGATGTTTACTTGACCAGTTATTTGAATATCTATGGAATTATTGATAAATTAGTTTCTTTCTTCGATATAGTTATTTTATATGGAATTTTATTTATTTAAACTATTCAATATGAGGAATTATTTGTAAGTGAAATAATGGTTGGGGCTCTAACATTATATAGCCCCTCGATACATTGAAAGGTTCTCATGAGTTGAATAAGTTGGCCTAATTAAATAGGGTTTTATCCGTTGTTTTAACCATACTTTGAATGGTCTTGACAGTATAGTTTTTTTGGTGCCTCAGACATGATGTCCAATAATGAAGAATTTTCTTTATATAGATTATGTTATTATATATCCATGATATTTTTCATCGAAAGTTATATGGATATAGTTCATTCTCAATTTATTGACTAGATGGAATGTGTTATGGTTTCTTACCTTTCCATATAGATTTTGAATTATGTAGTTATTTGAATGGAATGTTATTTCAGTTAATATCCTTAACATGTGGATTTTTTCTCAAAGATTAATTATTATATTTTCTTCAATTACCATTACTGAGAATTCGATCTCACCCTTATTATGTTTCCTTTCACCATGTTATGAAGAAGAAATATTTAAATAAGTTTTCCAGGATGAAATTTATTTTCTTTTTATGTATCATGATTGTATTTCCTATTTCTCAATGAATTATGGGTGTCATGTATGTAATATATATTTCCAATAATACTAAACTGATCAGTCCTTCAGGATTTTTCTCCTAGTAAACATTCCAATGTAAAAAAATAATGCACCAGATTAAGGCTTCTGGGGTCAAGGAATTACACAAAGGAAGCCAGATAAAGTTCCCTAGATCATGTGTCTTGTCAACCTATAGACTCCTTGTGAACCCTCCAAAATTAGTTAAAAAATAGTTGGTTGTAAAACACACATCAAATATCACTGATGAGAAGCATTATTCTCCTCGAAAACATTCATAAAACCATGTAAGATCGCAAACATTTGCAAAATAAACAGAAGGGTGTAAAAGGGGAGGTGGAGAGAGCCTCTCATGGTTATAAACATCATGTCTTGTTCCCTTAGTGATCTATAGGACACCGCAAGCACCGAGCTTCATGTCTTCCTCATCTCATGAAGGCCTGCTGGCATGTCATCCTCGTCACGTGAAGAGTCTAAAACATGTCCAAGTGATCTCATAGTCCCCCTTTGGCTTCACATGGATAAAAAGATGGAATTGTCCATCAAATTCTAGTGCATCTCAACATGACCATTCTTAGTCACACGAAACATCACCAAGAGGTAAAGTGGTTATCCTCAAAAAAAAACTCATGCAACCTTATGAGACACCCACCCTTTTTAAAATAAACAATGGAAATAAAAGTGGGACATGATGAGAGCCTCTAATGGTAATAAAACTCTTGTGACACACTAAGGCATCCTATAGTATAGTCTTGAAAGATCCCTTGACACGCCACCCTAATTTCATGAATACCCCATGTAAAACCATCCATGTCTCATGAAAGGTCCTAGATAAGTCACATGAGATCTCATGAAGGCCCTTCGATATGTGTCATGATCTCATGAAGGCCCATGGGAATATCAGACTAACAATATTGAATTACTTCGGTATGTCTACGTGATTCAAAAATACCCCTTTAATTGGAAATAATCCAATAAAATGGGCATTTATGATATGGTCTCATGGTTGTTAATAATTAGGCAAGACCCTCTGAGTGATCCATGTCAAGACCACATGAAGACGCATGATGCTAAGTCCCTCCATCGATAGCAGACTAGAATCTCATGATACATGTTGTGAATGTAGAAAACAAATGGGGTAGATAGGCCTATAATTCCCCCACCCAAGCATGAAAAATTCACCACCACTCTTTGGGATCAAGGATGCTTACCCAAATGAGTACTCATTGGAACATCACATTGGCGAAAGTGTGGAATTCTTGAAGCCTCTGATCTCACGACTGATAAAACATTATACCATGTAAGATAATGCTGATCATCGATAGAAATCATGTAACATGCATAGGCACTTCATGTGACCATCCATTGATCACATGAAGGACTTTTGGCTGGACACGTGAGGAATATCCTACATATCTACTAAATCACGCATGACATAAAATAAGCTAACACTGAAAAAATATAAGTAATTAGGAATATAAAGTCTAGAATAAAGACTAAAATATGAGAGAATTATAGGAATAACATATATGTATATCCTCGTGCTCTTTTCATGAACTCCCTTGAACATGAATCATCACCATTATGTGTCTCCTAGATCATGTGACTCTCCTTTGGCATACTATTTGGATCATGAAAAGTCCCCTAGACAAGTTGGAGCAAGCCACATGGGACCCCTAGGGAATGCCACCCAAGACATCTGAAACCCTACAGGCTAAACATAAAATACATGTGGTGTCCTTCAATGATGTCACCTTAATCATATAGAGACACCAATTCATGTCATCAAAGTCTCGCAGTAGCACCCGAGCATGTCACTAGCTCTTGCAACGTCCCTCATACATGTTGACTAGCTCTCGTGATGCCCTCTAGAAATGTTCTCAAGGACATGCAACATCCTCTGAGGCATGTCACACATACTCTCATGATTCCCTCCAAGAGTGCTATCTAGCTTTCATGATGGAACTAGGGAAAGTCATCCGGATCATGAGGCACCCTCTAGAAAAGCCAGCCAAGATCATATGATGGATTCTAGGACAAGCCGGTTAGTTTTTGAAATGTACTATATAAAATTTATCCTTGATCATGTGATAAACTTCAGCAATTCCATATAGGTTACGCAATGTCCTTCAGACAATATAGCTACATCATATAATTGTCTGTGACATGTCAGGAAGACACCCTTTGACAGTCCAAATATAAAATCAAGGTACAATGAGTGCAAAATCAACGCATGTTTGGAAAACAAGAAGGCTAGTTTTATATGGGAATCTGCAGTGTATAAGTCATGATTAGTGACATAATATGATATTCCTCGCATATAAGGAAAACATCAGTGGGTAATCCCTGACAAAAATAAATATGATAACTATGATTCCTTCCATAAAAAATATACGTTTGACGCATCTCTGAGGCCCAAGATCTATACTAACCTCCAAAGGGTTGACCCAGTACATAAGTCCAGCATCCATAAGTAGTGAAACTAGTCATTTTTCATCCCTTTCTTGTCACAATTATAATATCTCACATGGGATTTGTGAATTTCAATAATCATACCATTTTCACCATAAGACTCTATCAAGATAAGGCAAATTTCAATGTTTAAGATATGAAAAATTGAACTATGATTAATCTTATTCTTTCCATAAATAGGATATATAGGATTCCCATTTAGGGTCTGATCCCAAATTGTCATCCACTTTACTGTAAGTCCCCCTATGTCCCCAAAATCTCAACAATAAAGTCCCAATCATTCCCATGGGCTAATCATTCTACCGCATCAACCAAAAAACTGAGAATTGAATTGAACTATGATGACTCTAATTCATTCCATAACTAGGATATATGGGAATACTTCTTAAGGCCCGAGATCAAACCTAAATATCTAAAGGTATTTTCTTGTATATAAGTCCCACATATATATCCAATGAGACTAATTAATTTCTATCCCTTATTTCTCACACGAAGCATAGCTCATGTGGGATTGGGGTGTTTCAATTGTCATAGAATTCAAATCATGGATCTCTACCAACCTAGGAAACCTCTGTGTGTAATCACTGATGAGTTCCATGAAATATTTTCCTCCACATAAGGGCATCCACCTTGGGGCTAGTCCCAATAGAGTGAATGAACTTTGAGGACTCTGATTCCTACAATAACTAGCATACATAGGATGCATTTATAAGGCCCGAGCTCAAATAGGCATCCAATTTGGTGTAAGTCCCACCATTTATCCAACATCTCAATAGTTGGGACCCAATCATTCCCATGGGATGATCACTCTACATCATCCATCTATATATTGAGAAACAGTAACTGAAATTTGGGCTATAGCCACGGTTCTAAACCGTGACTATAGGCCGCAAAACCGTGGCTGGTATTAGCATGGCTATAGGGCTGACCCTATAGCCACGGTTCCAAAACGTGGCTATAGGGTCATCCCGATAGATTCCAGTAAAGGCCAAGGTCACCGTAGATAAAGCCCTATATCCACGGTTCCTAACCGTGGCTATAGGGCTTTCCACTGCATAAAAAACAAGCCAGCACGGTGAACCATGCTGGATGTTGGGAGGACTTCCCCAGCACCCCCCCCCCACCCCTGCTCCTTCACACCTCCATGCCCTCTCCCCTACCCTCCCACATGCACACCCCCTCCCCCTCCCCCCCCCCCCCACCTGCACACACCCCTCCCCCTTCCCTAGCACCCCCCCCCACCCCCTGCTCCTGCACACCTCCCTGCCCCCTCCCCTGCCCTCCCACCTTCACACCCCCTCCCCCTGCCCCCCCACCTACACACACCCCTCCCCCTGCCCCAGCACACCCCCCTACCCCCCACCTGCACACCCCCTACCCCCTCTCCTTGCCCCCTGCCCCCCACCTGCACACCCCCTACCCCAACACACCCCCTAGTACATCTATAAAAAACCATTTAGATAAGGTTAATAAATTCATGTTAGATTTATACAATATTAATGTTTATGTAGATGATGATGATCCAGAAATGATCACATTAATCACTCTTGAAAATAGATATAGATCACTTGTTACGACCATGATGTATAGTTGAGTCTATTTAACATTAGAAGATATCAAATCATCCCATCTGTCTAAGTAATTGAATTATATAATAGTAAAGTTGACCCCGAAGTCCGCACCGCTACAATGCCTATCGGTGTCTGTCAGTCAGCTCAACCCGCGACAGTTGAAGGTCACAAGCTTTCGAGCCCTCGTTAAGAGAATTTGTCTATATCGAACTCAATGAGTTATAACTGTTTGGAAAGGTGGATGCTCATTGGACATGCCAAATAAATTGACTCATGCTAGGGAGAACTGAACACCGAGAGCTGTTTGGTGGAGTGTTACAATCACAAAAGGGAGATGATATGTGCGATTCAATTTCCACTTGAAAAAAGGTGATTACTGTACAAGAAATTATCTCTTTATTGTACCTACATTTTGTTATGCGGGCACTGGAGTACAAACTCACCTGGAGGCACCATCATCTGGGGAGGATGTAATAATCCTCCTCCAATGAGTGCTACATGAGATGAGGGGATTATGGAAGAAAATTCATCTAGAACAGCCAAAAGCAGACATTGAATTTCTATAACAACAGGCTGATCCGGTTCAGACGACATGTGCAGAGGATGAGGATGATCTGGTTCGGATGACATGTGAAGAGGATGAAGAAAAAGAAGAATTACTGAACAAATATTATGTGATACATGTAGAATAAAATATGCCAGACAATTCCAAACCAATGTTTTCAGTTGAATTGAGCCTTTGTACAACCTGCTATGCACGTTTTTTGGAATGATGGATGAGAGGTAGCACTGAGATGAGATATAGTTTACGAATGAGGAAATACGAAAAATTATAGAGCTAACCATTCAATGTTGCTCTAAAGTGGAGTAACCAGAATCCTGTCCAGAATGGCTTGAAAATCCTCCCATTGAGAATGTTGTGAGGATAAAAGTTATGCGAGATGCATAGAGAAGGTGGGGAATAGAGGTGAACAACTCACTTTCTACTCTGTGTAAAAGACAATCAACTGCATACCTCTTAATTGAGATGAGAAGAATATAGAAAGAAGAAAGTTAATTTAGATCAGGAATCTCATCTTCCAATAGTTGAACCTTATTTTTTGAAGGAAATAATTTGTACTGGTGGAGATTTTGTTAGTGTGATAGCTATGCAAACATGGGAGTTGGGTATAGTGTTGTTGAAACATAAATTTTTCTACCGAAGAAAGGCCCTTGGAAAGAGGCTTTGGAAGAACAATAATGATTTCCCATGGAAGTGGAGATTGTTGAGTGTGGAAACAATAAAGCAAAAGATATCATTATATCCAAGATTTGTGGATTAACAGCAAGTTCAATATTCATCACATGAAACAGAAATCTCTAGTAAATAATGACTCTAGTTTTCTGAACAAAAAATTGATTTGGACACCGGTTGGAGAAGTCTCAGACAACAAATTAATGATATTTGTGTCCTGATCTATCAACTATTTAAAGATTTTAATTTTAAAAAATAGCAGCAAGGGGTACATTATGGATTGGACATGCTTCAACTACTACTTAGTTGTCCTTCACTTGGTTCGAAGTAGGAACTAGTTAAGTGCTACCTCACGTTTACATTTTTTGAGTGTGTCTTCCATATAAAGACTATAAAAATTTGTGTATACGCTTTAAGATTGGATGACCTAAGGGATGTTACATAAGACTTCACTCCTTCTAACAAGCATCGAGATGGGGGCTCTGGGCCAGTTTATAAGGGCATTTTGGCAGAGGATTTATTTACTAAAAATTTTAGTTGGCAGGGGGCAGGTCTGCCCCCTGCCCCTGCCCCTACCCCCTGCCCCCCTGCCCCCTACCCTGCAGACCTGCCCCCTGCCCCTGCCCCCTCCACCCTACCCCCTGCCCCCCTCCACCTGCCCCCTGCCCCTGCCCCCGTCCCCCTACCCCTTCCCCCCTGCCCCCCGCCCCCTGCCCTGCAGACCTACCCCCGACCCCCTGCCCCCTGCCCCCTGCCCCTGCCCCCCACCTGCTACCCTGCAGACCTACCCTCTACCCCTGCCCCTACCCTGCAGACCTGCCCCCGGCCCCTTCCCCCTGCCCTTGCCCCTTCCCTTTCCCCTGCCTTGCAGACCTGCCCCTACCCCACTCCACTCTGCCCCCTGCCCCCTCCACCTAGCCCATGCCCCCTGCCCCTTGCCCCTGCCCCCTGCCCCCTGCCCCCTGCCCCTGCACCCTGCCCCTACCCCTTTCCCCCTTCCCCCAATGATTCAACTCTTTTTCCTCCTTTAGTTAGACCCAAAACATTTGTATGGTTATAACCCCCAGTGTTGAGCCTCTTCAATAACCGGTCCCCGTATTCACAAGGTCATTCTTCTTATCTTGATCAATTATAGGATTATTTCATGATCTTCCTCAATGAAATTTCTATATTTCATTTTCTAATGTACAACTTCAAATACATTGAACAGAAACAAACCTTTTATGTAGACTATTCTTAATAATTTTAATCACTTGTGTATGATCAATTGGGTAATGGAAACCATGATTAAGAAAATATTATTTCTTCTCCTGATGTTTTAGCCTCACTTAATCACTAAATTCTCATGTGTGAAATCTTCTGATACTACACCGAGATTAGTCTCAAAACACTGCACAATATTTATGAAAAATATATCACATGGTCTTTTCTCAGACCACATTAATGTAGTAATGTCATTTTTTCTGATCTAAATGGTCCCCCTTATCATTTTCCATATTAGCAAGCCATGTTACTTGGTCTCACATGATAAATGATCAGTGGGAGAAATAGGGGAAAACTAGGAAGTTTGTTAAGTTGTGCGAGAGTGGGTCTCAGATGGCTTACTACATAGGTCCAGGGCATATGATGTTTGGAGATGCATTTTTATCATCATACATGTTGTTATTGAACCCATTATTAAAGATTTATTTTTCCATATTTACCCTATGATGGAAGTAATAATGTTTTATGTTGTTCTTGTATAGAATATACCTATGCAGGTCTAACTCGTATGCAGGGAGGGATCATTTTCATGTTGATTTTTGTAAATGGACCCAAGATTGGAGATCCAATCAGACCCAAATATCTTATAATGAAGGAAATATAGCCACATGATGTTCTTGAATGGGAAACTATCTATACAAGTCTTCCCCATAAATAAGGAGGGGTATTGTTCCCATTAATTATAGTTGTTGGACGCGAGATTGGAGATTTGGGTGTCACTCTATATCCTATGATAACATAAATAAATCCACATATAGTTCTTGAATGGGAAACTATCTATATAGGTCTGACCCATATGTAGAGGGGGATACTGTTCCTATTGATTTTTGCAGCTGGAAAAAGGATGGTAGCTACATGCATCACAACATATGTGCAATGAGAACACTGAGAAATCAATTTATGAAGGCCGCAAATAAGATGAGTGGAATTCCTTCCACCAATGGAATCAATACTGGTCAGTGCAGTAAGTATTTATTTAGAATTTCAAAGGATTCATTGAATTCCTCATCGAAATGGAAGGTGACTCCCTTCTTCATTAACATGGTGAAGCGTAGAGACATGTCGGGCAGGTTATCTATGAAGTTATAAATGTAAGAAAGGCTCCCCTAGAGCCCCCTCAATTCTGTAAGATTATAAGGGAGTTAAAATGATAAAACTGAACCCGTTTTTTTAGGTTCAAACTCAATTTAATGGTATCACACCACAAATCACGGCATTACCGTGGGATGAAATGAAGGTGAAAGGGGGCTGGTGTGGGCTGGTGTGGGCTGGAGCAGGGCCAAATCATGTCATTACCGCGGCGTGACCATGGCATGACCGCGGCGTGACCGCAACGTGTTGTCCTGGTCCAGCGACATCCGCGGGGCAGCAACTTCCACTTAGTTTCAAATAGGATGATATAGATGGCATGAGAGGATGTTATCTCAGAATATTTAAAGAAATGAATGCTAATATGTGATGACTAGAGGATTGGATAACCCATGATATACCTAATTCAGTGAGGGTTCGAATTCTGGTGGAAGTGGGCTGGTTACAGGTGCTGGAGGGATGGTGTGGGCTGATTCGAAGATGGTAGGGGCTATTGCGGGCTGGAATGCTGGTGGTAGCGAGTTGAAATGAAGGTGGAAGGGGGATGGTGTAGGATGGATGTGGCTGGAGCAGGGCCAAATCACGGCATTACCACAGCGTGACCGCGACGTGACTACGGCGTGACCGCGGTGTGACCGCGGCGTGCCCGTGGCGTGACTGCGGCGTGACTGCGGCGTGACCGTGGAGTGACCGCAACGTGACCGCGGCTTGACCGCGGCGTGACCGCGGCGTGACCGTGGTGTGACCGCCATGTGACCGTAGCATGTTGGCCCGGTCTGACGACATCTGCGGGGCAGCATCTTCCACTTAGTTTCAAATATGATGATATGGATGGCATGAGAGGATGTTTTCTTAGAATATTTAAAGAAATGAATGCTAATATGTGATGACTATAGGATTTGATGACCCCTGATATACCTAATTCGGTGAGGGCTCGAATGCTGGTGGAAGGGGGCTGGTTGCAGGTGCTGGGGGAATGGTGCGGGCTGATTCGAAGGTGGTAGGGGGCTGTTGCGGGCTGGAATGCTGGTGGAAGCGGGCTGAAATGAAGGTGGAAGGGGGCTGGTGTGGGCTATATGTGGCTGGAGCAGGGCCAAATCCCGGCGTTACCACAGCGTGACCGCGGCGTGACCGGAGCGTGTTGGCCCGGTCCAGCGATATCTGCGGGGCATCATCTTCCACTTAGTTTCAAATAGGATGATATGGATGGAATGAGAGGATGTTTTCTCAGAATATTTAATGAAATGAATACTAATCTGTGATGACTAGAGGATTAGATGATCCCTGATATACCTAATTCTGTGAGGGCTCGAATTCTGGTGGAAGGGGGCTGGTTACAGGTGCTGGGGGGATGGTGCGGGCTGATTCGAAGGTGGCAGGGGCTGTTGCGGGCTGGAATACTGGTGGAAGCGGGCTAAAATGAAGGTGGAAGGGGACTGGTGTGGGATGGATGTGGCTGTAGCAGGGCCAAATCACGGCATTACCACGACGTGACCGCGGCGTGACCGTGGCGTGACCGCAGCGTGACCACGGCGTGACGGCGGTTTGACCGCGGTGTGACCACAGCATGACCGCAGCGTGTTGGCCCAGTCCAGTGACATCCGCGGGGCAGCATCTTCCACTTTGATTCAAATAGGATGATATGGATGGCATGAGAGGATGTTTTCTCATAAGATTTAAAGAAATGAATGCTAATTTGTGATGACTGGAGGATTGGATGACCCCTGATATACCTAATTCGGTGAGGTTTGGAGATCTAGCAATGTGTAGGAATACCTAGAGGAATTAATACCCCATGGGATTAGGAAAATCACAGCTTACATAACATGTCATCTGACATTACTGGTACCGTGGGACCCCTGGGCTGTGGAACTGGGCTTTTGGTTGGATTTAAATATCACATTCCATGTGCATGGTCACACAACATGGGACCCATCTTAAAAGTCTAACGGAACTTAAAGAGTGTCTTGGTTCAAACAACTGTTTTAATAAAAAGAGGGAAACCCCCTACAGGGATATAAAAAGTGTCCCGTATGATGTGTGCTTTATGACTAACAACGACATCAAGTATAAGGAAAACGTCAATGCAATAATGTTAAGTAAGGTATACCACTGTGAGTTTTTGCAGACAGCGCACCTCCATTGGAGGGGTTTTATTACAAAACCATGACTTATTTATCAAACGAAAAAAATTATCTTAACTAACACTTATTCAAGAATTGTAATTTAATATAAACATACAGAATTAAGAAGGCAACTAAATGAAATTTAAATCATTCTTGAATTAAATAGGCTAGGAGAGGGACCCTACCTCAACCTCAAGGCCCGTTTTCTTTTGATGATGACAACTTGAATCTTCCTTTTTTCCGCCTGCACGCATATGCAACTTCACAAATATATAAGGACACCTAGCCCCTATGTACATATTTTCATGGCCAAATGTACACAATGGGGTCCTTATATATATATTTATACTTGCATATACCCCTTTACACTTACACATGTATGCATTTTTCATATCCATATATAAGCACACCTAGCCCCAATATATATATTCATACTGCCATGAGTGAATATATATAAAGGGGGAACTTATATATGTATATGCCTACCTATGCATACACATGTAAGCCTTCGTCAATGATGACTCGAATCCACCTCAACGAAATGAAAAATGCACTGCAAAAATATAAGGAACCCAAAAATCACAAATTCCCTAATTAAAATTGGGCCAAAGAATAAAAACAGAACAAATTGTACCCAAATCCGATGTTAAAATCATTGTCATAGATGGTGGTGAATAGAACCGACCTCATCATAAGAAACCACCTATAAGAAAATAGTGGGAAGAAATGATATATAACGACTTCTTATATATATGTGATCAGTGTGTCAACTGTACATGATAAATGATACATGAATCCATAACCAACGATGAAAAAATAATATTTCCTTCTGTGAACCTCAGTTCAAGCCATGAAATTCCCAAGGGTTGGGATTCATGGTGTGAAACCCCTGGTCACACCGTGAATCATGCCTAGGTGGATTTATTTTAATAGGTTAAATTCTGTCTTTTTCTGGGTCAAGTGTTTCACAATGATGTTACAGAAGAAAGTATCAAGTTTTCAAAGCCGGTTGTTTGTGTTTGGTGAAATGAAAACAAAGATTTTCTTTATGTTTTATATTTTTATGAGAATGCTCGGTTGATGTTTTCTCAAAATGAGGACACTACCATCTCTAATGTGAAGAAAATTAAATTTTTTACTATTGAGTTGGCTGAAACTTTCGACTAGTCCACATTGAAGGCTTAGGGAAATCATGTAAAACAGGTGAAAATGTCATTATAAAGAGCCAAAACCAATTTGAATAGAATATACACATTATATAATAATGAAAACAAGTTTTTAAAATACTCAAGCAATTATAGAATTCAAATTAAAGGGTTAGGCAAAGGAAACTTACCTCAACCTCAAGGCGCTTCTTTTAATGACAACTCGAATCTTCCTTTTTTCCGCTTGCACGCATATGCAACTTCACATATATATAAGGACACCTATCCCCTATGTAGATATTTTCATGGCCAAATCTATCTTTATAAGCTAAAATTAAAAAAATGGACATAATGGCCTTGATTTTTAAAAGAAAAGGTGTTAAAGCCATACCAATAACAACCAGTGGTATCATACAAAATCTGATTTGTTGCAATTAATATCAAGCCATGATTTAGTGAAAGCAATCTATTGTAAATAGGAGGGAATATTTGGAGAAACCTAATCATGAAGAAATGGGGGAGTTAGAGGTGGATTGTAATGGTTATTCAACCTTATCTGAGATTAAAGAAACCTATAGAGACTAACTACACCCCCCCTGCCCCCACCCCAATTGCCCCATTGCCCCACCCCCTCCGCCTACCCTGCAGACCTCCCCACTCTACCCTGCCCCCTCCACCCACCCCCCTACCCACCTCCACCCTGCCCCCTACCCCCTGCCCCCTGCCCTGCAGACCTCCACACTGCCCCCTGCCCCCCTCTACCCTGCCCCCTACCCCCTCCACCCTTCCCACTGCCCCCTTCCCCCTCCACCCTGCCCCCTGCCCCCTGCCCCCTACCCCCTGGCCCCTAACCCCTACCCCCTTCCCCCTGCCCCCTGCCCCCTGCCCCCCCTGCTCCATGATTTGGAAGTTTCCATGGATTTCCATATTCCTATCTAGAATCAACCACAAGAGGCATTCTCAAGTCCTTCCCAACCTGTTCCTACTTATCTTAAGGATTTATATCCTTCTCATCCCATTTCTGTACAATAGGAATAGAGATTTTATTTGCTGGAATTAAAATGCTTCCGACCTTTCCCTTCTCCTTTTGATCCTCCTTGAGAATTTTATCGGGGATACTCAGTGAGTCTACCCCTGGTATCATGTCCTGACTTTCCACATTATTAGTAGTGTTGAAAATCACTGTTTCCTTTACTTCATGTTTTGAAGCAACAGATGCGTCGATTCCTAGCACAACTTTCTCCTGTATAGAAACAGGAACAATATATCTTGTAGCCAACTTGAAGTTACATATAACCTTCTCTCGAGTTTTTTAATGTCCACCAGATAGCTTTCCCTGTTTTAAAAAACGATTATGAATCTAACATAGAGAAGAAATTTCCTCCCACTGGTGTCATCTCTAACTAAGGGTTACCACCAAACCCTTTACCACTACTTAGATTAGCCTCATCAATTGGAATAGCCAAAGATGCTTGACTTTCTTTCTTTTTCCTTATATCGAGCTTAGAACTCAAAAAAGAAGAAGATTTATATTTTCCTTTAAAAGCAAATTCCTGAACATCATCCAAAATAAAAGTGTCTTCACCAGCCAAGGTTGACTGATTCACCAACTTACCTATTTTCTTACCATCCACCGGTGTTAGTACATCAGAGCTTCCAAGACTAGGTTCCACTACCTCATTGGGAACTTTCCCTGTATCTAGATCAGTTCCCAGTGAGCACATGTTGAAACATGAACCTATTCTGTATCCATAGGGGAAGCAGATTCATCTTTACCTCTAATTGAAACACCATTTTTCTTTTGTTTCCTCTGTACTGAGGAATAAACACCAACCATAGCAGTGTTCTTATTACCATTACTATCTCCAGAATTCATAAATCTTCCTCTTGGAGATCCGATGTATCCACCTCAGTTTCATTGTCTGAGAACCATGGATCTTGAGTCCTAATATCTCCAATATCTTTGGTAGTATCATTACATGATTTTCTCTTTGAAATCTGATCCTCCCGACCAACCTCAATTAATTTAACTGTAGTTTCCTTATCCATAAAAATTTGTGTTGGTTCATTAACAACTGCCATATCAGGAAAGGAGATTCCAGAACCTTTACCCTATTTATCTCCCCACATAACATTCCCAACCTAATGAATTTCAAGCTCCTTATCTAGGATTGCCCCATCCTTGGCAGCAACATCATTCACAGGTAGTTTAAAATTACATTGATCAATCAGATGACCAATCTTCTTGTAATTGAAAAATCTTATATTTCTACAACACTTCTCACTCTAGTGCCAAATGCATTTACACTTACTGAAAAATTCAGGTAACCTTTCAAACTCAGACGATAATTCAAGATTATAACCACTAACAAAAAGGAAAATAGTTTCAATGAAAGGAAAACATAAATCAACCTCAATAGAAAATCTTACAAAATGACCATATCAAGCATGCTTATTCTCCCCATTGAATTTGATAGGAATTCCCACAAGTGGTCCACTACCCCAAAGTATTTGAGAATTACAAAAAAGCCAACTTAAGCCCTGAAAGTGAATATGAGTTTGAATAATTAAATTCTTAACCGAAGCTAGATCAAATAGAGTATCCCAATCTTGAAACCTGAAGATTCTAGGTCTGAGGGAGAAAAAAGTGAAGCCTCGTGTTCTTGATTTTAATTCATCCTATGGGGAGAAGATGAAAAAATCCCCTACCAATAAACACCATGCGACATCCAGCGAAGCCCCAAATATGATGGAACCGCTTTAGGAGATATTAAATTTTCCATGGGTTATTATTCTGCTGTGACATTAAACATCCACGAATTAAATGTTGCATTCTTCTAAAAGCTCTTCAAGAATTTTAGCATTCGGCTCAATAAAATCTAAAGTACCATTTCTCATAATTCTTTTATTTTATGAATCAGAACTGGCTCTAAGGTTAAAAAATATCTATCCGAGCGTAAGAGAGATGGTTATCCTTCAAATCGTCTCGAACATTCACATTGTAGGGATCGTTCACATCATGATTCACTAGAATATATTCATCCAAACCCAAAGGCACTTGAATCACACCATGTCCAGCAGCAACCTTCCTCAAAATCTCTAATGAAATCCTCCTCTGGATTGAAGTAGCACTCCAACAGGAAAGCCATCAATCGAGGGCATGGGTGAGCATGGATAGCGATAGTGCGGGTGAGCATGGGGAGAGCGTGTTCATGCATGGGGTGTGGAATGCGCGAGGAAAAGGAAGGGGGAATTGGTGAGGGAAACACAGGTACCTAACGGGCCCACTGGGGGCTACTTGACCTAGGCCCTGGTTTCATGGGCAGGTGCTCATCATTTGACTCCCATGGCAGCTTGATCTGAGAAATCTATAAATTATGGCATTTGTGCCACAAGGAATTCATGAAATCTCATCTAGGGGCCATTGGTAAGCCATCATCTAAGCCTTCGAGACATTTCAAATTCTTATAAATAGTTCCAGCTGGATTGACAATGCTAATTTGGAAGGATGAGGATTGATCCACTAATATACCTGAGTGTATGTGTGCTTGTGTTTATAATTACCCCAATTGAGGAGGATTTCTTTGGCCTGTTAGGAGATTACATTAGGAAAGATGTCTTCAGGATTTCTTTGTCCTGTTATTTGGACCATTCTCAAGATGTAATGAAATATCTATGTCAGAATCCTCATGCATCATCATCGGCCACATTTCATAAAGGAAAAATGGGTTATATTATCTCTAAATATTGATTATAGGTAAAGATGTAACCTGTTTTAAACGACCAAATTATCGTGAGAACCTATAAGGATCAAAAGGATCAAAAATGGTTACTCCATCTATAAAATCATCCAAAATCCCATCTCACAACAATATAATGTTTGAAATTTATTCTTAATTTCCTCTATCATTATCTACCACTGCACCAAAATGTGTTGAATGAGGAATGAACTCAAAATTGGAAACATCCTTTAACAAATAAATAAGACCATCGAGTCATTAATTGAAAAAGAACAAGACCATCTACCATAGCTTCTTCCACATTCAGTATTAGTTTTAGATTCAAGAAAGAATAGAATAAATCAAAGAAATTTTCAAATACCTTGATGATAGGGCATGGGGGGTGTCGACCTCGGCGTCCAGGGTGTTGAGGTTTGTGGGGGAGAGCCGTCGGGAAGGAAGGGAGGAGGTGGGGAGGCCTCTCGGAGCAGCATCACTGGAGGAGGAGGGTTGCGGTGAGGAGGCGTCGTGGGTATTGAGGGTTGTTGGCAAGGAGGCGTCCGGGAGGCGTCGGGAAGGAAGAGAGGAGGTGGGGCCACTGCATCGGAGGAGAAGAATCGGGGGTGGCCGCATGGAAGGAAGATCCATAGAGGTGGAGTGGCCGCTTCTGAGCCGGTCGAGGCAGCGTCGAAGCTGTGTCGGGGCAGCGTCCGAGAAGGAGAATCGCAGTGAAGTGGGGTGGCCGCATCGGAGGCACATCGTCGGAGGTGGTGGGGAGTCCGCGTTGGAGCAGTGAAGGTGGGGAAGTGGAGTGGCCGCGCCAGAGTAGGACGATCGTGGGGAGGTTAGGTGGCCCGTCGGAGGAGGAGGATCGCTGAATGTCGGGGAGAATAGTCGCGAGGAGGAGGGGCGTGAGAGGGTTACGGTAAATTGGGGAGTGGGGGTGGGTTAATTTCCACGGACAGCAAAATTGTCGTTGTTGTACATAAGATATAGCCATGGTTCCTATTGTCTATGGGTATAGCTCTATGGTCGTAGCTCTAAATTCTAGTAGTGAAAATAAATGAACTGTGAAAACACTAATTCTTGTCATAATCAAGATACATAGGATGTTTACTTGAGACTCGAGATTGAATACATGGTTCCTTAGTGGCCACACATATTTCATTTATGTATGAAGTCAATCTGATTGTTTTTAATGAAATAAATGGGTTTTTATTCCTAGAATAACCATGATACATAGGATGCCTCATAATGGATCAATCCCTTCTTCAGAATATTAACTGCCATACTATTTGGAATCAAATTCTGAAGTACCTTATTAAACATCTTCATCCCATAAGAATATTCACATTTTTAGGAGAGGGATAAAATAATCTAATATGTACATATGGATAAACTAATAAGATCCTCTTCTCTTACTCGTAATAGGGGTTAACCCAAGATCGTTCTGCTAAGGTAATCAGTATCGTATTTTGATAAAAAAGTGATTTGTGAACATATATTAAATATATATGAGAGTTTTGGAGTTGGGAAAAATCCCACCCAAAAGTTTTTGATGAGCCCAATCTCACATACTCTCAACCAATTTTGTGTTCCCAAGTGTCGTTGGGTATAAAACCTCAATTGACCACCTGCCTTTGGAAAGAAGATATGAACCTAGTTATGGATGTCTGAACCGTTGGGAGTCTATGTGGAAGACTAAAAATGGTAAACATGATGTGATCAATTGATTAAGGTAGTTAGCCCCCAACAATCAAATATTCAGACCAATATTTAATCATGTAATCTTCTTTATGACATAAAGAGGATAGACTACTCGATTCTTGTCAAGCCATTTCATTCTTCAAATGAGCGGG
This sequence comes from Viscum album, assembly GCA_963277665.1. Classification (NCBI taxonomy): domain Eukaryota; kingdom Viridiplantae; phylum Streptophyta; class Magnoliopsida; order Santalales; family Viscaceae; genus Viscum; species Viscum album. The sequence continues at coordinate 1,810,034 of CAUJRU010000015.1, read as the reverse complement.
TTTCCATCCACATCATTTCGTCCTGATGAAAAAAATGTTGAACCATACATGAATCTCTAAAATAATATAATGACTAGTTAATCATGTATTTGGATATTTTTCTTTTCATATTCTACTCAATAAATCATGCCGACATAAAACCCTCAAATAGTAGGATGGTTTGTTTACCATGTGTCAGGCCACTCTGTTGGCATATCCAACAAAGCTCATAAACATGAAAAAATATTGTATCTAATCCTCTATAACCAGGGTTCCCATGAGAGAAGTCTATCCTCACATTGAACGTCTACGTGAGTATAGTGACTGGATCGAGAATAAAAGACCATTTGTGTTAACCTTGCATAACTGATTGAGCACATCATGCTTATGATATTTCACTAATCGATGACCTTTTTCTATGTTCTATGAAGGACTATATATACTGATCTCATCAATAGCATCTTGATCCAATAAAATTTCCTCATCATCTAGTGACTGTTTTGATAAATCACCTATGGCTTCCACTCCCAAGGGTTGAAAAATGCTCTCACCTACCCAATATCTTCAACATCAAGTGGAGAAAAAAAATTGTATGGGAATGAGACAATCATGGTACAATACCAATAGTTGAAACTAACCATGAGGGTATCCATGTATAGAAAATGATGAGTCTACATCATCCAAGGAAATCTATAGCTAATCTGGTGACCCTTGTCCCCACAAATAAACTACTTAGGGAGTTTATCCCCAGAGCACAACAAACACCACCTTAAATCACTAATGAAGGTGAACTAGGGAGTCAAATACGGACCCCTCCCAGTTCAAGGTCCATCAAGGCGGGCCCTTGTCAAACTCTATCGCCAGCATCATCCCACCGGTACCCATCAGTCACCTTCTAAGGTTACCACCTAACACACTACCACCTCTGATGCCCCCTTATGGGAAACGAGGAAGAGACATTGGTTGTGGATTAATTTTTATAACCATGAGTGGGTTCAAACCCCACTCCCACATAAGACGTCTTCCAATATATTCTTTATGTAACCATTAATAAATCTCATATCCCTGGTCACTCGCAACAAGTATGTGGGCATATTCATGTAGCAGGCATGGGGGAGTCACATATCCTTACCCCCAGGAATGAAGCCCATTAACATATTCTAGTGGCATAAGGAGGATAGAAATGGGATCATATCCCATCTTTAATTGAAGATATATTTCAGAATATAATGTATATGGAAATTTTCTGGGCTTATATCCTGGAACATACTTTGATAAAATGCCATTACATCTTAGAAACTGATGAATAACTCTACCGGTATATTCCGAAAATGGTACATATAAAGGGATAATCACATATTCCTATACCTACAGCCACGGTAGCTCAACACTCTAATAATTATGAAAAAAAAAATCCCTAGAGAAAGAACTCATTCTTGCTACCATCCAAAAGGATTATCATCATATTCTGTTAAAGGAAGATGCAACGGACTGGTCACAAATTCCCATTTAATCTGGGGCTCACCAGGTGAGAGAAGAACATGCCTTGGGATAGGGGAACACACCTATTGATGAATTCTAGTTGAATATTAAAAAGTCCTAGTATCAGGATCATATCCATATTATAGTTGGGGCACACTAAGTGATAGGTTCACATTCCTTTGGAAAGGCACATATCCCTATCGAGAAAGACCAGCAACATACTCCAAAGTCCCAGGATCGGGATTATATCTCCATTCTGTCTACGGTTAGCCAAGTGAGAATGAAACATACCTTGGGATAGGTTCATATTTCTCTCATTGAATCTTCCTATCACATTCTAGAAGATCACATAATCCAGGTGCATATTCCTACTTCCTATAATGAAAAACTACACCAGAATACTTCTATAGAAATACAAGAGGAGGCTCATATCACTTATCCCATTCTTGAGGTCGGTCAGAATATTCTGGTGGGGAATTCATATTCATACCAGGCTCATATTCCAAATATAACTGGGGTTCACCATGTGAGAACATCAATTGCCTCGATGTAGGCTCTCTTTCCTACTAAGAAATATTGGCAGCATATTCCAAAGGTTCTAGATCGGGCTCATACTTCCGCTCTGATAGAGTCTCACCATGTGAGTAGAGAACATGCATTAGGATAGGTTTTTATTCTTGTAAATAATGAGGAAGATCAATTGAATATTATGGAATATTCTCAATGGAGGTTTCACACTCCCACAACACTAGACAGTTATAAACATATTTCAGAAATTTTTATATAACAATATCATATCCCTTCACAATTCTAAAAGGAAGGTTGGAATATTCTGAAAACGATACAAAATGAGACCCATGATCTTAATCTACTCAGATCCAGTGTCCTTTTGGTTTTTTGATACAGATTATCAACACCACAAGGGACTATCAACTCTTTGACCAAAGCGGAAGATGATCATTACCAAGATTGTTCTCCTTGTGGTACTGTGGAGATGGATCGTGGGGACTCTACTCCTAACATCCATTGTGGTCAACTTCTTCATAGTGATATCTCCCATTGAGAAATAAATACTTACCCTTTCCAGAAACCTTCATATAGATAGGGTGTCCAAAACTATGATGCATTTCTATAGAGAAGTTCTCAAAACATAGGGTTCAACCAAATATAATTCCCCCATCAACTTCTTACATCACTCCACTCCAATCAGTAGGAAACCCTCAGAATAATATTCTATGGTCCAAAAATATGGATGAATGTAAGTATGACTAAGAGGAGGATAAAATTGAAATATAAAAATATTTATCAGGGAAAAACCTCCTCATCTTGTTCTTCCCCCTCTCCAATTCTGACTATGATATCCCAAATGATCTAGAAAATGAGTGTATTCATTATCTATGAAACAATATTTGGGAAACTCATAAATGGATGAAGACTAGACACCTACCTCATCTAATATATGAGGGTCACCTTCAGAGAATCATGATACATTGTTATTAACTCTACATAACTTTTATATCCATCAACCAGGATCCAAAATTAGAAAATCACAGTGCAAATCTTCGACACACTTTCTGCCATTGCCTCACAACTCTTTTGTAGATGATCTCAAAAGACACATCATGCATATGTATTCAATGATGGGGAAATTATGAATAATTACACTTCACACCACCCCTAAAATAGCAAAACACTTCAGATACATCATTCTGTAATTTAATACCTCCCTCAAAATCAGGGTACTGGTTAATTCTCAAACTATTCAGTAACTAAATTAAAATTCCACCACATTAACGATGGAAAAACATCACAAACAGAGGATGAGGATAGAAAAAAACTCTTTGAACTATGACCCTAAAAGTAGGGACATTGAATTTCAGACATTAAATGCAAGGTTTTAATCAACCTTATGATATCCTGTAGAAACTGACTCTCATCACGGGATTCCATCACACCCAACGCCTACGCGAGAACAACTGAAACACATCAAATAAGCCATAGTATTAGATTCCATATCATCCATCTCAGTCCAAACCAGTATCTCTGTTCTGGGGGAATATCTACCACCACCTCCTCCTCTAGGATTTTCAATTCAGGATAGGATTTAGGACATAAAATAATTAGTTGTAAACTAACCCCATCCCGTTGGGATTGGGGAATTTTATCTCAATCAACATCACTAGGTTCGTCATCCACTGAGAGGGTCCTAGGGAAATCAAATATGATTCCAGATCAACCCCATCACACTGGTATGGAGGCATTTATATCTCAATATTCATCCTGGGAGTCATCAAATCCCTAACTGGAATCATTAGATCCTCAACAATAGGATCATTCAATGCCAAATGTGGCCCTAAATAACCCCCAGTCCTTAGGGTTAGGGAAATTCTCATCATCATCATCACCACTGAGAGAATCATAGTTCTTCAGGTTGGGAGTTAAAAATCAATGATCGACATCTGATCTGTTACTCCTGTCAAAAGAAAAACCTATAATGGTCAAATCCTATTGGTAAAATGTGACTGGAAACTCTCTAAAAGTAATTGTTCATAGACTTGGGTTTGAGTAATATACGGTGAAGGAAATAATACCCCTCCAGTGTCTCAAGACAAAATATCCCAAAATGTCTAATGGTTCGAATAACAATCATGATGAAGTCAGTACAGAAGCAGCCTATTTCGTTGAATGTAATGATACCACAACTATTTACCGATATGACTTTATAAATTTCATCACATTCAACATGACAGACATTGTGGATCAAGACACAAATGCAGAGGGTCATAACATGGAAAACCTACCCCAAGAAAAGATTAATCTAGATGCACCAACCAAGGCTACATGCACCCGAAACCAGAGGAGGCTCTTCAATGTGGAACCTCTGAATACCGATTTTCACCCCTATGGTGGTGCACTTCCAAATAAAAATGGAATGGTGTGGAAATATCCCAATCCCCGCCCCAAATAATTGAAATTCCTTCCATGGAGGAACATTTTTCATATTATGAGAATGAGATAAAAACTCTCAGACAACTCAAGGAGGAATTATTCAAGGGATATATTCATGTTGGATATCATCTTTGTTATAAGGAAAATATTCCTCCTCCCACAAATCTGGAAATAACAAATATTCAACTAATAATGATGTTTTAGCATAATATTACCATTTAATCTAGGTATCCGATCTATATAAATGAGGGATTCGAAAATTATTATTACTTTTCTCTATTTTGGTGACAGCCTCTCCCTCAATGGGTTGATCATTTAGTCTAAGGAAAAATTGATAATCCGTTAGAGATGAAGGAGATTCCACCTCATTGATCCCCACCCGCTCCCTGAAGATGAGAGATGGCACATACAACACTCCCCCAGAAGTTTCATAACATCTTCAAGTCTCTTTCTACTCAAATGGAACCCATGGAAGGGCGACACACACCTTTGTAGAATAATAGGAATTCAAATACCGATTGGATAGATGACACTCTACTTTAACCCAAATTCAGAAATCTTGCCTTTAAAACCTTTTATGGTGGAGGAATCCATGTAAAAAATCTCACACACTTCATATGTCGATGTGGGATGATGATGTATTATCAACATCAATAGAAGGCAACAAAGAAGAGGTGATTTGTGCAAACTCACACAGGTCCAGCCATTGTTTGGTAATGTATTCTTCTAGAATGATCTGTTGTAGGATGGGAAGACCATCATCATTAGTTCCTTTATCATTTCAGCTCTTTGCTAAGGAAAATAACAATTTTAAACTAAACAAACTACATTAAATGTAAAAATGAGAGGTTTTATGACTTCATAGATAGACTAAAATGTTTAACTTATTAACACAACATCCCCCTCTCGTATGATTAATGACAAGAACTTTGTGATAAAAATAACTGGGATGATCTTATGACACCTCTGATACCAAAAAAGTGTCCAGATGGGTTCTATGAGTTTGTATAAATGTCCCCATGTTTGGAATACATAATTGAACAAAACCAGTCCATATCTCCACTCATTCCCTTTGCACATGGGAAAATTCGAGGCAAAGCATAAGCTATAACTATCACTCTCAATCCAGCATGACTGCCCATCCAAAGAACCTAGGAAGATCCCAAACCACCTAGCACCTCTTATCGAGTGGGAAAACCCCAGAATCAATCCCATCCAGTAGAACATGGGAATGATCGTCTCCTAGGATTTTTGGAATAGATGAATAAATCACACTCCTTAAAAAATGAACAATCCTCTAGTTATTTATTATAATCCATATATAATAACCTTCTAAAACTTCCAAAACCCATGAATATCAATGAGGTTAACCTTTCCGACCATCCTGAGTACTTACCTTTCCATGGAAGGATGATTCATAATACCCAGGACTTATTCGTCTTCAAAGACGTCCTTAAAGGCATGGTTGATTATAGAATGTTGTTTTAGGATAAATCCTTAGATTATTTGGTTTTAATAATTATTTCTTGGATAGAATAATGGGATTTTTAGAAGAATGTTCTTGGTAGGAATGAGCAAATGTTTGACAACTATATAACTCAAATGCCAGTGGATGGAGCTCATACCACACTGAGAGAAAAACTGCATAGACCCACAATAGCTCCACCACTATTGGAGGTAACATTAGATATCCCTCCCATAAGTTGTTGTGACCATAAGAAGTATTAATAAATAGAATAGGATGAGTTTTATTCCACCCTAACGCAATCTATGACTCTTGAAAATTTCTCCCGTGTGACATCTGATAAATAGGTACCACCGCAAAAAATATAACCCTCATTGAAAGAAGAGATCATCTTTAGTTATTTCAATGTGATACACTTGGAATACCCCTTATTCGATGATGAATATGCCTTATAATATGAGTTTCCACCACATAACTGGGGAGCAGGAGGCTACATCCATGTCAGTTCATGAAATAGGGGATATTATAGGCATGGTCGGACCCAATGATTTGGTTACATCACTAAAAAACATATATGCATATAAGACCCATGAGAAAGTGCTTCAGAATGACCAAAAGAGGCACAGAGGTTTCCCAAAACCATCTAAAAGTCACCCATAGATAGTTTTCTTACATGACCCCCTAGCGGGGGTTCAATTATCTGATCATCCCAAACAACAGGGAAGGCTAACATGACCCACACCACCAGCAAAAAATGCATTCCCATACTATGAACAATCATTAGGCTCATCAACCTAAAATTTCTCGACTCCTAGGACACATATTAATGAGAAACCCCCCCCCCCCCTCAAGAAGATAAAACGTCTAGAAGAAAAATACTACATTCTGAAACAACTGGAGGTTTTCCTATCCAAGCTCTCAATTCTATATTTTCTGCATCATTCAAACAAACTCAGGGAGTCACTGGTTGAATCCCTTCAGAACCCACAAGTGTTAGAGATATAATTCTGTATAGATGAGTTTTATCGAGTTGAGACAATTCCATCAGAATACCATGTTGACATCTCAGTCACTGATAAGGATTAGGAAGATATCATCAAAGGTAACATCGTGCCCCTATATGTTTCAAGCAGACTCACTAATGCTGATGTCCAAATTTCTCTGATTGATAATGATTCTAGGATCATCCTCACATCAATTTTAACCCTCCAACATTTGGGATATATTGAAGGGGACCTATCTATTTAAAAGCTGACCATTCAAGGGTATGATAAGAATGATAAAAGACTGACCGAGAAGATCAAACTCGAATCTCATTTTACGCATATCACATATGTTGCTAGTTTATGGTTATCTATAAATACACCACATACAATGTCATTAATATAAATTCTTGGATCCATAGTCATTTGTAAGTACATTTTATATTCCATAGGTGTCTAAAATACCCCATCAATGGAAAGTTTGGCATAATACATGGTGATAGTGCCCCCTTCAAGAATTGAAAATCCAAATATGATGAAGTAGATTTATAAAACAGGGGATGAAATCAACCAATTGTGGATGATAATATATATTTTTCATCCCACAATGGATTTTGGACCACCCCTATGAATCCCTAGAGTATTATAAACAATGACTATGTGCTCCCCATAAATCTGGATGTGTTAATAGACCTTGTCCCGGAGGTCCAAGCCCCTTCTTTCCCCAGTGACAATGTAAAATACAATCATCTCTGGAATATCTCAGGAAAAACTTCGGAAATAGGGGATGATAATGTTTTCTCTCATGTCCTCTTTCACCTTGATAGTGATAGTGATGCTCCTAGGTCTACCCCTCAATCTGGGAATTCCTCCATGAACTCAGAGATAGAATAAGATAAAGAGGACTTCAAGAACACCTCTCCCATATTTTAGGAAAGAATTTCCACCACCATTATTGAGCTCAGATGGGTAAATATGGGAACATAAGAATACTCACAACCTATGTTGATCAATTCCTCCATTCTCCATGAAGAGAAAGAGATGTACATCACATTTCTAAGGAAACCCCAATTTTTTCATTGGGAATTATATAGAAATTCCCAGACTGAATCTAGATGTGGCTATGCACCATCTCTTCTTACCTGATGAGAATTAAGGCATCATGCAGGAAATTGGGAGGATTCACTCCTCTCATGACACCAATATAGAGGTGTAATTTGTCAAATTATTTAAATAAAACTTTCTATAGGAAGTGAAATACCCAATATTCATCACCTACATTCAGAATTTCATATCTAACTTTGGCATCAATTCTCTCCCCTCCACTGAGATAATGGAAAAAGGTGTTTCCTATCAATTCCAATAATCCTTTGATATTCTCAAGCAGTATCTACTACACCCACTAGTTCTTATTCCCTTGGTGGAAGGGATACCACTCATATTGTATTTTTTCACCATATAACGCTCACCTGGAACCCTCCTCACACAGAAAAATGACTTGGAAAGTGAGAAAAATCTATAATTCCTCAACCGGATGATTCTATGTACTGAGACATGATACTCTGATGTCAAGAAGAACTTACTTTCACTCATCTTCATAGTTAGAAATTTGAGGCATTACTTGTAGTACCATAAAGTCCATCGGGTCTTTCATAGTGATATGATAGAGTACCTTCTTGGTTGTCCTATACTAATTGGGAATTTCCCCCAATAGACAGTCACTCTGAAATAATATGAAATATAGTTTGCATCATAGAAATTGTTGAAAGGGAAATCCCTGGCTAATTTCCTCATAGAACATACTACCTCAGGGAATACACCGTTGGACACTGAACTTCTAGATGAGGAGGAATTATATTCATGTAGTAGTCCCAGGACATGGGAGATGTATTTTTATGGTGGCTCTTGAATTCTAATTGGAAAAATGATGGAAACCCAAATATCAATCGGGTTGGCCTAGGGATTTTATTTTTCTCTCCACACAAAGAAGTTTTCCCTACTCTTTCTCACTATCTGAGGGATGCACATATAATGAGTTTGAATACCAAGACCTCTTCATTGTACTAGAACTAGACCTACAACTAAACATAGCCTACATTAATATTAATGGGGATTTAAAACAAGTGACAATATAGATCAATAAAGAATATTCCATCAAAAGGGAATAATTAGACCCCATCACTAATACATCATGGGAATGATAGAAGAGTTCCCTTTTGATCCAACATTGTGTCATGTTCTTCAATCGAAGAATGATTGCATCAATTCATTAGATAATGTAGCCACCATCTTGGACAACCCTGATCAAGAGGAAGCAAGCATCCATATCACAGACCAAATAATGGTTTCAGTAATCATCATCTGCAATATGGAAGAAATCAATCCGGTCAACACTACACCATAGTGTGACTAACTGGTATCCACCCCTATATGGATGGATCCCATAATTGGTTACCAGAAAAATAGATCTCTCCAGATAGACAGAGCCAGGAGGGAACAGACTCAGTGTCGTGAAACAACTTTTACCCTATAGGATGGAAAAAATGAACAAAAAATCTTCTTCAAGTGAGGATTAATTGAATAATCCTAGGATTCATAGAAAAAATATAAATTCTCTCCATCATGGAAGAAGTCCATACATGATCATGCGGCGCTCAATATTCTGGGACCAGGCTCTCCAATCAAATCAGAAGGCTATGTTACTATTAGAAATCATGATATAGTATTTTGTGGAAGTTACTAGGAAATTTCATGATTTCTAGATCAATGAAAACTTCATCGATAAACCCCTAGAATTTTTACAAACAGCTAAATATTCCTGATCATTTACTATTTTGGGAATGGATATTGTAGGGACGTATCCCCCAGCCATGACTATGTAGTTCAAGTGTATCCTTAATTCTACTGACTTCTTTTCCAAATGGGCTAAGGAAATTCCCCTCAGGGAATTTGGGAAAAATAATGTCTTCATCTTTGAAAAGACCCATTTCAACATCAGGTTTGGGGTACCTAAAATAATATTGACGAACAATGGCACAGAATATTGCTATATGGAGTTGAAGAAACTGTATTAGGAGTACAATATCATGTCCAATCACTCATCTCGTAGTAATACGATAGAAAATGGACATATACAGGCCTTTAATCTGACTATATTAAATAAAATTTTGAAGATAGTGAATAAGGATATCAATTCGTAGATGTACAGGCTTCTCCATACTTTATGGTCCTACAGCACCACCATGCATACTGCTACACAAGAAATGACATAATAAATGGTGTACAGGACCGATGAAGTGTTACCCATAGAATTACAGCTACCTTCACTCCTAGTATCCACTCCTAGACTACTCTCAAATGATTAGAAATCATCAAAGTGGATAGATTAATTGAATTGGATCGATGGGAACATGTTGCGTACATTTCACAACCATGATGTACATTAGAATCAGATCGCACGATACCTTAGTAGAATGGTTCACCTCTATACATTTCTTCTAAGGAGAACTGGTATTGGATCTTAGAACCCCAATGATACCATGGAAGACACCTCTAAAGATGGAACACAAATGGGAAGGACCTTACATCATATATAAGTTCTAACATAATGGAGACTACTTATTGGCCACAATGGACAGGGATCATTTCACACCCCCCACCAATGCGAGAATTATCAAGAAATGCATTATTTAGATATCATAGAGCACATATCATCCTAGTTACATGATGTTAAACTATAAGATGTAATCTTGATTACACAACTTATAAACTATATGACCCTATCCTTACCCCATGACGTTAAAACTACACATGAAAATTTCCCCACCAAATGGCATAAAACATCACATATCCAAAACATCCACCATTATTCACGCCGATTGATCCATCATCCTTATTCAATGATGGTAAACCACATATATGATATCATCACCGCACGATGCTAAATTGCATGGGTCTCTAGAACTATGTATTATTTGATTCTCATTCTCAATGACATATGTAATCATATGTCTTTTTCTTCCCACTACATGATACATCATCCAGATCACATGACATTAAACATTTCAGAAAGCATAATCTCATTAACAAATCACTACATAAAATCCATATCTGTGAAAAGGAAGGATGAAATTCCCCCATGCTCATGTGATATTTACCTCCACATAGAGAATATCTTTATCCAAGAACTACATGTGTCTTAATTCTTGTAACAACATGATACATAGTGATGCCCGAACCTCTAGTCCTGGGCCAAGCCATAATATTTCTTTTCTTTAATGTTGGGTGACCTCATCCTTACTACATGATATTAAACTGCACGGAGAATGTCCTTAACACATGATGTTAAACTACTTAGATCCCCAAATGGTTCATCTTCATTCACATCAGGTGACCTACGTCCTTACCACATGAAGTTAAATTTCATGGATGATATTCTCACTATATGACATTAAAATGCATGGGTTTCTAGAACTATGTATGGATTGATTCTCACTTTCAATGAGGTACATAGTGAAACCTCGATCCTATATCTTGGTCCATCCACTACATGATAAGAAATTCCCCTATCATATCCGTAATTTCCACTTAATGGTGATAGGAACCATTGCCATTCCTTGTTTCTCACACCGACCATAGCTCAAATGAGCTTAGGAATTGTAGTAAATTATTCCACGCATGAAAAGGGAATTAAAGTTCACATCATGATAATCATGGTACTAAATGTAAGACCATAAAATTCGTACCATGAGTCCTATCTTCATGATGATAAAACTACATGGTTGATGTCCCTTACATGATATAAAACTGCACATTCCTATGGAGATTTACCAAGAGGACCACTATTGTTGGTGCGGGTCTCCCACCACACCTGAATTCAAGAACTATGTGTTGATTGACTCCTACCATAATAGGATAGATAGAGATCCACAAATTTAAATCCTTGGGTCCATCCATAATACAACATTTTCCCACCTCAGGAAGCCTATGTCCTTGCCGTATGACATAAAACTACATGGTTCCTCAAGAACTACATGTGGCCTGATTCCCGTCATCACGTGATATGTAGTGATGTCTGGGTCTCTAATCCTATTCCCTGCTAAAATAATAAATGGAAAAAATTCTCACCTATGTGTATGGTTCATTCCTGTGTAGAGAATTTCACATTCAAGAACTATGTGTGACTTAATTCCTATTCTCATAAGATATATAGTGACACCCATACTTCCAACTCCCAGACTAATCACAACAAACAAGTATAAAAATTCCCCTTCTATGTATGAGTCAGACCTCTATAGGAATCTTCCTTAAGAACATTGTATAAATTGATTCCTATCACCATGGGATATGTAGTAAAACCCAAAATTCCCTTCATGGGCCCAACTGTAATATTTCCATTTCACATCAGGAATCCCACATCCTTACAGCATGGAATTCAAATGCAAGGAAAATTTCATGGTTGAGTTACATTGAAACTGCACAACAAACACATCCTTATCGCATTATGATAAAACTTCATAGCAAATGTCCTTACTGTATGATGTTAAACTACACAGATAAAAATATTTCCCCACTACATGATGACAAACTGTATAGACCATCACCCATTTTTCATCCCCTATCAAAGGACAAAAAGTGTCTTACACCCGTTAGCCAGAGTATTTGTTGCTTCCATAATCTTTTAAAGCACCTCAGTCCATAAAACATACTTCCTGTATCATGTAATCCGGGTTGCCAAAAACCTTCCATTTACCCTATAAATGATATATGTCTTCAAAGGACCATTTTATTGACTAAGAATATATGCATATGTCTTTTGTATATGTGGATACGGTTTTCAACCAAATGCGTCACTCTGTAAAAAGGTATTTCTGATCCCTATGAACCTGGAAATCACTACGGTAGAACTCAGCACTGTAGGACCCCGGGGCACCCTGAGAGGGGAGGGGTGAATCAGGGTGGCAACTTTTTCTTCTTTTAGTTGTGGATCTTATTCCCACGTTGGTAGGAACTACTTAAACCTGTATGATGGATATGATCAGCAATTAAACATTCACATGCAGAGAGATGACACGGTTATTTTTACTTGGTTCACCACTAAGGGATACGTCCAAGGAGCATACGCCGACAGGTTGTCGGTCGTACCTAAATCCACTCTGCTGCACTAGTTGTAGATTACAATGGTTTGGGTACAGTCACTCTGTCCCAGGCTCACTTCCTTTACAATTGTTCAGGGATAGCTCACTGCGTCCCTCGGGTCACTCCCGTTGACTCCCCCTGGCTCACTGCCGTTGGTGAAGTCCCACTCAGTTTATAGACGTGAAGGTCTCTTCAATAGGTGTGCATTGAAGTTCTTCATCTCCTGTTTAGCATGAGACATTGCTTGCATCAGGATTCAGATTTGATGCTCCTTTCAGTTCAATCCTTCTTCTTTAGTGCAATGAATGAATGCACTAGATCCCCTTGTCTTCGTTTGCCTGAATCACAATCACTGATGTGATTTCTTACTTAATGAAGCTCAGCTTACACGGCATTGTCAGAATCAGTTCTCCATGTATGCATGAGATCATGCATGTATCATTTAGATTTCTTCTTCAATCTCACTTTGCACAAAAAGTATCAGGAAATATTTCAGCTCTTGTGCAGCTCCAGAAAGGCGGGCGTGCTTTAACAATATCTGGCTCTTCTTTTCAAGCTCGGCGCGCAAGTCTCCCCCAGCGCGCAAGTATAACCTAGCGCGCAAGTGTCTCCAAAGCACCTGTGCGACTCTGCCTTCTTGAACTTCAAACCTGCGCGACTCACTTCCTTCCTTTCCCAAATCACCTGGGGCGCTCAACCATCAGTTGGCGCGCAACCTCTACTTGCGCGACCAAACAACCACTTGCGCGGCTCAACCACCTGCGCGACGAGAGCTCGAACAATATCAAAGTCTTGAGCTCCGTAATAAATGAGGAGGGGTGGTCCAGTATTTATAGGCAAACTGGACCCTCTACTCGGCGGCGCGCAAGTCCCTTGACGGCGCGCAAGTCTTGTCTCCAGTAACCTCTGTCGCGCAACTCTCTTGCGCGACCCAACCAATACTTGCGCGACCTTCTTTCCTTAGCCAAATTTTGACGTTCTGATCCTCAAAAACATATGGCGTGCAAGTCTTTTATTCTCCAAGAGTATGTCACGCAAGTCCCTTTGCCAAGATCACTATTCTTCATTTGTTGATTTTGAGGCCCTGAAATTTGGCAAACACTGGAAACTGGCGCCACCTTGTATCTGCTCTTTTTGTACCGCCTCCAGATCATCCATTCCTCTGTCGATGTTCTTGAATCAAACATAGATCGTTGACCACAACTCTTGAACTCGACATGTCACCATGGAATCTTCTTTGTCAACAAATTTTTATGTCGTTTTTTGGCTTTGTCGACAAGCACGATCACCTCAACAACACTTCTTCTTGGTGATCTGTATCCTTCAGCAACTCTTTTGCTTTTATCACAAACTCCACCATTGTGATATGTATTCTTTGAAGGAACAACTTTAGTACCATAATCCTCTATGACAGTGTGATGTGCATGGCCATTTCATAAGTCAACTCATTGGCACATTGCCTCCTTCATCAACCATCATGATCAACTTCATGAAAACCATGTGATTCAATCCATCAAGAAGTCTCTAGCATGGTTCTCATGCAATCACGAGTAATTGCATGGTGTTCATAAAAACCCATTATTCTCATGAAATAATGAGGAATTGCATGGTCTTCATCAAATCCCATGGTTCTTATGAAATAAGGAGGAATTTCATGGTATTCATCCAAAAACACCACCCTCATTTAATCATCCTTGGATGGATTACTCCTCAAATTCTTCATTTTTGTAAACAATGTATCACCTTTGACACATGTTATTTGAACTTACGATCAGCACAACAATCGTCTGAATCACTACTCCTCTACTTCATCGGAGTACTTCATGATCTCTTTTATTTTGATATTCCATTGACAACTATTGACAACAAATACAACCTTATACACAAAGTGGTTCCAACAAGCACCTTAGTGTGTTTTGGGTCATTCCCGATATTATTGTCCCATATCATTACTCATGACCTGAGAACTTTGATCCTTTATTTACAACATTTTCAACTCTCATAAGGATTTTGGGGGTAATCTTGACCATGGGGATCATAATTGGTCCCTTGTGTATCATCCTACTTTTTAGGTCCATGTGTGTCATGTCCTTAAACTGCTTGCGCTTTGGTCAAAGTTATATGACCTTCAACTCTATCCTATAATGGTTCAAATTGGAATACCTTATACGGATAGAGAAACATTCATAAAACTTTTCATGTTGAAACCCACCAAAGGGGGGACCAATAAAAATTCAAATCTTCACATAATGAACTCTTCATCCCCAATGTTTAGGACAATATTAGGGTGAAAATAAATAAGGCATAAAGCTCATAGCCTCTACTCTGCAGACCTAGTAAAATCGAAGATATTCTCTATAGATCCTGTAATTCATGAAAAAATTATAGTAATGATTTTTAACATCTCCTCACGACAATAATATTTTCTCTAGGTAGTTAAACAACTTTTATGGTCATCAAACCCTTCTTGGATATTAAACTTTTCACAAATCAAACTTCATAATTTGTACACCATGAAACATTGTAAACATTCCATGGCACTTGAAAAGGATTCCAGGGTTCAAGGATATATTTTTTTGACTATGCATTTATGCCTATGGATTTTTCATATGCACCTATAGTAGTCAACAAAATGTGTCACTCTGTAAAAATGGTGTTTCCAATGTCTGTGAGCCTAGAAATCACTAAGATAGAACTCACCGCCTCGGTGTGTTTTGTTTCATTCCTAGAATGATTGTCCCATATCGTTCTCCTAACCTGAGAACTTTGGACTATGATTTACAATCATTATAAAAAACCATCAGAGTGGATTTGACATCATCAATGTTACATCGCCATGTTATGTACCCTTTCTCAAAGCAGTAATGTGACATTCCATATCCAAGACTTCAATTCCCCACACATTCTGATTTTGAACAACATGTCATAGGAATAAAACTTTTTAATTTAAGAGAAAACTATCCTATGGTGCCAGAACCCTTCCTGGATAGCTCTACTATATACCCAACCTCATCATATGAACATTTTAGCCTTCCAAAATATTCCATGGCCTTCAAAAAGAAGTGGATATATTTTTTTCTTGGCCATACTATCGATGAATAAGGGATTTAAGCTACCAACTAAAGGAATGTACTCATTTCAAGAAATGAGCATCAATCCTTATCAACCCTATAAACACCATATCAGAACCTAGAACCTATATGTGCTATGGTTCATCCCCAACATGTCATCACTATCCCATATTCATTGACTCTAACTTTTGGGTTGTGACTTAAATCACCCATACAATAACAATAATATCACACCTTGAATCCCTTGTTTTTATACCTCAATTAATATTACCCCCATAAATCTTCCATAAAACTTGGAAAAGAGTAGATACACCTTTGTTGGGATATGTTATGGGAACATAAGGACTTTGAACTACCAACTAGATCAATCTCCTCCTTACGGTAATGGATATTGGGTCCTCATGAGCCTCAAAAACACCATGATAGAACCTAGAATCTGGGTATGTTTTGGGTCATTCTTGGTATGTACGCACCATATCCTAGGATCATCGATAATGTCCTAGTATTAATAATTTAAACTACATGGATTCCAAAGGTCCAAGCTAAAAGGCCCTAGACTACATCAGTAGAATGTCCGTGATAAAAGACCCTAAACTACAACAATAGAAGGTCCTACCTAAAATACCATAAACTACATCAGTAGAAGGTTCGAGATAAAGGACCCTAAACTATACCATTAGAAGTTCTAAGCTAAAAGAACCTAAACTAAAATGATATAAGGTCTAAGTTAAAAGACCCTACACTACAATGACATAAGGTCTGAGCTAAAAAAAACTAAACTACAGCAGTGGAAATTCTGAGTTAAAAGACCCTAAACTATATCATACTAGTGATTTATCCTACAATATCATGCAAGTAAAACTATATTTCCTTTGAATATTAAATATTTTCCCACCAATCCTATTAGATTAGGAAAATGATACAGTACTCACCCTCTTGGAAATGTATTCTATTAGGTCAGAATAATAAAAAGATACACAAGAGGTGATGAATTGTTTCTTTTAGATAATCTTCATAGATTCTGGATTTTAATTATCTTTGAGATTTATATAGATACTTATAATTATATTTTGTAAGTAATTTTAGTAGAGGATAAATAAATATGAAAATGAAAAATTTTATATTGGTTCGGGGACAACAATACCCTATACCACTCCACTGATGATCTCACTGTGAGTTTGGTGATTTTCACTAGAAAGGACCTCTTATAACAGGACCTTAAAATCCAAAATTGAGTGTAGGAAGTTGATAAATTTACAACAAGGATAAACTAATTATTCTAGTTATTTTATAGGGAACCTAAATATCCATATCTTAGTAAGAGAATCTGACACTCAAATCAAAATAGTTTGATTTGTTTGATGGAATGATAGAACATCACATTTGCAGAATAAACTAACAGAATACAAATCTTCTTCTTAAAAGATGATTATCTTAAAGAAATAATAGATTTGAAGAGATACTTGTTTCAAATGATCTTAAATAAAAGTAAAAATGAATAAACAGTAGTAGTTACAGCATAATGAGTTTGAAATGAGAGCTTCAAAGAATTTCCTCTTCAGAAGAAAATAAAGCCATTAGTTCTTTAACATAATTATTGAATATTTATCTACATTAAAATTCTCAATCAAGATTGAATTTTAGAAATTCATGAAGATTTTCCTCATTCTGTAGAAACTGGGTCAGCTTGTCACTGAAATGATTTAGAAGAAATATGATGCCAGGTTCACTTGAAGTCAAATTCTTGATAAGATCAATTTTATTACCCATAATCACATGAATAGGTGCACTGTAACACTGAAGAGACTAAATTATTTAATTTATATCAGTCATTACTAAATTGATTGCTTGAAATCTTATGATCATGTTTGGTGATGTTGGTGGTGCAGAAGTGGATGCTCTGGATTGAATGATACATCATTTTAATGGTTCAAACTGGATTCCCAAATGCCATTTCAAATTTAAAAAATATTTTTTCAAAACATATTATAATTTTATTTTTCCAAAATGATCCGACATATCCCTCTTGAATGCATCAAAATCTCTTTTTGTCATATAATGTTCTTTAATCTCTAGAATTTGAGTCTGAATAGAAAAAAATTCCAACCATGGAACATATGAGTTTCTCAAATCATCAAAATACATTCCTATAGGTTCCAATTATTTTCAATGAATGGAGTTTTCCTAATGTACCTAGTTATACTTTATTACAATATATTCTATTTTATTTCATAGATAATCATATGTTCCTTCATCTAAGTTTTTGGACTAAGTATATTTTTCCACAATAGCTAAAGACATAACTGAAGTCTATTCACATGAAAAATAAATACCAATAAGAAATTTCATCCACTCTATAGATAAAAAACATGTTCTTTCCATGGATTTTCCAATACTAGAGAAATCCATATTTTCAATAATTTTAGTTGTTTCAGTTATTGGATTCTAAACTTTCTCATCTTCTTGAGAAGTTTCTTTCTATTGATCTGTTCAAGAGAAAATTTTATGTTCTTGAACATGGCTTTCAACCTGTTGTTCCTTAGGCCGATCTATTACTTCAAAAGGTATTGATGGAGGTGAATCTATAGGTCTAGTTTTTTCTAATTTTAGATTCTAATGTTGAGGATTTACTCTAATTTTGGGACTTGTAACAAGTTCCTCAATGGAAAATTCTTTAGATACTTACTCATCTTGATCTGTAGTATCATAACATAGATTTTTTTCGGTTGGGAAATAGCTTCAATTCTTAATTCAATAAATTATTCATTTCTTAAATAAACTGATCATTCAGACTTGAGATTCCATTTTCACCCCTAGAGAAAATGGTCAGGATTATTGTAGATCAGTTTCACTAACTGGTAAGAGTTTTCCTTTAATTGTACTAAAAAAACCTAATTTTCATAAGGTACCAGCATTCAGAACATTACCATGATTACATTAATTCATGAATCAATATGTCAAATCTTTTTCTTTATATACAAAAGAAGATAAATGATCTGACCATAAGGACAAAAATAAATTCAAGATTCTAATTGGTAGTTGTGATTTAGATATCTCAATATATATTTGGGAATGTTTAACTTAATATCATTGATAAACAAAAACATTATACACATATTAGGGTAGAAAATACTTTCTAATTCTTCAATCCTTGTAGTTATGGATTTCTGAACAAATATGAAAAATACCTTCTGGTCAGCTTCAAGATCCTTTAACATCATTTTCTTGATATTGGTTGAACAAAAAAATAAATTTCAAGACATATTCTAACTTTTTGTCTTTATTTCCATTTTATTTAAGATAAAAGTGGAATAATCCTTTATGGTATAATTTAAAAAAATAAACTCCTACTAAGGAGATTGAAAACTTCTTATCTTCTACTTGTGAATACATTATATCCAATATTTCCCTAAATCTAAACTGAACATTATTATAGAACTTATTTAGTTCAAACTCAAAAATAAATTCTATATTTTCATTATTAAAAAGAAACTTGAAACTTGAAAATAAAGAACTTAGTTGGGTAGAAGATTTCTCTTATACATCCGTTCAAAATTATTGAACTTTCCTTGAAGAGTATTATGGATGGAGACATGATGATGATTCAGATCACATTCCTCACCTTCATCTATTCTCTTTGTCTTCATCATTTCTGAGAATCTAAAGGTTGGAGGTTTTCAGAATCTATGGTTTCAATCCAAGAAAAAAGCTCTAACAGTGAAAAAGGTTTGAAATTCAAGGGCAAGGAAAGATTAAGAGTTTTTTAAAGGTTTGGTTAGGTGGTCTTGTTTCTCATTTCGATCACGTATACTAATCATAAAATTTTAATTTTTGAAAGCATGACTTTTTAAATAAAATTGAAATAAAATCAAGATAAAATCTAGTTTAAAAATAAATTAATTAAATATAGACTGAACAGACTAAAATAAAACCATTAAAAGAAAAATTATTAAGATAAATTAATGTACTCTTTATTTAAAATTAAATATCTCTAACTTACACATAATAAAATAAAAAATTGAAGTGGGATGTGGTTTAATAAAAATTTCATCTAGTTGATATTTGGTATTTGAAAACTATAATGAGATATCCTTTTAACAACATGATCTCCTAGAAAATGATGTCGTATATCAATATTCTTAGTCCTATAATGACTTCTTGGATTTTTTGGAATTATTAATTTCACATGTATTATCACATAAAATAGGTATATTATAAAAATAAATTCGTAAGTCCCGTAAGGTGTGTTTCATCCGCAACAGTTGTGCACAGAAACTACCAATAGATATATCTTCAGCCTTGGTTGCAATAGAGAAACTGAATGTTGTTTCTTACTCAACCATGATACTAAAGGCTTCCATAAAAAGTGACCGGTTCCAAAATTTCTTTTTCTATCTAATCTATATCTTCTAATATAGGCATCGGAATATGAAATTAAAATATTATCAGAGGTTCTTTAGTAAAGTAAAGGTTTAAAAATACCACTTTTTAAATATATAAAATTCGTTTTAGTAGTAGTAATGTTGGATTATATTGGGTTTTCCAGAACTATATCACAATAACATATAGAAAACATTATTTTTGGCCTGCTAGCAGTAATATATAATAGACTACCAATCATACATCTATATAACTTGTGAGTAACTAGTTTTCCAGCTTTATCCAAATACAGTTTTATATTAGTAAACATGGGAGTTTTATATTTATTACTATTTTGTGGTCCAAACTTCTTTAATAAATTAATTACATATTTAATTTAATTTAAAACATTTCCCTAATATTTTTGAAAAAATTGAAATCCTAAAAATAAATTTAATACTCCCATAATAATCGTTTTAAATTATTTTTTCATAATATTTGAAAAATAAATACTAATATCTTTAATTTTTTTATCCAAAAATAACATCGTGAACATAAATTTTTACTTATAATATATTAGATAAAATAGTTTTCTTTAAAATAGTAGGATCTACTAGTCCCATAAAAAATCCATTTTCTAATAAAAAATAACATACTATTTCATGCTCGGATCTAGGTTCTTATTTAAGTCTATAAACATATTTAGTATGTTTGAAAACATAATTTGGTTTATGAGGTTTTTCAAAACATGGTGGTTGTTCAATATAAACTTTATCCATTAAACATCTAACAGAAAAGGCTCTTTTAACATCCATCTGATATAATTTAAAATTAATATGAGATGCATAGGCTAGTATGATTCTAATGGCCTATAATATATAAATGGACACAAAGTATTCATCATTATATATTCTTTATTCCTAGTTGTATACTTTTTCTACTAATCTCGTTTTGTTTCGGGTAATAATCCCTTAATCGTCCTATTTATTTCTAAAGACCCATTTTTTTGTTATCACTGGATAATCAATTGGTCTCTCTACTAGTTCCCAATAATTATTTCTATTGAATTGGTTTAGTTCCTCTTGCATGGATAATAACTAACTCTCATCTTGTAAAGATTCTCAATAGACTTAGGTTCTAACTAGGATATAAAGTCAAATCATTCATCTTGGTTCCCTATATTTCTTCTAGTTCTAATTCTTGTGTCTTGGTTTCCTATAATATTTTCTAAAGGATGGTCATTTAAAGTTATATAAATTATAGGTATGACACTTTTAGGTTCTTTTGTTTCATGTTCTTCTAAACAGCACTAAATTTAATTTACATTATTTTCAAAAAATGTTTCATGTGAATCAAGCCTCTTGTTGTCTAAAGAGTTAGTAATCTCATATACTTGATATCTATCGTTAATAAACATGTCATTTTCATCAAAATTTACATAAACTAAATCATAAATAATCCTTTACTATTTTTAGACACTCTATAGGATTTAGAAGTAGAAAAATATCCTAGAAATATTCCTTCATCAGCCTCTGGATCAAATTTACCAATTTTTTCCTTAGTATTTAATATGTATACCTTGGATCCAAAAATATTAAAGTACATTAATTTATGTTTTCTATTATTCCTAATTTCATAGGTAGTATTTTAAATATTTGGTCTTATTAAAACTCTATTCATGATATATAAATATTTTCTTATAGCTTCTTCCCAAAAATAGGTAGGAAGGCTGTGTTCATTCAGCGTAGTTATTTCTATTTATTGAATAATTCTATTTATTCATTCAATAATTCCATTTTTTCGAGATGTTCTTGGTGCTGAGAAAGTTTGTATAATACCCATATTTGAGAAAAAAATTAAATTCTTTATTTTCAAATTATCCAACATGATCACTTCATAATGAAATTATTTTAAAATTATTTTCATTTTGAGAAATGTTACAAAAACATTCAAACAAAGTGAATACATAACTTTTCAGTTTTAGAAAATAGATACAATTAAATCTTGAAAAATCATCAACTAAAACATAAACATATAATTTTCCATCCATAATTTCTATTATTAATGGTCTGAATAGATCCATATGTATAAGTTATAATGGTTTAGATGTATAAATTTTGTTAATCAGTTTGAAAGATTATTTGTTTTGTTTTCCAATTTGACATGCATCAAGTAATCTATCATTATCAAACTTAAGACCAATCAAATAATAATATAAATGTCTCTTAGATATTTTATGTAATGAAAATATATGACATTGTCTAAGTATCTTATGCTAGATCCATGTATGGTTTGACTTAGCAGTTAATAAATTCACTTTCTATTTACACAAGGAATTTTGATCCAAAGTATAAACATTTTCTGTTCTTCTAGATCTAAATTTAAATAGTTTATATTTGAAAACTGAGTAGAAATTTTTAGAAAAATCAATATAAAATCCATCATCACAAAGTTGAGAAATACTTATCAGGTTGTTCTTTATCCATTGTACATACAATACTTTATTCATTGATATTTTCTATGGATCTCTAATAGTTCTAAATCCAACTATATTTACTTTTCCGCTTTCTCTAAAGGTGAATAGTACTCCATTCATTTTTTTTATTGTATAGAAATTTGTAGAGTATTCACACATGTGTCTGGAGAAACCAATGTCCATATACCATATAGAATTTTTTTTCTTTTGGTCTTTGACCTAAAAAATCATTTAATCACATATTTTTTTGGTAACCAAATGTTCTTAGGTCTAGCTGTGTCAGAAAGTAGGGGTCCAGGAATCCATATTTTCCTTTATTTTCCAAAATATATATTTCATTATTTAGACATTTTTTCATAAATGAATACCTTTTATAGAAATTATTTTAGGATTTATTAAATAACATTTTTTAGTGTAGTGACATTTTATTCCATAATAAAAATAGGTATCATTTTTATAACTGGGCATAACGTAGTTTTTATATAACATTTTATTTTCTTCCTTGATTCATGTTCCTTATTTTTTTTAATAAAATTATTTACAATGATTTAATTTAGTGTTTTTTCTCCTTTATTAAAAATAATAAATACACTTTTATACTATTATAATTCATCCTATAATTATTTTATCATTTTCAAGAACAATACAATTTGATGTAGATGAATTAAAATTTTCAAATAATTCTTGATGTTTTTTTAGTATTTTTCTCATTCACCAAAAACAAAATTATGAATAATTTTTAATGATTTTTGTTTCATTAATGAAGATTCATATTTCTCTTAAAGAATTGAACATTAAGCGTCAAATTTACTATTTAAATAGATATCAGAGTTAAAAGAATAAGAGTAATAATTTTTTATATCTTCTTCTTCTTTGGCTATAAAGCACATATTGGATTTTAGATTTTGTCTCTTTTCCTGAATTTGATTTCAAAAATCTACTAGAGTATTAAGACATACTCCACATAGATTTCATAGATCTTTTTTACATTATTATAATAAGCAGATTTTCTCATATTTTTCTTGTCCACTTTTCTCCTTTATTCCTTTAGTTGAAGGAAATATGGTCTGATATGACACATCTTTTGGCATTCCTAGCATCTCGATTCTTTGGAAACTTTCTCATATTTATTGAAGGATTTTCTATAGCCTATCTTCTTCTTATATAATTTACTAAATTGTTTGTCTAGCTGAGCTAGTTCCATATCAAAATCTAAATAATCTGAATCTTTTGGGATTTTGATATCATCTTTTGATTTTCATTCATGTTTCTTCAATGAGGCCTTTTCAGTAGTATTTTCCTATTTTACTATTTTGTGATCTTTAACTTCATATTTCATCTTTAATTCCTACATCATCAATGTTCCAATTAGTTCCTTCATAGTCAAATTGTTTATATCTGATGATTGTCAAATAACTGTAGATATTCTATTCTATTTTGCGCAGAGTACTCTAAGTACTTTCAGTACTTGATGTGATTGCGAAACTGGATCTCCCAGGGTAGTAATATTGTTAACAATTTATTCCACTCATTATTTATTTTTTTAATTATTTCTCCATAATAAATCCTAAAGGTGTAAAAATTTAGTTTTACATTAGTATACCTCATTTTTCTGAGGTTATTAGTTCCTTAATATGCAACAATGATTGTCTGCCACATTTTATAGGCAGTACGATGTTGTGATACTCAATTAAATTCACCTAGTACAAGTCCACATATGATGTCATTCATTTACATATATTTTATATTATATTCAACATTTTTTCCAATATCCCAAGTCACTAGATTCTAAAAAATTACATAAGGGGTAATGATCTTAGATTAAACATAAAATCCTAGATTCTTCAAGTTGATGATCATGTGTGATTTCCAGCATCCATAATTGTCACCATTGAATTATGGAGTATGAATCATAAATATAACTTCTTTTTTATTATCCATTGATATCTAATTCATATAGAACTTATTATTTTATGATTTCTATATCATTATCTACGTTATAAAAAGCTGTCCTTTTTTACCAATTTTTTGGTATGAATAATACAATGATACACAAGAGTGGGGATTAATTGTATTTTTTCGATAATATTCATAGATTAGGGATTTTTATTCTCTTTGTGGTTTATACAGATATGAAACATTATATTCTGTAATTAATTTGAGCAGATGATAAACATTAAAGATGAACATGGAAATTGTTTTAGTGGTTCAGGGCATAAAAACCCTCTAGTCCGCTCCACCAATGCCCTCTCTATGAGCTTGGTGATTTTCACTAGAAGGGTCGTCTTATCAAAAGACCTTCAAATCCGCAACTAATTATAGGTAGTTGAAACTTTTATATATAGGATAAAAAAGCCTTCTGGTTCTTCTATAGCGAACTAGAATATCCACAACTTAGTCTGAGAAGTTTACACTCAAATAAAAACAGTTTAATTTTTTTATTGGTATGGTATAACTTCATAGTTGTAGTAGAAACTGATAGAATACAGATCTTCTTATTCCAAAATTATTTTCATAAATAAATAATAGCTTTGAAGATATCTTGGTCACAAATGATATTAAATAAAAGTAGAGATGAATAAATAGTAGCAGTTAGAGCATAATAAGGTTGAAATGTAAAACTTTAAAGCATGGCCTCTTCAGAAGGCAGTAGTGTTTTTCGTTCATTGAAAAATTTCAATATTAAAAAATATATTCATAAATATACAATCTTTAATCATATATTTAAAAGATATTCTAGTATAATATGTACAAAAGACATCTTGCTTCAATTTTTTAGTTGTAAGAAAGTCACCTAACAAAGTGCAGAAATTAAAATTCAAAATAGTCAAGAGAGTCGAAACTTCCCATAGAAATAGGAATGATTTACTCCATTGAATACAAGACTTTGAATAGATTATAATGATACATTGAATTAGTTGTAAAAAATATTAGAATTTATTTTTAAATTCATCAAGACGGTTGCATAAAACTTTGATAAAATCAAATATTTTAAAACTCCATTGTTTAATAGTGAAACATAGGGTTCCTTTATGTGATGAAAAAATGCCAAAATTAGGGCCTACCGTCTCCATTGTAAAGTCATATTTATTCTTAAATATTATACATACACTTAAATACAATTCCACGATCATGGGAACGATATCATCGCTTGTGCGTACGTAGGGCCTACCGTCTCCACCATGTGATGTGACTCGTTCTACATGATCTTCATTGCATAATGATTATATAAAAACATTAATGAATAAATATGATATATATTACCCTAATACCATTATGGAAATTATTTATCTATAACCTAGAATGAAGAATAAGAATTTATTCGACAAAACACGCCTAAGAACAAAAATCAATAAACACCAGAATAACAAGTAACAATGAAATATTACTAATAAGAAGCTCATAATATGACCATATATGATATCATAACAATGAGTACAATTCTGTAATAAGTCAATAACATTATTTAAATCATTATATAGGAGTTTTGGACACGTACGAAGCAAATATGACCTAAGGTAAGGGAACATCTCACAATCTCATTTTTATCCGAGATTGTTTATACTTTGGTATTTACTGGGGGTATTTATGATCCACATCCATGTTTCCTCAATATTTAATATTATTTTTATCCTCCTAAAATTTTTTAAATCCAATTTTACCAATTGGTAAGTTTTTAGTAAAAGATATGAAAGGATTCTTTTGTCGTTTTTAGTATGAGGTACTTTTTTGACTTTTCCAGCCGAAGTACGAGAAGAATGTTTTTCTTTAACTTATACGAAATGAATGGATTTTCAAAAATTATTTCCATTAATCTTCCTTTATAGGTTTTCAAGTTCCTTTTTAATCAACTTCATTTAGTTTAAAATTTTATGACATGTTAAGAAAGGAAAAATGTTTCTGAAGTAGAAAGGATATTTTCCTCAAGAATGGAGTTCAAGTGTTTTATCAAAATTATTTTCCATATAAGATAATATAGGGATCGGTTTATATCCCTATTTTCACATTGATTCGATTATTCTATGATGGAATTATTTTGTTATGATGTCATTTTATCTTATATGGATTATGTTATGATGGTATGATGTTTAAGATTCCCATTTGTTATTACATGGGTTATGCTATGATGTATGATTTATGATTTTGTGGCACACATAAGAATGGTTTCATTATGAGATGGGTGGGACCTATATCACCCTTAAATTCATTGGGTAATGATTTATATCTCATGAGATAGACATGGGTGGAAGGACAGGTTAATCCAGTTCAGTGATATAGGACTAAAATGAGGAGTGAACTCGGTTCAGAAATGGACTTTGTCCGCTAAGATGGTCTTGGAAATGATTCTTGACTACTAAGAAATTATTCTCTATGATTATGTGTGTATTCCACAAAGTTTCAAGTTATGATTAATGGGATTACATTGCACTACTATGATTTATCCCATGTTATGAAATTATGATCTCTTTTGCAGGTTAAGATTTCCAAAATGTTATGTTCTTATGAATATGATGTGATTGATATTTATTTTGTTTACCCTTACTGAGCATTTAAGCTCACCCTTTTGTATGTTTTCTTTTCCCTAGGTCAGTAAGAAGGGTATTAAGTAAGATATGCCAAAAGGGACTCTAGATATGATAAAATAAAAGGGAGACAGTGTAGATTATTTATGAACCAGTTGTTTATGTTTCCCAGTTTCTAAAGACACTGTAGAGACCCGAAGCCTGACGTACATGGACATTACATTACATTTGCGGAATACTTACTACATAACAAAAACACACACACAAGGATCGTAATAGTTTAGTGTCTTTGGAAACTCGGAACGTAATCTTCTAATCGTGGGGAAAGATCTTCAATATCTCCCATAAAGATCTTCCCTTTTTTCTACCTAAAACCTTTCTTTATATCCTGGGGAAAAGAAAACATAAAAGGGTGAGCTCAAATGCTCAGTAAGGGTATACAAAAGAAAAATCAATCACATCATCTTCATAATAACATAACTTTTGGAAATCTTAACCTGCAAAAGAGCATAATTTCATAACATGGGATAAATCATAGTAGTAAAATGAAATCCCAATAATCATAACTTAAAACATGAAACTTTGTGGCATACACACATAATCATAGAGAATCATTTCTTGTTAGTCAAGACTCATTGCCAAGACTATCTTAGTGGACAAAGTCCCTTTCTGAATCGAGTAACCCTCGTTTCAGTCCTGTTTCACTGAACCGGTATAACCTACCATTCCAGCCATGTCTATCTCATGAGATATAAAATCTTTACCCAATGCATTGGAGGGAGATATAGGTCCCACCCATCTTATAATGAATCATTTATTATGTGTGCCACATAATCATAAATCATACATCATCGCATAACCCATGTAATAAAAATGGGATTCTTAAACAACATGACATCATAAAACAATTCATATAAGATAAAGGAATTCATAAAAATGTTTCCATCACAACATAATAAAATCCATGTAATAATAGGGATAAAAACAGAACCATTTTATTATCTTAGATGGAAAATAATTTTTATAAAATACTTGAACTTCATTCTTGAGGAAAATATCCTTTCTACTTCAAAAACACTTTTCCTTTCTTAACATGTCATACAATTTTAAACTAAAAGAAGTTGATTAAAAATAAACTTGAATACTAGTAAAGGAAGCTTCTTGGAAATAATTTTTTAGAAATCTATTCATGCCATATAAGTTAAAAAAACATTCTTCGTACTTTTGTCGGAAAATTCAAAAAGTACCTCGTATGAAAAACGACAAAAGATTCCTTTCATATCTTTTACTAAAAACTCACCGAAAGGTAAAATTGGATTTAAACAATTGTAGGTGGATGGAAATAATATTACATATTGAAGAAACATGGATGTGAATGATAAAATACACCCCAGTAAATACCAAAGTATAAACAATCTCGGATAAAAATGAGATTGTGATATTTCCCTTACCTTAGGTCTAACATGCTTTGTAAGTGTCCCAACCTCCTCTTCTTTGAAACGCCTCTTTGAATCCTCCACTTAGGGAACTAAGATTGGTCTTTGAAGAGAACCGGGACATATAGGATTATTCTAGGGAAGTGGAGAAGGTATTTTGGTAGAGGTTGTCCGAGCTTGAGTGCTCAAATTGGTGTGAGGAGAAGGGGGAGGATGTACCCTTTTATAAGGGAGGAGAGGGGCACCTTAGGAATATCTCAAAATATTATATTATATTAAAGTCAAAATCGGTTTATAATGGTTCCAAAGGGTCTTATTTCGAAGCTAAAGTTGGTATGGGTCGAAATCCCATCATCCAATAGGATTTAGACAAGTTTAGGGTATTATTTTAACCTTATCAATTAGATTTAACTCTAAGTTAAATAATTTAACTTTTACCGTGTCTTTTTGTTTTCTTTCACTATATGGTTAATACACTTACTATAACATGCCAAACGAACCTCAAATTGTTTATTATTAATATATATATCCTTATATAAGTCATTTGGCCGAACCTTAGATTTTTAGGAATAAAATAACAATTAATAATATAATATTTGATTTAAAAACTATTTTGTGTCAATTTTGACACTATTTGATATATGATTTTTGTGAAAGTCATAACAGAATCATATGTTCGAACCAAGTTGATTAAATCAACACTAATATATCATAGTAACCTAGAAAATTAGTGGGATTCATAAAAAGTCTCAAATTACATTCATTTGAGC
Organism: Viscum album; assembly: GCA_963277665.1. NCBI lineage: Eukaryota > Viridiplantae > Streptophyta > Magnoliopsida > Santalales > Viscaceae > Viscum > Viscum album. The sequence continues at coordinate 1,780,403 of CAUJRU010000015.1, read as the reverse complement.
ATTTATAACATCAATTATGTTAATATTTCCTTAAAAGGGTAATTACTGCATCATCGTTGTGTCATATATAAATTAATTTATTTAAAGTCTAAAAATTATAAATAAAATATCATTATGTAGGAAATATTTTTATCTTTCTAATGAATATTTATAGTCTAATTTATCTTATGTATAAACCCATATTAAAAATGTTTTATTTATTAAACTTTGATTTTAACTATTTTAACTATTCATTAAATAAAATAACATTAAATGTCATAATCTAATCCAAGTGGACCTAAATGGTCATATTATATTCATAAGGTTGTTTTTGGTCGAATTACACTTATCCAATAGAATTAGGACATGTGTTAGGGTAATAGTAATATCATATTTACCCTTAGTTACCTTATTTACTATTAACCGTGGTAAAAAAAAGTAAAAAGTTACTATTCCCCAAAATTTTTTTCATCTCATTGAACCACATTTTACTTACTGACATCAATCTTGTCTTTCGGATTTTTGAAATTCCATTCACAGAAGCGGTAAATTTATGTTTTATGAAAAATTCTGTTTTTTAACTACCACTTAGTAGTTTCACTATTCATCAAAAATTGAAGTTTTTCAGAAAAATGCCAAAATTTCATCCTAAGATATATTTCATATTCCGAATTCAAAAATGAAGTCTATTTTACCAAATTCATAACATAGAAATTGCATTAATTAATTTTATAATTAAATCCCGTTGTTAAAACAAATAGCGTGCTTTTAAGAAACAATATCTATCAAAAGATTGACACTTGATTATGTCTGGTTTAAATGTGAAATTACATCCAATGACCAACATTGTATTAAATTGTAAAAATATATTCTAAATATACTTTAAAACCACTCAAATTAATGATTTATCACTATTAATTATTTCGATTAAAAAAGTTGTTTTTAATTATAATTTAGTAATTTTCACTATTCATCAGAATATTAAAGTTATCCGAAAAGTACCAAAATTTCACCTTAGGCTAAATTCGATACTCCGAATCCAAAAATGAAGTCCATTTTGAGAGCTAAAATTTCTAAAATTTAAAAAGTGGTTATTACTATTCATAACGGCTAGTTTTAATAATATTTTAATAGCATATCGTTGTTTCGTGAAACTCAGTATTACGTAATACACACGCTATCGAGGAAGGTTGCGATTGCGTGTAATGCAAGGCAAGTCAAGGATGCGTGTTGTGCAAGATCCTTTTTGTGTTGTGTACAACACAAGATATTAGTGAAATTAAAAAGAATATTTTTCATAAAATCTTGGGCTGTTACATTCTACCCCCCTTAAAATGAATTTCGCCCTCGAAATTCGTCGGGGTTATAAATGGTTTACTATTCGAAAGTTTCTTTAGTAGAAACCCACATCGTAAAAAGGAATACCAAAACCAATATTTTAAAACAAAAGTATGAAACTTAACGGTTACCCAAATAAACTAATCACTGGGTTTCCACATAGGTGAAAATATGGATATGGAAGAAAAATCTAACCATCATGTTCTGATGGAGAGTGGTAGAGAACATGGCTATGGAAAATCCAGCAATCACAAATCCATAAATTTGTGACGATCTAAGGTACCATCTGATTCATCAGGTATAAGATCACTAGGACAACATTTTTGGTTTTCAAGATCATTTCCCTAAAGTTGAAAATTTGAATTAGAATAAATACTTTCTTTATTTTGGTACAATCTCACTATTGTTCATGCCTTGAACAATTTCCACTTCATCTCTTAAATAAATGAAGTTGAATTTGTTATTCGTGAAGTGTTAGCAGATCATGTGATAGAATGACGGGTCATTCCATCTGTCTCAAACAAAAGGTTAGCAAAAATTATATACATAAATCGATCTATATTGATATTAATCACATATAGTTCCTAAAATGGACTTATACTTCATATATCATACTGCTTAATATAATAAAACTAGTTTCTAATAAACAGGGACTTCCTGTAGGTCAGTGGTAGGCGATAAAGGCCAGTCGCACTTCGGTTGTGGGTTCGATTCCCACATCCTTGTCCGACGCGATGGGATGTCGCCCGTCCTGCAGGTTGTCCTTTTTCTAAAACTACATTACTATAACATCCCATCAATAATATCGAAAAAAAAAACTTATATCCCTAAACAATACTCACTTATGTCCAACATAATCCATTTCAATCTTTAGGCTTATCCATAATACTACAGTCCACTCTCATAACATAGTGAAAACGATTACCAGATATTTAATACCATCGTTGATCCCCATATATCATAAGATATGTTTTGTTGGTCACATTCCAAACATTCAATGTCCTTAATCATGTATTCTCTTGAATACCTTAGTGAAAACATGAATGCAGTTTAAAGTTAACACTTTCCACATACCAAAATCCTCAAAATTCTATATACTCAAACCATGACATCACTTAGTCCTTATATCAATCATGAGCTCATGAATACTATTAAACATTTCATTTTCTCTTTTTCCCTTCATTATGCGCATATCATCTTATTTCCAAAAAATATCTCAATCACTTTGAATACCACATCAATAAATATTGCAATACTCAATGATACAACATTATTTTGGAATCCCATTACATAAACACTTAATCATTCCACCACATCGTTGTCATATTCAACACTGCCAATAGTGATCGCATGTGACTTCCCTTTGTTTTTTGCCTTTAGTGGTTTCTCATGTTGATCATCACTAACCCTTGGATTAGGGCATTTATTAGCATAATGCCCCATTTCCTTGTACTTGAAGCATTGAAGTGTTGGTGGTACGTTCTCTGCAGTGTTTGCTTTATTCACATCATTAGAAACCCTTTTTCCATTACTTCGACACTCAGTTGCTCGATGACCTTCTTTTCCACACTTAAAACATTTTATAGTCCCTTTAATACAATCTCCACCATGCTTCTTTCCACACTTTGTGCATAAGGAAACATTCATCTTCTTTTCACCATTATTCTGAGATTTCTCCTTGAACTCCATCTTTCGTTTCTTCTCAAAACCATGAGATGGATATGTAACACCAACTTCCATTTCTACCTTGATAGCACAACGCACAATTTCTTCATAGCTACTGAAGTCTCTTATAGCTAATGCCCTTCGAAGACTTGGTTTTAAGCCACTGAAAAATCGATCAACTTTACTTTCAGGTTGGATGATAATGCCAGATGAATACCTTGCAAGTCTTGTAAAATTCGCTTCGTATATACCAATAGATTCATCATCCTTTTGCTTTAGTTCAAGAAACTCCTTCTCCATCTTTGTTCGAAGAATACGAGGGAAGTACTTATTGAAAAATAAGTTCTTGAACTCGTCCCATTCCATGGACTCAATTTCATCTCTTTGCCTTGTATTCTTGATAAGATTCCACCATTGATCAACTTCACCTTCCAAACGATATACTGCTAAGATGAATTTATCATGTTCAGAACATTGAAGAACTGAAAATATCTTTTCAGTGGTACTGATCCACTGTTCAGCAACAAGTGGATCAGAAGACCCACTGAAAGAAGGTGGACGTTGCCTCATGAAGGACTCAATAGAATATTGTTCCCTTCTCTGCTCATTTGGAAGTCCAGAATGATTCATAGCTTGTGTAAGTATAGCAATAAGATTTTTAACTCCATCTCCCATAACATTTGTTTGTTCAGGAGGACAATCATTGCATTGTCCATTGCATTGATCAACACGGTTCCTTCGGGTTCCAGCCATCGTCTAAAACCCAAAAAGAATAGTGTGAGAGGCAAAAATCATGCTAGGGAAAACAACATAATAAAGGGGGAGTAACTTCAATATCTAACATCTTAGGTTTAATTCTATGATCGTTAGTGTAATTATAGTACTATAACCTATACGTATACTTAACCTTAGGGACATCCCTAGACATACCTTAGAAATGTCTCTAGAGATCTCACTAATGTTTTCGCATCCTAGTTTCCAAAGGTTAACTAAACCTTTCCTCTTATACCAACTGTAGAGACCCGAAGCCTGACGTACATGGACATTACATTACATTTGCGGAATACTTTCTAAATAACAAAAACACACACACAAGGATCGAAATAGTTTAGTGTCTTTGGAAACTCAGAACGTAATCTTCTAATCGTGGTGAAAGATCTTCAATATCTCCCATAAAGATCTTCCCTTTTTTTTACCTAAAACCTTTCTCTATATCCTGGGGAAAAGAAAACATAAAAGGGTGAGCTCAAATGCTCAGTAAGGGTATACAAAAGAAAAATCAATCACATCATCTTCATAAGAACATAACTTTTGGAAATCTTAACATGAAAAAGAGCATAACTTCATAACATGGGATAAATCATAGTAGTGAAATGAAATCCCAATAATCATAACTTAAAACATGAAACTTTGTGGCATACACACATAATCATAGAGAATCATTTCTTGTTAGTCAAGACTCATTTCCAAGACTATCTTAGTGGACAAAGTCCCTTTCTGAATCGAGTAACCCTCGTTTCAGTCCTGTTTCACTGAACCGGTATAACCTACCATTCCAGACATGTCTATCTCAGGAGATATAAAATCTTTACCCAATGCATTGGAGGAAGATATAGGTCCCACCAATCTTATAATGAATCCTTTCTTATGTGTGCCACATAATCATAAATCATACATCATCGCATAACCCATGTAATAAAAATGGGATTCTTAAACAACATGACATCATAAAACAATTCATATAAGATAAAGAAATTCATAAAAATGTTTCCATCACAACATAATCAAATCCATGTAATAATAGGGATAAAAACAGAACCCTTTTATTATCTTAGATGGAAAATAATTTTTATAAAATACTTGAACTTCATTCTTGAGGAAAATATCCTTTCTACTTCAAAAACAATTTTCCTTTCTTAACATGTCATACAATTTTAAACTAAAAGATGTTGATTAAAAATAAACTTGAATACTGGTAAAGGAAGCTTCTTGGAAATAATTTTTTAGAAATCCATTCATGCCGTATAATTTAAAAAAAAAATCTTCGTACTTTTGTCGGAAAAGTCAAAAAGTACCTCGTATGAAAAACGACAAAAGATTCCTTTCATATCTTTTACTAAAAACTCACCGAATGGTAAAATTGGATTTAAACAATTGTAGGTGGATGGAAATAATATTACATATTGAAGAAACATGGATGTGAATGATAAAATACACCCCAGTAAATACCAAAGTATAAACAATCTCGGATAAAAATGAGATTGTGATATTTCCCTTACCTTAGGTCTGACATGCTTTGTAAGTGTCCCAACCTCCTCTTCTTTGAAACGCCTCTTTGAATCCTCCACTTAGGGAACTAAGATTGGTCTTTGAAGAGATCCAGGACCTCTATTATTATTCTAGGGAAGTGGAGAAGGGATTTTGGCAGAGGTTGGCCGAGCTTGAGTGCTCAAATTGGTGTGAGGAGAAGGGGGAGGAGGTACCCTTTTATAAGGGAGGAGAGGGGCACCTTAGGAATATCTCAAAATATTATTTTATATTAAAGTAAAAATCGGTTTATAATGGTTCCAAAGGGTCTTATTTCGAAGCTAAAGTGGTGATGGGTCAAAATCCCATCATCCAATAGGATTTAGACAGGTTTAGGGTATTATTTTAACCTTATCAATTAGATTTAACTCTAAGTTAAATAATTTAACTCTTACCGTGTCTTTTTGTTTTCTTTCACTATATGGTTAATACACTTACTATAACATGCCAAACGAACCCCAAATTGTTTATTATTAATATATATATATCCTTATCTAAGTCATTTGGCCGAACCTTAGATTTTTAGGAATAAAAAAACAATTAATAATATAATATTTGATTTAAAAACTATTTTGTGTCAATTTTGACACTATTTGATATATGATTTTTGTGAAAGTCATAACAGAATCATATGTTCGAACCAAGTTGATTAAATCAACACTAATATATCATAGTAACCTATAAAATTAGTGGGATTCATAAAAAGTCTCAAATTACATTCATTTGAGCATTTATAACATCAATTATGTTAATATTTCCTTAAAAGGGTAATTACTGCATCATCGTTGTGTCATATATAAATTAATTTATTTAAAGTCTAAAAATTATAAATAAAATATCATTATGTAGGAAATATTTTTATCTTTATAATGAATATTTATAGTCGAATTTATCTTATGTATAACCCCATATTAAAAATGTTTTAGTTATTAAACATTGATTTTAACTATTTTAACTATTCATTAAATAAAATAATATTAAATGTCATAATCTAATCCAAGTGGACCTAAATGGTCATATTATATTCATAAGGTTGTTTTTGGTGGAATTACACTTATCCAATAGAATTAGGACATGTGTTAGGGTAATAGTAATATCATATTTACCCTCAGTTACCTTATTTACTATTAACCGTGGTAAAAAAAAGTAAAAAGTTACTATTCACCAAAAATTATTTTCATCTCATTGAACCACATTTTACTTACTGACATCAATCGTGTCTTTCGGATTTTTGAAATTCCATTCACAGAAGCGGTAAAATTAAGTTTTATGAAAAATTCTGTTTTTTAACTACCACTTAGTAGTTTCACTATTCATCAAAAATTGAAGTTTTTCAGAAAAATGCCAAAATTTCATCCTAAGCTATATTTCATATTCCGAATTCAAAAATGAAGTCTATTTTACCAAATTCATAACATAGAAATTTCATTAATTAATTTTATAATTAAATCCCGCTGTTAAAACAAATAGCGTGTTTTTAAGAAACAATATCTATCAAAAGATTGACACTTGATTATGTCTGGTTTAAATGTGAAATTACATCTAATGACCAACATTGTATTAAATTGTAAAAATATATTCTAAATATACTTTAAAACCACTCAAATTAATGATTTATCACTATTAATTATTTCGATTAAAAAAGTTGTTTTTAATTATAATTTAGTAATTTTCAATATTCATCAGAATATTAAAGTTATCCGAAAAGTACCAAAATTTCACCTTAGGCTGAATTCGATACTCCGAATCCAAAAATGAAGTCCATTTTGAGAGCTAAAATTTCTAAAATTTAAAAAGTGGTTATTACTATTCATAACGGCTAGTTTTAATAATATTTTAATAGCATATCGTTGTTTCGTGAAACTCAGTATTACGTACTACACACGCTATCGAGGAAGGTTACGATTGCGTGTAATGCAAGGAAAGTCAAGGATGCGTGTTGTGCAAGCTTCTTTTTGTGTTGCGTACAACACAAGACATTAGTGAAATTAAAAAGAATATTTTTCATAAAATATTGGGCTGTTACAGACACTATACCTATACAGTCCTTTCATGGTTTTGTTATATGTTGTAATAAGTGTACTTCAATTTTGATGTATTAACAATGTATGTAAAGTATCGGTCTTTATAGTTGGTATCAGAGGAAAGGTATAGTCAACCTTTGGAAACTAGGATGTGAAATACTTAGTAAGAACCCTAAGGATATATATAAGCATAGAACAATCTTAGTGTTTTAGAAATGTCCATGAACAACCTATGATAAGACATTAATTATGAAATTTTATTCTTGATTATGTGGTTTTCCTATTATAATTAGTGTTGCTCACACTATTCTTCTTGGTTTTAGTCAATGGATAGAACCCGAAGGAACCGTGTTAATGAGGAATGCGACAGGCAATGCAATGATTATCCCCCTGAGCAACCAAACTTTATGAGAGCTGGAATGAAAAATCTTGTAGTCATGCTCACACAACTTTCTCAAGATATGAATCATGCAGGACTTCCAATCGAGCAAAGGAAGGAGAAACATTCTGTTGAATCCTTCATGAGGCAGCGTCCACCCTCATTCAGCAGGTCTACTGATCCATTAGTGTCTGAACAATGGATCAGTACAACTGAAAAGATATTTTCAGTTCTTAAATGTTGTGAACATGATAAATTCATCTTAGCAGTATATCGTTTGGAAGGTGAGGTTGATCAGTGGTGGAATATTATCAAGAATAAGTGGAATGAAATTGAGTCCATAGAATGGGATGAGTTCAAGAACTTATTTTTTAATAAGTACTTCCCTCGTATTATTCAAACAAATATGGAGAAGGAGTTTCTTGAACTAAAGAAAAAGGATGATGAATCTGTTGGTACCTATGAAATAAATTTTACAAGACTTGCAAGGTACGCTTCTGGTATTATTATCCAACCTGAGAGTAATATCGATTGATTCTTTAGTGGCATAAAACCAAGTCTTTGAAGGGTGTTAGCCATATGGGAATTCAATAGCTACGAGGAAATCATTTGATGTGATCTCAAGGTTGAGATAGAGAATGAAGTAACCCATCAGTCATATTCGTTTGATAAGAAGAGGAAAATGGAATTCAAAGGAAAATCTAAAGAGCACACTGAAAAGAAGATGAGTTTTCTCTTATGCTCAAAGTGTGGAATGAAACATGGAGGGAGTTGTCTTAACAGGACAAGTAAATGTTTCAAATGTGGAAAAGAAGGTCATCATGCATTTTAATGTCGCAATGATGGGAAGAAGATGTCTTGTGATGCAAACAAAGAAAATGCTACACAGAGTTCACCTCCTACACTTCAATGTTACAAGTGTAAGGAAATTGGGCATTATGATAATAAATGCCCTAATCCAAGGGTTGTTGATGATGATCGACGTCAACAAACTCTTAAGGCTAAAGACAAAGGAAAGTCACATGCAATTTCTATCAGCGATGTGGAGTATGATAATGAAGTGGTGAAAGGTACACTTACCATCCACTCTAAAGTAGCAAATGCTTTATTTGATTCTGGATCCCCCACTCTTTTATTTATGAAACATTTTCTATGGTTATCTCCATATTACCTGAACAATTAGATGTTGAGTTAGCTGTGACAACCCCTAATGGCATAACAGTCGCATCAAAAGTTTATAATTCTTCTCTGATTGATGTTTGTGGGAAAGTGCTTCCTGTTAACCTTGTGATCCTTCCTATAGTGGAATTTGATGTGATTCTTGGCATGTATTGGATTTCTTTATAAGGATATCATATCAATTTTTAATGAAGGGAAGTCACATTTCATATTTCAGATCAATCTATGATCGTCTATCGATGCAAGGATGAACATAACCTTCCAGTGGAAATTTCATCCATCCCATGGGTATTGATTCCACTAAAAGAAGGTTATTTATCTCAAATGGTTGGAAAGAAACTCACGACTAATAATAATCCCATTGTACGGGAGTTTGATGATGTCTTTCCAAAGAAATTTCCTGGTCTTCCACCAAATCGTGAAGTTGAGTTTTCAATAGAACTCGTACAAGGTGCTTTACCTATTTCAAATACACCTTATAGAATGGCCCCAATTGAGTTGTAGGAATTGAAGAAGAAACTCCAAGAGAATCTTGATAAGGGATTCATACGCCCTAGTGCGTCACCTTGGGGAGAACCTGTTCTATTTGTTAAGAAGAAAGTTGGATCAATGAGACTCTGCATTAATTATCGAGAACTTAACAAGATCACAATCAAGAAAAAATATCCTCTCTCGCACATTGATGATTTATTTGACCAACTACGCGGAGCTCAATACTTTTCCAAGATTGATCTTCATTCAGGGTATCATCAATTAAGGTTCAAAAGGGAGGATATACCAAAGATGACTTTCCGTACAATGTATGGACACTATGAATTTATAGTGATGTCATTTGGACTTACTAATGCCCCTGCTATCTTCATGGATATGATGAATAGAGTTTTTAGAAACTATCTTGATCAGTTTGTGGTAGTCTTTATAGATGATATTCTTGTCTATTCAAAGAGCAAGGAAGAACATGAAGATCACTTTAGAATTGTATTGAAGACCCTCAGAAAGGATAAGCTTTATGCCAAATTTACCAAGTGTAAATATTGGCTTCAAAAAGTTTCATTTTTTGGTCACATAATATCAAAAGAGGGGATATCTATGGATCTAGAAAAAATAGAGGTTATCGAAAGATGGTCGAGACCAACAATAGTAACTGATATCCAAAGTTTTCTTGGTTTGGATGGATATTATCGACGTTTTGTGAAAGATTTTTCATGATTATATAATCCACTCACTAGGTTGACTCGAAAAGGAGTTATGTTCGTTTGGATGGAGGAGTGTGAAGAGAATTTCAAAGAGTTAAAAGGAAGGTTATCCAGTGCACCTGTGCTCACACTTCCTTGTAGTGGAGAAAGGTTTGTGATTTACTGTGATGCATCCAAGAAGGGACTGGGGTGTGTTCTCATGCAAAATGATATGGTGATAGCTTATGCCTCACGACAGTTGAAAATACATGAGCAAAATTACCCAACCCCTGATTTGGAGTTAGCTGCGGTAATCCTTGCATTAAAAATATGGAGGCATTATCTTTATGGTGAAAGGTGTGATATTTATACTAATCATAAATGTTTAAAGTATATTTTCACACAAAAGGATATGAATATGCGTCAGAGAAGATAGTTGGAGCTGATTAAGGATTACGACTGCTCAATTCATTACCACCCTATGAAAGTAAACAAGGTGGAAGACGCATTAAGTCGACAAGACCATGCTACCTTATCCATGATGAGGATCACAAAAGATCCAATATTTACATATTTACAAAGGATGGATCTTGGAATTATAAGGGAAGGGGGAAAATTGTATCTTTCTCAAATCCATGTTCAACCATCTATACATGTGAAGATTATAGAGTCACAGAAAGAAGATGTAGATTTACAAAAGAAAGTGAGAAATGTTCCTGAATTCAACCTTGATTGTGATGGGATAATAATGTTCAGGAATTGGGTTTTTGTTCCTCCCATCCTAGAATTAAAGAAGGAGCTGCTGGATGAGGCTCATAGTTCTTCATTCTCTATTCATCATGGAATCACGAAGATGTATAGGGACCTGAAAGAGTACTTCTGGTGGGATGGCATGAAAAGAGATGTTGCTGAATATGTCTCTCAATGCTTGGTTTGTCAGCAAGTTAAAGCTAAGAGATAGAAGTCTAAGAGGATGTTATAACCATTACCCATACCCAAATGGAAATGGTAAAACATCACTATGGATTTTGTTACCGGACTTCCTAAAACATCCAAAGGAAATAATGCTATCTGGGTCATAGTTGATCATCTTAAGAAGACGACACACTTCATTGCTATTAGAGAGTATTTCTCTCTAGATCAGCTTGTTGGGATATATGTAAAGGAAGTGGTAAGATTGCATTTAGTACCACTTTAAATTATATCTGATTGGGATCCAAGGTTTACCTAAATGTTTTGGCAAAGTCTTCAGCATACTCTGGATATAGAGTTGAGTTTCAGCACTGCTTATCATCCTCAGACAGACGGTCAGTCTGAGAGAACAATTCAAACTCTAGAAGATATGTTAAGAACTTTCTCTATAGATTTAAAAGGTGGTTGGGATCAACACCTACCTTTGGTGGAGTTTTCATGTAATAATAGCTTTCACTCCAGTATTCAGATGGCTCCTTATGAAGCTCTCTATGGAAAGAAATGCCGAACTCCAACATACTGGGTTGAATTTTGGGAAAGAAAGCTATTAGGACCTGATCTTGTTGATGAGATGGATGAAAAGGTCAGATCTATTCAACAACACAGAAGAGCAGCTCATAGTCGACAAAAAAGTTATGCTGATAACCGAAGAAAAGACCTAGAGTTTGAAGTGGGTGATAAAGTGTTCTTACGAATACCTCCTTGGAAGTGAGTAATGAGATTTGGAAAGAAGGTCAAGTTGAGCCCTAGGTATATTGGTCCTTTCAAAATACTAAATCATGTTGGGAAATTAGCTTACCGATTGGCGCTTCCACCGAATCTCTCTCATGTTCATGATGTGTTCCATGTATCTCTCCTGAGAAAGTACATACCTGATCCTTCACATGTACTCATCTCAGAAGTTGTACCGCTGGAGAAAGATCTTTCTTGTCAAGAACAACCGATAGAGATTCTAGATTGTAGCAAAAAAGTCCTATGAAACAAGACCACTCGCATGGTGAAAATTTTATGGAGGAACCACCAATTAGAAGAAGCTACATGGGAGCTTGAGGATATGATGAGGGAGAGGTATCCTCATCTGTTTGTTACAAAGTGGCGAATTTCAGGGGCGAAATTCATTTTAAGGGGGGTAGAATGTAACACCCGATATTTTTATGAGAAATATTTTGTTTTTATGTTATATACATCATCAATGAAATATTTCACTACACACAACACTATCTTGGCTTTCTTTACACGCAATCTCGACCTTCCACGATAGCGTGTGTTGTACGCAATACCGAGTTTCACTAATCAACGATATGATATTAAAATATTATATAAACTAGCTGTTATGAATAGTAATACACACTTTTTGAAATTTTAGAAATTTTATCTTTCAAAATAAACTTCATTTTTGGATTTGGAATATCGAAATTAGCCTAGGGTGAAATTTTGGTATTTTCTGAAAACTTTAAATTTTTTATGAATAGTGAAAACACTGGGTTACTATTTAAAAACATACTTTTTATTTAAATAATTATTTATTTTATTTATATTTATTTTAGGTCAAAATTGATACATAATACTTATATAATTTCAATGTAATTCAATGGAGTCATTTTATAATAATTTTATATCTATAAAAATTTTATTGAACTTTTCACCGTCTTTTACCCATCTCCAAGGAGAATTTTAAAAATTTACATAAAACTTAATTTTACCTCTTCTATGAGTGGAATTTCAAAAATTTGAGAGACACGGTTAATATCAAGGGGTAAAATGTGGTTCAATAAGATATATGTTTTTGGGTGAATAGTAACTTTTTACTTTTTTTACCACGGTTAAAAGTAAATAGGGTAATTAAGGGTAAAAATGGTATTATAATTACCTTAACACATGTCCTAATTCTATTGGATAAGTTTAATTCGACCAAAAATAATGTTAGGAATAAAATATTACCATTTAGGTCCACTTGGATTAGATTACGACATTTAATATTTTTTTATTTAAAGAAAAGTTAAAATAGTTAAAATCAAAGTTTAATTACTAGAATATTTTTAATATAGGGTTATAGAAAAGATAAATTCTAATATAAATTTTCATTATAAATATAAAAAGATTTCATACATAATGGTATTTTATTTATAATTTTTAGACTTTAAATAAGTTAATTTATTTATGACACAATGATGATGCAGTAATTACCTTATTAAGGAAATATTAACATAATTGATATTATAAGTCTCCAAATAAATTTAATTTGAGACTTTTTAATAATTACACTAATTTTATAGGTTAATATGACATATTAGTATTGATTTAATTAACTCTTTTTGAACAAATCATGCAGTTATAAATTTCACAAAAATCAATTACTAAATAGTGTCAAAATTGACATAAAATAGTTTTTAAAACAAATATTATATTATTAATTGTTATTTTATTCCTAAAAATCTTATGTTCGGCCAAATGACTTAGATAAGGATATATATATTAATAATGAACAACTTGGGGTTCTTTTGTCTTTTTATAGTAAGTTTATTATCCTTATAGTGTAAGAAAACAAGAAGACACTATAAAAGTAAAATTATTTTACTTAATGTTAAATCTAAATGATAAGGTTAAAATAGTAACCTAAACTTGTCTAAATTTTATTGGTTGAGATTATTTCTACCCATCCCCACCTTATCTTATAAATAAATCAATTTGGAGCTATTAAAAACTGAATATGACTTTATAATAAAATAATAATTTACTTTTTTCTAAGGTGCCCCTCTCCTCCCTTATAAAAGGACACCTCCTCCCTATCCTCCTCACACCACTTTGTGCCTTAAAACTCGTCAACACCCTACCAATTTATCTTCTACACTTCCCTAGTAATATTCTATAGGTCTTGGTCTTCTTAAAATACCAACTTTAGTGCCATAAGAGGAGGTTTCAAAGAGGCGTGTCGAAGAAGAGGTAATATCCTTTACCGATTCTTTCAAATTTATTTCTTCTTCTAATTCTTTTTCTTTAGTTGTTTCATTGTGAAGTAATAACATCAGTATCACTCATATAATGATATTTTATTATAAATATTAAACAACCGTTTTTCACCTTCTATCCATCCTACGGAAAATGAAATCACCGCACGTGCGTACGTACGAAATACCGTCTTCACGCTGTGGTGTAATCTGTTTTGCACCACCACCTTACTTGGATGGGTATAATGGTGTAAAGAATAACTATATATGATTATTGTAAATTGATATTGATTCTGAAATATTTTACATACACTTCAATACAATTTCACGATCATGGGAACGATATCATCGCTCATGCGTACGTACGGCCTACCGTCTCCACGATGTGACGTGACTCGTTCTACATGATCTTCACTGCATAATGATTATATAAATAAATTGAATGAATAAATATGATATATATTACACTAATACCATTCAGGAAATGATGTATCTATAACCTAAAAATAAGAATAAGAATTTATTCGATAAAACACGTGTAAGAACAAAACGCAATAAACACCCGAATAACAAGTAACAATAAAATATTACTAATAAGAAGCTAAGAATATGACCATATATGATATAATAACAAAGAGTAAGATTCTGGAATAATTCAATAATAATATTTAAATCATTATACAGGAGTTTCGGACACGTACGAAGAAAATTGGACCTAAGGTACGGGATAATCTCACAATATCTTTTTTATCCGAGATTGTTTATACTTTGGTATTTACTGGTGTGTATTTATCATCAACATTCATGTTTCCTCAATATGTAATATTATTTATATCCTCCTAAAATTTTTTAAATCCAATTTCAGCCCTTGGTAAGTTTTTAGTAAAATATATGAAATGAATCTTTTGTCGTTTTTAGTACGAGGTACTTTTTTGACTTTTCTGGAAGAAGTATGAGAAGAATGTTTTTCTTTAACTTATACGACATGAATGGATTTTTCAAACATTATTTACATGGAGCTTCCTTTACATGTTTTCAAGTTTATTTTTAATCAGCTTCTTTTAGTTTAAAATTGTATGACATGTTAAGAACGAAAAAATGTTTTTGATGTAGAAAGGATATTTTCCCCAAGAATGGATTTCAACTGTTTTATCAAAAATATTTTCCATCTAAGATAATATAGGTTTCTGTTTCTATCACTATATTTATATTGATTTGATTATGTTATGATGGAATTATTTTTTCATGATGTCCTTTTATCTTATATGGATTATGTTATGATGACATGATGTTTAAGATTCCCATTTTTATTACATGGGTTATGCTATGATGTATGATTTATGATTTTGTGGCACACATAAGAATGGTTTCATTATGAGATGGGTGGGACCTATATCTCCCTCCAATGCATTGGGTAATGATTTATATCTCATGAGATAGACATGGCTGGAATGGCAGGTTAATCCGTTTCAGTGATATAGTACTGAAACTAGGAGTGAACTCAGTTCAGAAATGGACTTTGTCCACTAAGATAGTCTTGGAAATGAGTCTTGACTACTAAGAAATGATTCTCTAGGATTATGTGTGTATGACCCAAAGTTTCAGGTTATGATTAATGGTATTACATTTCACTACTATGATTTATCCCATGTTATGAAATTATGATCTCTTTTGTAGGTTAAGATTTCCAAAATGTTATGTTCTTATGAATATGATGTGATTTATATTTCTTTTGTTTACCCTTATTGAGCATTTGAGCTCAGCCTTTTGTATGTTTTCTTTTCCCCAGGTCAGGAAGAAGGGTATTAAGTAAGATATTCCAAAATGGACTCTAGATATGATAAAATAAAAGGGAGACAATGTATATGATTTATGAACCAATTATTTATGTTTCCTAGTTTCTAAAGACACTATACCTATACGGTCCTTTCATGGTTTTGTTATATGTTGTAATAAGTGTACTTCAATTTTGAATTTTTAACAATGTATGTAAAGTATGGGTCATTATATGGACTATTTATTGATACCATGAAAGAAGGAATCTACAAATTTTGAGTCTCTCCCCGCATCTCATCAAAAACATATCACATTAAACTACAATAAAATTTGATCCACTGAGCTAGCTGGGTTGGAAGGAGATTGGAGAGAAGGGTCAATTGAACACCTAAGTACCACTTTCCCCACCTCTTCTACTTCTTTATGAGGATAGAGAGTCTCAAAAAAGGTAGTCATTTTCTCAACTCTCTTCTGAGTAGTTTTCAATGAGGAATACACATCTGATATATTATACCTCATTCAATCTATGATTTCTTCATACATCCATGTCTACATGATCCATCCATCCATTTGGTCTTGCAAGTTAGATATAAACTGATGACTCTGGTCCAGTGCCTCCAAATCCTCATTCATCTATCTAGAAAGGGGGATTCATCTTCAAAATCATGAAACTTCCTCTCATTGGTGGCCACCAAATCCTGATAATTTGTTTCATGATTTCATAAAGTGGTTGTCGATCAAAATCACCCACCCCCATATAATTAAACAACTGATGAAGGTGTTCCCATTGGTCATGATATGTTTCCCAAGGGGTCTCAATAATCAAGGTGTCAATCTACTACCAAATCATCTTGCATCATATTTGATAATGTATGACTGATGCGATGGGACTTTCATATGGAGGAATAGCTAGCTGAGCTGGCAGGGAAATAAAATATTAGGCTCGATATGTCACCACTTCAACAATGGAATCACCTATTGATGGAGGGATAATTTACTTGATATATTTTATCCCTCTATCAAGATACTCATCACTAGTATGAGAGTGCTTCCTTGAAGTATCTCCTAATTCTGGAATCAACTCTATTGTTTATATGAAAATCCATGTTGGTGAAGCAATTGGCTTGTCCATAAGATGAACAAATTGACTTGTCACCCCACCTAGATAAGAAAATAACCAATCCTAGGCATGATCAGCAGTAAGAAAGGTGGGATCATCAACGTAGTGTAGAATGGTTTAGCATCAGGGTCTTCACAAACCAATATAATCTAGTACTAATGGATGATCCTAGGGTGTCTCCCTCCTCACACACCAGCCAAAGGAAGAGGGGAGACCGTATAGGTGTAGAAAAATTTATGAGAAAACTGATAAGGTGTGTGTCGCTCAAATATCATTCGTGCATCTATCCTTTATATGAGAACCCCATCTTCATGATATATCAAATAATACCTTTCATCAAGGGATTTACTGGAATCGTTGATGGTTGTAATAGGCAGTGCACGATAAGGGGTGAAATCAAATCTCTCATATCAACTCAACGCATCTGTATCCTCAGCAGATCATAGTGACATAGACCCAACCCCATATATGTTTCATAATCTGTGGTGATATGAGGCATTGGGAATCCTATTATAAATATAATATTAATAGTATTGAAAATTATCCTATATACTACCCAATAAATATTGGAAAGGACCACTAAATCTATAAGGGACACTACCTTGTTTCGTGTGGCCCAAAATTTGGTAAAGGCATTCAAGGGTCGGCACCACTAGTTTAAGGGATCGTCCTTCTGCTAACCATGCTACCATTACCAGTGTCCTGACGTAGATTATTGAATGCACGTCCCCAGGAGGAAATCTATCCATTTAGTAACACGGGTATAAATCATGCCATCCTAATACCCAGATAGATATCCAAGTTCACTCGATATATGAATGATGTATGATCCCCAACATCCAAAATGACAGAATAAAATCTAACACTATAAAAACATTTCTGTGAAGGGAACTGATGTGGGATGATAGTGATTGTCCTAACCCCAATGCAATAATGTAAAATTTCAATCCTTCCTTTGAAGGAGATTAGTGAGTTCATGGTCAGCTCTTTCCTCAGCTTCTCCATCACAATGAATAGCATGTCCCTCTCCAATACTAGAGTTTGCAAAGGGTCTTACCAGAAATCATTAGCATAGATGAATCAATTTTACATATCTATAAGATGGAGGATCCCACCATGTTGGTAAATTCTAATATGTTGATTTCAACTTCACCATGGGAAAAATGAAATGATTTTGTGTCCTCAAACCAATGAAAAATTAGTTTTCGAAGCATATGAGGTCAGCGAGAGATAATAAATTGGGAAATCCACACTGTTTCAGAAAGATATACCCTATATAACTGGTTAGAAAACTCTATGTAGTTCTTCCTAACCCAGAAGGGCCATTCCTGTTCATTAAAAGAATTTACACCATGACATAGATCTCATTTCAAGCTTAATATTCAACCTAGTTTATTTAGAGAGGGGTTGAATATACTCAAATAACTCTGACTAATAGGTTTACTAGAAACTTCACAACCATTAGGACCCAAGGGAGAGTTTTCCAACATATAATACAACCCCTAGGAATGTGTTGTGAATAGGTATCCATCCATGAAAATTGTTATTTGAATATATTCAAGAGATGTTGACACCCAACAGGATGGAAAATTTAAGTCCAAAGGTGGAATGAAAACGTCGTCTAGAAGTCTCACCCCATATAGATGAATCATTTTCAATAAAGGATAATTTTGAAGCTCTAATGGAAGAATCAATTTTAGAACCTCATTATCAGAATTTACAGGGTAATGAGGGTTAGTATTTTGATTTCTATAAATAATTCCCCTTTTATTATCCACATCATAAGAGCCTTAATGAGAAATAGAAGACATTTAAACAAAACTAAGTGGCATATGTCAGACAGATAAAATTAATTTTTTTCAAAGGAAATAGATAAAAATTTCTAACAGTGTCATAGGAATCACATGAATCAACAAAAGAATTCTCAAATCGCATGAATAAATTTTGGATATCTTAACACCAAAATATATCACAGCTCACATAAACATATAGTTTTTCACACAACTACACTCAAAGAATCACGATTTCATGACCCGGACATGGTCACATGAGCCTTATGATATTTAAAAGATAATATGATCTGGCCAGTAGACCCCACAGAACCCCCAAGATGTTTTCATCCCCATATCAAAATTTGAAACAACTTCCAGGATTTAGTTCATAATTTATTTGAAAAGGCTCTTGAGAAAAGTAATTCGTTCACAATAGTTCACATGAAATGGGATCACGATGAGGTCTCATGATGGAGTCTTGAAAAAAAAATCTTGTGATGAGGAGACATGACAGAAGCAGGGTGAATTCTCGAGAAACATTAATAGCAGGTGAGTGAACCCCTCTCTTCTCCCCTATTTATAAGTCACCCCTCAGAATACCAAGCATCGCTTGACATACCAAGAAATTCCCAAGAAACTGATTCGTGATAGTTCCATTTCATTAAGCATGCATATAATTTCCTCAAAACCATGTCCTTGTACCCATGGATGTCCCTCCTAAGAGGATCCATTTGTTGAAACCCATAAAATAAGAGTCATCAAATTCAAAAATTAATAAATACATGAATATGGGTATTATCTTCCATAAAAGTGAAAAGGAAGAGGAAGGTGGACATGATCACATGGATTGCGTGAGCCCCTGAGAGACTTGCAATCGCATGACTAGTAGAGGGTCAAGTGGATGGTCACAAGTGGCAGATAACCCATGGATGATCCCATAAATCCCCTTTGAATATTCCTTATTCTATTGCGAAGGAACCACATACAATCCCCAATCATGTGGTGGAATTCAAATAAAGTCACTGAGATCACGCAACTTTTCAACCGGTGAATGACTAGTGAGACATCAAAAATTCCTTCAAAAAATAAGAAGAAAATATAAAAAATGGTGGGAGACTCTTGAAATTGTAAATATCAGGAAACACATCACTTATAAGGATGATGATTGTCCTAAACTACATTTACACAACCTTGTGATATCTCCAACCTTTGTGAAATAAAAAAGGAAATAAAATGGTAAGAGGAGGGATCCTCTCACGGTCATAAACATCATGAAACATGCCCCTAGAGATCCATATGACACCAAAATCACCAAGAAGTATGTCAACCTCATCCCAAAATGGTCTGATGGCATGTCATCCTCATCATGTGAAGATCCTAGGATGTGTCCAAGCGATCTTAGGCTCCCCCTTTATCTCCACATGGATGAAAATATGTAATTTTCCATCAAAGGGTCATGCATCCCTACAGTAAGTTTATTGTCCATGTGAATCATCACTAATAGTTTAGGTGATTGTCCACAAAAACACCCATTAAAAATCACGAGACATCCATCCTTTATAAAATAAAAAAAACAAAATAAAAGAGGGAGATGATGGGAGCCTCTCATAGATGTAAAACTCTTGTGATGTGCTAAGGTTTTCTGGTACACGGTCTTGCAAGAACCATTGAAAAGGTGACATGATTTCAAGAATACACCATGTAAAACCATCATTGTCTCATGAAAGGTCCTAAAAAAGTCACATGAGATAACACAGAGGCCCTTCAACAGGTTCCCTGTTCTCACAAAGGCCATATGGCATGTGGTCCCAAAAATATAGAATTACCTCGACATGTTCGTATGATTCAATGATACTCCATTAATTGAAAATAATAAATTAAAAGGGTAATTTAATGTATGGTCTCATGGTCACTAAAAATCAGGCGATGCTCCCAAAGTGATCCATGGAAGTACCTCGCTATGACGTGTGACACCGAGGCCCTCCACCGAGTCCAACTTGGATTCGCATGATAGGTTCCGCACAAAGATGCAGAACATTGGGGTAGTGAGGCCAATAAATCCCCCAACCAAAATGAAAAAGTCACCACTAATCTCAGAGATGAATACTTATTATATGGAATATCACTCCTTGGATGCTAACATCAGTGCTAGTGCAGATTTCTCAGAACGGCAGATCTTGCGGCTGGAAAAGTTTCCTATCATGTAAGATACTGGTGGGGAGCTGGAGCAATCATGCAACATGAATAGGCACATTGTGTCATAATCCATAGATTACTTGAATGGTTTCTATTAGAACACTTAAAGAACAACCCACATATATGTTAAATCACAGGGGGATTAAAATAATCTAACACTGAATAAATATAATGTATTATCAATATAAAGGATACAACAAAGAATAAAATATGAGAGACTTACATGAAGAACATATAAATTGATCATCACATACTTTATATGAACCCCATGGTACATTAAAAACACTAGGATGTGTCACTTAGATCATGAAACACTCTTTTCGCATACTATTGTGACCATGTGAAGTCCCTGGACATGTCAAAGAAAGTCACATTGTGCCCCGTGAGAATTCCACCAAAGTCATGTGA
Organism: Viscum album; assembly: GCA_963277665.1. Classification (NCBI taxonomy): domain Eukaryota; kingdom Viridiplantae; phylum Streptophyta; class Magnoliopsida; order Santalales; family Viscaceae; genus Viscum; species Viscum album. The sequence continues at coordinate 1,759,165 of CAUJRU010000015.1, read as the reverse complement.
AACCCTCCAGGCTATCCATCCAAACCATGTGGTATCCTACAGATGTGCCACGAGATTCATATGCTGGAACCAATTCATATTAGGTGAGTCTTGCGGTAGCACCTGAGAATGTCATCTATCTCTTGTGACATCCCTTGGACATGTAGACTAGCTCTCACGATCCCCCCCTAGACATGTCAGCTAGGGAATGCGACACCCTCTGAGGCATGTCACACTTACTCTTGAAATTCCATCTAAGAGTGTAATCTAGATTTCATGCTGCCACTAAGGAAACACAGCTAGATCATGTGACGTTCTCTAGAGAAGCCAGTCGAGATCACGTGATGGATTCCAGGATAATTCAATCGGATATTATGATTTCCTCTAGAAAAGTTTGGCTTTATCTTGTAATAATCTTCTGAAATTCCATATATTTTAGGAGAAGTCCCTTGTACAAGTCAACCAAATCATATAATTATCTTTTACATGTCAGGAAAACACCCAATGACATGAAAAATAGATAATAAAGGCATTACATGTGGATAATCAATGTATGTAAAGCTACCAAGAAGGCCAGGTCTATAAGGGAAACCACAGAGTATAAGCCCTAATTAGTGGTTTAATATGATATTTACTACAAATAAGGGAAACGTCTGTGTGTAAAACCCTACCAAGAGAACTATGATAACTATGATTCTTATCATAATCAGGATACATAGGATTCCTCTCTAAGGCTTGAGCTATATATTAACTTCTAAAGGGTTTCCCCAATGCATAATTCGTTCATCCATAAGTAGTTAGATTGGTCATTTTTCATCCATATTTCTCACAGTGAGTATATATCATGTGGGCTAAGGTAATCGCAATAATAGTATTATTTTCTCCATAATCCTATATCAAGAAAAGGGAAACGTCAATGTCTAAGCCCGAACAACCTAAACTACGATGACACTAATTCTAACCATAACCAGGATATGTAGGACTCCTTTTTATATCCTGATCACATGTAGTAATAAACTTTAGTGTAATTACACTATGTCTTTGATATCTCAACCATCGAGACCAAATAATTCTCATGGGTTTGTAATGACCTATCTTCTCATGATGTTATGGATCATTTTTTTGAATTTGATTCCTTTTCTTAATCATGGTAAATTTGTACTAAGGCCTAAGGAATATCCTAGGCGCGTCTGTGGATTTCTCATAGTTTTTTAAAAAAATGTGCAAAATACTAGGCTACACAGTTTGGGGAAACCAATCCACCCATCTCGCATGGTTTCTATAAAACTGTGCAGTTACAGAGAGTGTCACCTATAGGCCGCAAGGTTTGTTTGCAACCATGTGACCTATGGTTCAATTCCATGCGAGACTTCAGGTTTTTGGAAAATTGGTTATCACATAGTTTGTGCATGATTTGAAAACCATGTGCCTAAACCTTGACCCCTTATTTTAGGGTGAATTTACTATTTTACCCCACTAAACCTTTTAAGCCTTTTTCCATTTCTCCCTCTTCCTCCAGTGGTTGGAAGACTTTCCTCTCCTATCATAGCTTCTTCTCTTATATGATCTGGGTTTGGAGCTATCTCCCACCTTGGGTGTCCATTTCTCAAGCTGTCTAAGGAATTGGATCCCTTAAGGTATTTTATCCCTTCCTCTTACCTCCTATTTAATTTTTCCTTCAAATCCATCATGTTATTCAGGTGCAATCAGGTTTTCCCTATATTCATGTTGTTGGACCTTTTCTCAAATTTCTCCCAACCTACTCCAAATCTGAGATCGATATCACGTGAGGCGTCATCTACGGCCTTAAGGTAGGTAGTCATGTTTTTTTCCTTTGATTTTTGATGTCGCATAATTATCCTATTGTGTTGCATAATGTATTTTTCTAAGTATCTCCATTATACTGACTTATTTCAGTTAATTTAATCATTGGTCCATATTATATATCTATTTATCCTTTTTTTATATTTTAGAGGTTGATTCCATCCATTATGGACACCCCATGGGTGTGCCAAGTAAGTTTCCCATTAATGGTTGTGTATTTAATGGATTGTAACCCCTAAATAGATTCTATATTATCTTTTAAATGAAATTTACCTTAAAAATGAATATTGAATGGATCCCAAAGCACCTATTAGGTGATTTTTCCTCTTATAGTTGGAATTTATCATATAGTCAATTTCCTTGTTTAACTATGGTACCTTAAAATGCCCAATGACACTTATAACTTGAATTGCCTTAGATTAATGATTATTGGAAATTGAATACCATGTGTTAAATGCTATGGTTTGTTCATGATGTCTTACCCATCCTTAAATGAATTAATTTGTTAAAATGGAATGGCTTATGCACATTGGTTTTATTTTCCTCAGTGTAATGAATAGTTTAAATGGGATAATTAGAGGTTGTCAAGGATACACCCATTATTTCTTCATTATCAAATTATTTTATGTGTAAAGATGATTATGCATTTCTTATGTATATGGGCTTGATAAAAGATATGTATGGGAGGTAATTTCTCATGAAAACTATAATTATAATATTCCTTTATTGAGGTTGTGATACGATGGTAAGGGACTTGTTGAGCATGAAGGTATCACAGTCCCTTACATCGGGTGTGTAGCATGACATCTCACACCATTGATATTGTTAGGATAGTAGGATTTATGTGCCATGTCACTTTATTAGAGTGATGAAATGATGGACCGCACACCATCTCAAGTGTCATTCATGACATCTCAAACTCTTATCAGGATGTATGTCTTGTATCCTATTTCATGAGCTTATAATCTTATACGAATGGTCATGGATGTCTAAGTTGTGCCTCGGTCTGTAACGCCCCGACCCTAGATACCCAGAGTCGGTGCATTATTACATAACATTGGCATGATCACAAGAAAGATCAAGTCTCGAAAGACCGATTAGTTTAGTAGCCTTAAAACACTAGATATATTCATAAAGTTTACATTACATCAATAAGTGAAAAACTACAACAACAAATTGTCTTCATATACCCTCATACTATCCCTGCAGGTCATTCATCAAATAATTCTTTACATCCTGGGAAAAATAAAACATAGAAAAACGGGTTGATCTCAAATGCCCAGTAAGGATAACAATATAGTGGAAACTTTCATAAATAAGAATAAACATTTAAGGCAATGTATAAATAAAAAAAACCTTTTAAACTTGAACTTCAACATAGTATGGCAAAAATAAAATGAAATAATGCCATTTACTTATTCACATGGATATTCTACTCATCGAATAATCACATTCAATATCAGTAACCACTTTAATAATGATGGAATGCATAATGCCAGACTATCATAACCACATAGGCAAGGCCTCGTGCCAAGACTACAAATAAGATTTTGTCAAGGCCTTGTTCCAAGACACTATTTTGTCTCATGAGACCTACCGATGCATCGAGGAGCTATAGCAGGCTCCACCCATCACTTATTAAGTCCAATGAATTCCTTATATGAACAAGTTTAAACATAACATAAACATTCATATTAAAACTAGCATACGAAATGTCAATACTTTCACCATAAACCATGAATGGTATAAAAATAACTCATCCACAGTCAAAAATATTACAAAACCTTCAATTCAATATGGATGCTTTGTTTGAAAATAAATTAACATCAAATAAGCTTAAAATCCATCAAAGGATGTTGACATAGATGAAATCAAAACTGTTTGAGAGAAATATCTTTTTTTTAAATAATTTAAAAGTCACATAATTATAAAAGAAAACATTTAATTTGAAAATATTCTTATAAACTTGTAAGGGAAGTTTCAACGATTCTATAACGGCAGAAAATAGTCGCACCCACCGTATAAGTTAAAAAAAGACATTCTTAACTTAATTCTGTCAAAAAGATTAAAAGGGACCCTGTTTGGAAAATGACAGAGAGATTCCTTTATAAACTTCTTATAAAAATTAAAACAAGGGTATAAATGACTTTAACCCATATTCTGTAAAATAGTAATAATATTTTGAAAAACATTTTTAAGAAACATGGATGTGGATGATAAAGAGATCTCATGTAACACCCGAGACTTTTATGAGAAATATTTTTTTTATGTTATATACATCATCAAAGGAATATTTCACTACACACAACACCATCTTGGATTTCTTTACACGCAATCATGACCATCAATGATAGCTTGCGTCGTACGCAATACCGAGTTTCACTAAACAACGATATGATATTAAAATATTACTAAAACTAGCCGTTATGAATATTAATGCCTACTTTTTGAAATTTTGTAAATTTAATTTTTCAAAATGGACATCATTTTTGGATTTGGAATATCGAAATTAGCCTAGGGTGAAATTTTGGTATTTTTTTGAAAACATTCAATTTTTGATGAATAGTGAAGATACTAGGTTACTATTTAACCGACTTTTTATTTAAAGAATTATTTATTTTATTTAAATTTATTTTAGGTCAAAATTGATACATAATACCTATATAATTTCAATGCAATTCATTGGAGTCATTTTATAATAATTATATATATATATATATAAAATTTCGAACTTTTCACCGTCTTTTACCCACCTCCTAGGAGAATTTCCAAATTCACATAAAACGTAATTTTACCGCTTCTGTGAGTGGAATTTCGAAAATCCGAGAGACACGGTTAATATAAAGGACTAAAATGTGGTTCCATGAGATGAAAATAATTTTTTGTGAATAGTAACTTTTTAATTTTTTTTACCACGGTTAAAAGTAAATACGGTAATTAAGGGTAAAAATGATATTATTATTACCCTAACACATGTCCTAATTCTATTGGATAAGTTTAATTCGACCAAAAACAACCTTAGGAAGAAAATATGACCATTTAGGCCGACTTGGATTATATTAGGACATTTAATATTAATTTATTTAAAGAAGGGTTAAAATAGTTAAAATCAATGTTTAATAAGTAAATAATTTTTAATAAAGGGTTATACATAAGATAAATTAGACTATAAATTTTAATTAGAAAGATAATAATATTTCCTACATAATGGTATTTTATTTTTAATTTCTAGACTTTAATAATTTAATTTATGAATGACACAATGATGATGCAGTAATTGTATTATTAATGAAATATTGACATAATTGATGTTATAAATACCCAAATAAATGTAATTTGAGAATTTTTATGAATTAAGATAATTTTATATGTTAATATGACATGTTATTTTTTATTTAAGTATCTTATTTAGAAATAATATTTCTGTTATGATTTTCTCAAAAATCAATTACCAAATAGTCTCAAAATTGACATAAAATAGTTTTAAAAAAATATATTATATTATTAATTGTTATTTTATTCCAAAAAATATAAGGTTCACCCATATTACTTAGATAAGGTTATATATATTAATAATAAACAACTTGGGGTTATTTTGTCATGTTATCGTAAGTTTATTAACCTTATAGTGTAAGAAAACAAGAAGACACGGTAAAAGTTAAATTATCTAACATAAAGTTAAATCTAAATGATAAGGTTATAATAGAAACCTAAACATTTCTAAATTATATTGGATGAGAGGGTTTCGACCCATCCCTACCTTACCTTTGAAATAAATCATTTTGGAGATATTAAAAATTGAATATTACTTTATAATAAAATAATATTTTTAGTTTTTCCTAAGGTGGACCTCTCCGCCCTTATAAAAGGGCACCTCCTCCCTCTCTTCCTCACACCACTTTGAGCCCTCAAGCTCGGCCACCCCCTGCCAAATTCTCTTATCCACTTCCCTAGAAACATCCTAGAGGTATGGTTCTTCTTCAAAGACCAATTTTAGTGCCCTAATAGGAGGTCTCAAAGAGGCGCTTCAAAGAAGAGGTAATGTCCGTTACCGATTATTTCAACTTTATTTCTTCTTCCACTTCTTCTTATTTAGTTGTTTATTTATGTGGTAATAAAATCAGTATCACTCATATACTGATATGTTATTATAACTATAAAACAACCCTATTTCACCATCTATCCATCCTACGGAAAACGAAATCACCGTGCATGGGTACATACGGAATACCATCTCCACGCCGTGGTGTAATCTATTTTCCACCACCACCTTACTTGGATGGGTATAATGGTTTAAATAATAACTATATATTATTATTGTAAAGTTATATTGATTCTTAAATAGTATGCATACACTTCAATACAATTTCACGATCATGGGAACGATATCATCGCTCGGGCGTACGTACGGAATACCGTCTCCACGATGGGATGCGACTCGTTCTACATGATTTTCATTGCATAATGATTACATAAATGAATTGAGTGAATAAATATGATATATATTACACTAATAACATTCTTGAAATGTGGTATCTATAACCTAAAATGAATAATATGAATTTATTCAACAAAACACGCATAAGAACAAAAAGTAATAAACACCAGAATAACAAGTAGCAATGAAATATTGCTAATAAGAAGCTTATAATATGACCAAATATGATATCATAACAATGATTATGATTCTGGAATAATTCAATGACATTATTTAAATCATTATACAGGAGGTTCGGACTCTTACAAAGCAAATCGGACATAAGGTAAGGGAAAATATCACAATCTCATTTCTATCCAAGATTGTTTATACTTCCGAAGTTACTGGGGAATATTTATCATCCACATCCATGTTTCCTCAATATGTAATATTATTTCCATCCACCTACTATCGTTTATATCCAATTTTACTCTTATGTGAGTTTTTAGTAAAAGATATGAAAGGAATCTTTTGTCGTTTTTCGTACGAGGTACTTTTTGACTTGTCCGGCCAAAGTACGAGAAGAATGTTTTTTTAAATTATACGGCATGAATGGATTTTTATAATATTATTTCCACGAAGCTTCCTTTACAAGTTTTCAAGTTTATTTTTAATCAACTTCTTTTAGCTTAAAATTCTATGAGATTTTAAGAAAGGAAAACAAATTTGAAGTAGAAAAGATATTTTCCTCAAGAATGGAGTTCAAGTGTTTTATCAAAATTATTTTCCATTTAAGATAATATAGGTTTCTGTTTCCATCCCTATTTTTACAATGTTTTGATTATGTTATGATGGAATTATTTTTATGATTTCCTTTTATATTATATGTATTATGTTATGTTGGCATGATGATTAAGAATCCCATTTTTATTACATGGGTTATGCTATGATGTATGGTTTATGATTTTGTGGAACACATAAGAATGGTATAATTATGAGATGGGTGGGACCTATATCTCCCTCAAATGCATTGGGTAATGATTTATATCTCATGAGATAGACATGGATGGAATTCCAGGTTAATCCAGTTCAGTGAAATGGGACTGAAACGGGGAGTGAACTCGATTCAGAAATGGACTTTGTCCGCTAAGATAGTCTTGGAAATGAGTCTTGACTACTAATAAATGATTCTCTATGATTATGTTTGTATGCCACAAAGTTTCATGTTTTAAGTTATGATTATTGGGATTACATTTCACTACTATGATTTATCCCATGTTATGAAATTATGATCTCTTTTGCAGGTTAAGATTTCCGAAATGATATGTTCTTATGAATATGATGTGATTGATATTTCTTTTGTTTACCCTTACTGAAAATTTGAGCTCACCCTTTTGTATTTTTCCTTTCCCCAGGTCATGAAGATGTTTATTAAGTAGGATATGCCAAAAAGGGACTCTAGATATGATAAAATAAATGGGAGACAACGTAGATGATTTATGAACCATTTGTTTATGTTTCCAAGTTTCCAAAGACATTGTACCTATACGGTCCTTTCATGGTTTTGTTATATGTTGTAATAAGTATGCTTCAATTTTGAAGTATTAACAATGTATTTAATGTATGGGTCGTTATAGTTGGTATCAGAGGAAAGGTATAGTCAACCTTTGGAAACTAGGATATGAAAGCCTTAGTAAGAACCCTAAGGATATATCTAAGCATAGAACACAATCTTAGTGTTTTAGAAATGTCCATGAACAACCTATGATAAGACCTTATGTGGGAAATTTTATTCTTGATTATGTGTTTTTCCTGTTATAATTAGTGTTGCTCAAACTATTCTTCTTGGTTTTAGTCAATGGCTGGAACCCGAAGGAACTGTGTTAATGCGGAATGCGACGGGAAATGCAATGATTGTCCCCTTGAGCAACCAAATGTTACGGGATCTGGAATGAAAAATCTTGTAGCCATTCTCACACAACTTTCTCAAGCTATGAATCATGTCGGACTTCCAAATGAGAAAATTAAGGAGCAAAATTCTGTTGGATCCTTCATGAGGCAGTGTCCACCTTCATTTAGTGGGTCTTCTAATACATTAGTGGCTGAAAAATGGATCAGTACCACTGAAAAGATATTTTCAGTTCTTCAATGTTCTGAACATGATAAATTCATCTTAGCAGTATATCGTTTGGAAGGTGATGTTGTTCAATGGTGGAATCTTATTAAGAATATGAGGCAAAGTGATGAAATTGAATCCATGGAATGGGACGAGTTCAAGAACTTATTTTTCAATAATTACTTCCCTCGTATTCTTCGAACAAAGATGGAGAATGAGTTTCTTGAACTAAAGCTAAAGGATGATGAATCTGTTGGTACCTATGAAGCAAATTTTACAGGACTTGCAAGGTACGCTTCTAGTATTATTATCCAACCTGAGAGTAAGATTGATAGATTCTTTAGTGGCTTAAAACCAAGTCTTCTAAGGTCATTAGCCATAAGGGACTTCAATAGCTATGAGGAAATTGTTCGATGTGCTCTCAAGGTTGAGATGGAGATTGGAGTAACCCATCAGTCATATGGCTTTGATAAGAAGAGGAAAATGGAATTCAAAGGAAAATCTAAAGAGCACACTGAAAAGAAGATGAGTTTTCCCTTATGCTCAAAGTGTGGAAAGAAACATGGAGGGAATTTTCTTTAAGGGACAAGTAAATGTTTCAATTGTAGAAAGGAAGGTCATCGAGCATTTGAATGCCGCAATGATGGGAAGAAGATGTCTAGTGATGCGAACAAAGAAAAGGCTACACAGAGTGAACCTCCTACACTTCAATGTTACAAATTCAAGGAAATGGGGCATTATGCCAATCAATTCCTTAATCCAAGGGTTTTTGATGATGATCGGCATCAACAAACTCTTAAGGATAAAGAAAAAGGAAAGTCACATGCAATTTCTATCAGCGATGTGGAGTATGATAACAAAGTAGTGAAAGGTACATTTACCATCTACTCTAAAGTAGCAAATGTTTTATTTGATTCTGGATCCACCCAATCCTTTATTTCTGAATAATTTTCTAAGGGTATCACCGTATTACCTCAACAATTAGATGTTGAGTTAGCTGTGACAACTCCTAATGGCACAACAGTCGCATCAGATGTTTATAATTCTTCTCCAATTGAAGTTTGTGGGAAAGTGCTTCCTGCAAATCTTGTGATCCTTCCTATAGTGGAATTTGATGTGATTCTTGGCATGGATTGGCTTTCTTTATATAGAGCTCATATCAATTGCCAAAGAAGGGAAGTCACATTTCATATTCCAGATCAATCTATGATCGTCTATCAATGCAAGGATGAACATAACCTTCCAGTGGAAAATTTTGAAATCCTATGGGTCTTGATTCCACTAAATAAAGGTTATTTATCTCAAATGGTTGGTGAGAAACTCGGGATTTAGAATATTCCCATTGTAAGGGAGTTTGACAATGTCTTTCAGGAGGAATTGCCGGGTCTTCCACCAAATCGTGAAGTTGAGTTTTCAATAGAACTCGTACCAGGTGCTTTTCCTATTTCAAAGACACCTTATAGAATGGCCCCAATTGAGTTGTAGGAATTGAAGAAGCAACTCCAAGAGAATCTTGATAAGGGATTCATATGCCCTAGTGTGTCACCTAGGGGAGCACCAGTTCTGTTTGTTATGAAGAAAGATAGATCAATGAGAATTTTCATTGATTATTGAGAACTTAACAAGATCAATATCAACAACAAATATCCTCTCCCATGCATTTATGACTTATTTGACCAACTGCGTGGAGCTCAATACTTTTCCAAGATTGTTCTTAGTTCAGGGTATCATCAATTAAGGGTCAAAAGGGAGGATATACCAAAGACGACTTTTCGTACAAGGTATGGATACTATGAATTTATAGTGATGCAATTTGGTCTTAATAATTCCCCTGCTATTGTAAAGACCCGGAAATTTCATGAAAATTTTTTTCATAATTTTCTATGGAATTTTACAAGAACGCAGTTTCTAAAGGTGCTTGATTCCGAGGCCCGGTGTGCCCGGAATCATTTTCTGAAGTGTAGCTCGGGTACGTTCAGTAAACCAACGAGTGGGTTTTTCTAACTTTTGAACTGGTGCTCGGAATTGAAATGTGAGGGCACCGATGAACTCGCAACGCCGGTAATTTCTTAAGGGGACCTTTACCGCATTTGCGTTTGCTCAGGAGGAGAAGTTAAAATTTGTGGGTTATATATGAAGTGAATAAAATTTTGGAACAATTTTATTTTTGTATCTAAGTGGATAAATCCTACATGGGGGAGTCGGGGTGGGGCACCTAACTACCCATGTGAGGATAATAGTGTGGTGGGTCCCACAAGAGCCCCAACCTTACAACTTCCCATAACTCTCATAACCTTTCCCCCCCTCATTAATTTGTAACTCTCAAAAAAACCCCTCTTTAACTCTCCCAACATTGAAGAGGACCTTCTCTCTCCCTCTCTTAACTCTTGCCAACATACACAAATTAATTAATTGAACCTACTCAATTAACTAATTATGTGTTTTGAGTTTTGAAATTTGAAATGGCTTGTGTTAATAAAATAATGAGGGTAGCTTATTATTTTATTTTGGGAGGGCTTTCGTTGTGCTAAGGAAGATTGGGAGAGAATTCATGTGAAAGAATAAGAGGACTTCCTTCTCGATTAAGAACGACATCTTCTTCAAAGTAGAACGCCAGTTCCGCGAAGAACGATCTACGTGCCATCTTTTCTCTTCTCCGCAACAAGTGAGGAGACGCCGCATTAGACGCACTCTGACGTCGCCTATGAATTCTTTCCTTGCGACGCTGTTTTCTGCGACGCCCGACATCAATTATCAAAGTAGGGGAATTTATTTTGGTGTTCTCTTATCTTTTGAGAAAAGAACAATGAGCGCGGACCAACCATTTCCAGGTTGATCCGCAGATCGTTCGTTCATGCGGATTGATGTTGAGGATTATTGTTTTTTCTGTGAATTATTTCTTGTCGTACGTCAACTTCTATTTGATGGCTGCTTGCTATCATTATAACAAAAGGATGTCGGACCACACAAACATGGACGACCCTCATCCCCCTTGTTGTTTTAATTTGTTGCGGCACGTGAAAGGCGGCGTGGTGCCGTTGCACCGCGCAGAAATTATGAGGAAGGGCTAAGAAGTGTGGCACCGTCACGCCGCGCCGATGAAGTTGAACAAGCCACGGCGCCATCGCGCCGCGCCAGAAAATGACAAATGAAGCCGTACGGGCGTTGTGGGATCTTTGCAGCGATGTTTGGGTCCCGGGATGATGAATGGCGAAGACCGCAGGCGAATCAGACCACCGGAGTGCATCCGGTGGTCCGCGGAAGCCCCTGTCGGCGCGCCACACCGGTGCGGCGGCGGCGGCGGTCGGGGGCGGTGGCGCCCGGAGCGCCGCCGGAAGAATCCGCCGCGGCTGAAGCCGCAGCCGCAGAGCACGGTCTCGCGACCACGCGAGACTGGAGGGGAGCGGCGGGACGGGGCCGGCTGCCGCGTCCGCTGGCTTGGGCGGCCCCACGCGGGGTCGTGGCTCTTCTCACGGGGGCAGTGCCCCCCGCACGATTCGGTCGTTCGGCCGAACCCCCGGTCAGGCCGGGCTAGCTTGGGCAGACCGGGCCAGGCCGCAACTAGCCGGGCCGGGACGCGCAGGCCGGGTCTGACCCACACCTGGGTCGGGTCGACCCGGTTCGGGCTGACCCAGGGGGACTCGGGCCGGGTCGGATCGGGCCCGAAACCCCCGTTTTCGGACCCCTCATGGTCCTTCACCCATATCTTGAGTTGTAGACCTCCGATCGATGCACCGTCAGTGGAAATGCGATACTTGGATCGAGATGGTCGTTTCGGTATATCGCACTCAAGGTTTCAGAATACTTTGGGTTCGGCCGAGTTGGTTCGGATACGAAACCAATCGGGCCCTCGGAGCGGAAACACTTATATCTTGAGCTCCAGACGTCCGATTGACGTGTCGTCGACTTTGATGGATTCCTCTAAGTGAGAAGGATCTTTTGGCTTACTCCGCTCGAGGTTTGGATGTCGTCGGAGTGCGGTCGGGTTGGTTCTCTCACGAAACCAACCGGGCCCCTGGAACGAAAAAAGCCAATTACTCACAAACCGGGCGTCCGATTGACGCGCCGTCTGTCTCGTTGATTCCTCCTGATGAGACGGAACTTTTGGAATACTTCACCGGAGTTTTGGTTGTTGTTGGATAGTGGCCGGGTTGGATCATACCCAAAATCCAACCGGGCCCCTGGGACGAAAAGGCTAATAACTCACAGACCGTGCGTCTGATTGATGCGCCGTCTGTTGCGTTGAGACCCCTATGACGAGACGGTCCTTTGAGATACTTGGAGTATCAACCTGTAACTCGTGGAGCAGACCCTCCCAGAGACAAGCATGCAGAGTACGAAGACCGTGTAGACAACTGAGACCTGACGACTGCTTGACCGACTCAACTTGGAGTGAGTCGACTAGCCCAGTGGACGGAGCGCCCGGTATTTGGCGGCAGACCCACGACGGACGGAGCGCCTGGTAGTTGGCAGCAGACCCATGGTACTCGATCGGAGGAGTACCTCTGTAGGCTATTAGGGGGAGCGCCCGATTTTTGGTGGCAGACCCACAGCGGACGGAGTGCCCAATATTTGGCAGCAGACCCATGGTACTCGACAGGTGGAGTACCTCAGAGACTTGGATTAGAGAGCAGTACCTCGGAGTCGTGACAGGACCACTGTACACTCTAGAGATGAGGCTCTTCAGCAGTTACGGTTTCGATAATTAAAATCCTGGTTTAAGCTGAGACTTTTGACCTTTGTGTTTACCTCATGATTGAGATGGGTCACTTGATAACTTAGGTATATGTATGGGCATATACCTGGGTAGTGGTTATCCGTTGATTTCATTATCTTGGTGTTTTCCTCGTGATTGAGATGGGATACTTGATAACTTAGGTATATGCATGACTATATACCTAAGTAGAGGTTATCTGTTGAGATCTTCTTTGTGGTTATCCTTGCTGGTTTTAGTGATACCTTGAGGGTCTCGGGGTCCCTACTGAATATCGTTATACTCACCCCTGCATGGGTTATGCCCGCACCTGGTTGTGTTGGTTGCAGACGACGGGCAGTGCTGACGGAGGCCGAGTGTTCGAGGACTGGACGGTACCCAGAGGTGGACTACACGACGAGTCAGTACCCAGAGGTGGACTACACGACGAGTCAGTATCTGGAGGTGGACTTCACGGCGAGACGACAGTCAGAGGAGGTTGACGGGTGAGAGCGTTGTGGAGGCTATGTGTACCTACCCTTCAGGTAGGATCCGTGGTGGACGATCTAGGAGATACGCCATCTGTACCTCCCCATCAGGTAGGATCCGAGGAGGACGACCCAGGATCCGCTTCCGTTCTTCCAGCTGTTGACTTTTCTTGTTTTACTTTGTTCAGTTGTAGTTGTACTTTCATTTGGGATTGTATTCTGGCCTATTTACCTTTCAGTACTTCTCTTTTTACTTAGTGTTTTACTTCTGCTTGTACTCTGTGGTGTTTTATTTACTTTTATAAAGGCAATGCCTTCCCTGTTATCAGGATTTACGCCTTTGGTGCTAGTCGCCAGCCCCAGGCCTATGGAAGGCGGGCTTGGGGTAGTCACGGCATGGGCCCTGAGGACGGGTCGTGACAAATTGGTATTATAGGAGTCGGTTCTACCGTAGAACTTATAACTCTGATATTTTCTTTCTGTGAAGCAATAGTGTTAAGAGTACCGAGTGTGGTTTTCAGTTCAGGGAGTCCAGTGTTGGTGCAGGCGGATGACGTATCCATACACCAGGACCCTGAAAACTTATTTCCGACTTTGTGCACGAAAACACTGATTGCGTGTGTGTTTCCAGAAGTTTTTAAATGTCAGCTCAAACCAGGTCATCTCACCAGGTATAAATTATTTGACCATGTCATGTTGTTTCTTTCAGGATGTCTCCCTGCGGATGACCAGCTAGAGCCCCGAGAGTTATTCGTACTGATAGCCCGTCAGGCGACGTCGCCTCAGTACAGGGCTCTATTCCATTTGAGGCACCAGCGGAGGCACCAGCGGTACTACTACCCGTTGGACCACCGATGCCACCAGCCCCAACAGCAGAGGGTGCACGTCGCTTGGGCGCACTGCACGAGTTCCAGTGCCAGAGGCCACCCAGGTTCAGGGGAGAGATGGACCTGCAGGCGGCTGAGGATTGGCTGGAGGCTGTGGTGAGAGTCTTCCAGCTAGTGGGGACGCCAGCAGACTTCATGGTGATCCTTGCTGCCAGCCTTCTTCAGGCAGCAGCAGGCAGATGGTCGATCCTGATGCTCCAGATGCATGACGAGGTGACACTTCTTTGGGCAAACTTCGAGAGCCTGTTCTGGGCAGAGTTTGTACCAGCCACCCTTGGAGCAGTGCGTATACAGGAGCTACTTCAGCTGCGGTAGGGCAGCATGACAGTGGAGCAGTATTCAGCGAGGTTCACAGACCTCTCGCGCTACTCCACAGATATGGTACGAGACCTGTTCTCCAGGGCCCAAACCTTCGAGTAGGGGCTCAGGCGAGAGATTAGAGCTTCTGTTGTTTCTCACAGCATTCCGACGCAGACAGGGGTGTTGGAGAGAGCCCTCTTAGTGGATAGTTTCCTTTTTGAGCAGTCTCCAGCAGCATGACCCACCACTAGCCGGCTTGCGGCAGAGTCTTCTGCAGCAGGCAGTAGACAGATGATGCAGAGGTCCAAGAGGACCAGAACTACCGGTGGCCGACTGCACAACTCAGGTTCAGTTGTGCGGGGGAACCGGGGTGGAGTCAGAGCCAGTCGTGCCGAGAGTGGACAGTGTTACTCCTGCGGCGGGATTGGTCACATGGCACGTGACTGTCCAACCCGCCATGAAGATGACCAACAGTTAAATGAAGAACCTCCCAGGCAGAGGCAGAGATTCGATCAGGGAAAACCACAAGGAGCAGGCGGCCATAGAAGAGGAGCTGGCCGTGCAGCTGGAGGTGGAAACGCTTCGGGGTGTTGCCACCACCACCACCAGGAGGTCCACCCCGACCGCAGGGGACAGGAGGACATGGGAGAACTCAGCTTCAGGCAGCTGAGGCCTATGGTCATGGAGCTCTGGAAGCAGATGGACAGGAGCGGGACTAGCTCCAGACCTGGAGTCTATTTATCATGTTGCTTCTAGTTCCATGTTGTTGTTGTTACATTCGTGTCTTTGTACTATGAGCTGCAATAATAAAAAGACACTTATCTTTGTGATGTTTGCTTTCCTGTCCTTTTGTTTGGTTGATACTGAGTGGTCCCGGTTAAAACTGTTGACTTGACCCTCAGTTTCGAGATTTCTACTGGAGGAGACCCAGTGACCTCACACTGATGCCGTCAGTGTGACTCGACCCTTGGAGGCGAGAGTGACAGTTGGATCTCTTAGTAGTTACGTCGAGACCTTACGACGTCATCCATGGCATGAATGCGTCATTCATGTCAGGATTGAATGTATCAGGCAATGGGCATGGTTCATCCAGGGGATGAGACCGAGTTTCTCTTTTCGGAAAAAGATAAATTTTAGCAGCTCTTTCAGATCATATGCAAAGAAGGTGCAGATCATCCAGGAGCGGATAAAGACTGCACAATGTAGTAAGAAACAGGAAACCGGCTCCAGTCTTAGAGACTCGAGCGTGTTAAATTTTTCAAGAAGAGGAAGCTTTAAGGAGAGATGATTCCGCGGAGTAGCAGACGTGGAGGAAGAGCTATGAGAGAAGCATGAGGTGGTGTACATCTTAAAATGCTACAACCACCCGCCTTAGTTATCCCCGCCAGGCTCAGGGAGATGAAGGGAGGAGGAAGAGTGCTGTTGCATGCGGTCAAGGAGTGTGACCCAATAGCTCTAAAGAAATGATTAAAGGGACATTATATGTCCACTACTAGCTGTTGTAGTAACAGACGTCGATATGAATCATTCCTTACTTTCACAAATCTTGTTCCAGACCTATATTTTCTGGTAAGCCGTGGGCTTGACCCTCATGTCCGGAGATACCTTGGGAGGAGACTCGATAATCACACTTACACCGATGGTGTGGTAAGACCCTCTAGGCGAGAGTTTTGGTTGGAATATCTTGGTGGCAGCGTCGAGGCCTTACGATGTTAGTTTGAGTATGGAATGGTCAATAACTGTTCATACTCAAATTGACGGTTTTAGGTAAACGTCGGGATGGGTTTTCCTTGGTCGGAGAAAAGGAAACCCCAGGCAGCACAGGATTAACTCTTTCACAGGAGGGTTTGACCTATCACTCTTGAGTTGGTCAACCTTACCCTCGTGGAAGCAGTCGTTTGAGTTTCAGTTCTAACAGGAATTGGAGACCTCTAGAGTTCGAGGATGAAGATCATGTCCTTATACGGATCTCACCTCGACGAGGTTTACGGGGATGTGGCCAAGGCGACAATTTATCTCTGAGGTTAAACGGACCTTTCTAGGTCCTCAGCTGGGTAGGCGAGGTGGTTTACCACTTGACCCATCCACCTCAGTTGCACCAGGTGTACGACGTTTTCCAGGTATCTCAACTGAGGAGATACGTGCTCGTCCCTTCGTATATCATCGACCATGAGGAGCAGGACGATGGCGATGGGGTTACTTCCACGGAGGTTCCAGTGGGGATCGAGGATCGACAGGAGCAGATCCTACGAGGATGGTCGATTCCTCGGGTGCACTTTCTTTGGTAGTACGAGAATCTCCAGGTAAGCACATGGGAGCGGAAGGCTCAGATGCGTGCTCAATAACGTTTTTGTGACCCTAGTTTTTGTTGAAGCTTTACGGGGACGTAAAGCCCTGACGTGGGAGTAATGTAAAGACCCAGAAATTTCAAGGAAAATTTTTTCTTAATTTTCTTTGGAATTTTACAAGAACGCAGTTTCTGACGGCGCCTGATTCCGAGGCCCGGTGTGCCCAGAATCATTTTTGGAAGTGTAGCTCGGGTACGTTCAGTAAACCAACGAGCAGGTTTTTCTAACATTTGAATCGGTGCTCGGAATTGAAATCTGAGGGCACCGATGAACTCGCAATGCCGGTAATTTCTTAAGGGGACCTTTACCGCAGTTGCATTTTCTCGAGAGGAGAATTCAAAATTTGTGGGTTATATATGAAGTGAATAAAATTTTGGAACAATTTTATTTTTGTATCTAAGTGGCTATATACTACATGGGGGAGTTGGGGTGGGGCACCTAACTACCCATGTGAGGATAATAGTGAGGTGGCACCCACACGAGCCCCAACCTTACAACTTCCCATAACTCTCATAACCTTTCCCCCCCTCATTAATTTGTAACTCTCAAAAAAAACCCTCTTTAACTCTCCCAACATTTAAGAGGACCTTCTCTCTCCCTCTCTTAACTCTTGACAACATACAAAAATTAATTAATTGAACCTACTCAATTAATTAATTATGTGTTTTGAGTTTTGAAATTTGAAATGGATTGTGTTAATAAAATAACGATGGTAGCTTATTATTTTATTTTGGGAGGGCTTTCGTTGTGCTAAGGAAGATTGGGAGAGAATTCTTGTGAAGAAGAAGAGGACTTCCTTCTCGACGAAGAACGACATCTTCTTCGACGAAGAACGCCGGTTCCGTGAAGAACGATCGACGTGCCATATTTTCTCTTCTCCGCGACAAGTGAGGAGACACCGCATCAGATGCACTCCGACGTCGCCTACGAATTCTTTCCTCGCGATGCCGTTTTCCGCGACGCCCGACGTGCAACACCAATTATCAAAGTAGGGGAATTTATTTTGGTGTTATCTTATCTTTTGACAAAAGAACGACGAGCAGGGACCAACCAATTCCAGGTTGATCCGCGAATCGTTCGTTCATGAGGATTGATCTTGAGGATAATTGTTTTTGTCCGTGAATTACTTCTTGTTGTACGTCAACTTCTATTAGATGGCCGCTTGCTATCATTATAACAGAAGGAGGTCGGACCGCACGAACACGGATGAACCTCCTCCCCCCTTGTTGTTTGAATTTCTTGCGGCACCTGAACGGCGGCACGGTGCCTTTGCACCGCGCGGAAATTATGAGGAAGGACTAAGAAGCGTCGCGTCGTTGCGCCGCGCCGATGAAGTTGAACAAGCCACGGAGCCGTCGCGCCGCACCGGAAAATGACAAATGAATCCGCACTAGCATTGTGGGATCTTTGAAGCGAAGGTCGGGTCTCGGGATGATGACTGGTGAAGACCGCAGGCGAATCAGACCACCGGAGCGCGTCCGGTGGTCCGCGGAAGCCCCTGCCGGCGCGCCGCGCCGGTGCGGCGGCGCCGGCGGTCGGGGGCGGCGGCGCCAGTAGTGCAGCCAGAAGAATCCTCCACGGCGGCGGAGCGTGGTCCCGCGACCGCGCGGGACCGGAGGGGAGCGGCGGGATGCGGCCGGCTGTCGCGTCCGCTGGCACGGGCGGCCCCACGCGGGGCCACGGCTCTTCACGCGGGGGCAGCGCCCCCCGCACGGTTCGGCCGAACCCCCGGCCGAGCCGGGCCGGCTTGGGAAGATCGGGCCGGGCCGCGCCCAGCCGGACCGGGCCGCGCTGGCCGGGTCAGACCCGCACCCGGGTCGGGTCGACCCGGTTCGGGCCAACCCAGGGGGTCTCGGGCCGGGTCGAATCAAGCCTGAAACCCCCGTTTTCAGACCCCTCATGGTCTTTCGCCTATATATTCAGCTGTAGACCTCCGATAGATGCACCGTCAGTGGCGATGCGATCCTTGGATCAAGACGGTCGTTTCGGTATATCGCACTTAAGGTTTCGGAATACTTTGTGTTCGGCTGGGTTGGTTCGGATACGAAACTAACCGGGGCCTCGGAGTGGAAACGCTTATATCTTGAGCTCCGGACGTCCGATTGATGTGCCGTCGACTTTGATGGATTCCTTTAAGTGAGACAGATCTTTTGGCTTACTCCGCTCGAGGTTTGGATGCCTTCGGAGTGCGGTCGGGTTGGTTCGTTCACGAAACCAACCGGGACCCTGGAACGAAAAAGCCAATAACACACAGACCGGGCGTCTGATTGACGCGCCGTCTGTCTCGTTGAATTCCTCTTGATGAGACGGAACTTTTGGCATACTTAGCCTGAGTTTTGGTTGCTGTTGGATAGTGGCTAGGTTGGATCGTACCCGAAATCCAATCGGGCCCTGGGACGAAAAGGCTAATAACTCACAGACCGGGCGTCCGATTGACACGCCGTCTGTTGCGTTGAGACCCCTATGACGAGGTGTTCCTTTGAGATACACGGAGTATCGACCTGTAGCTCGTGGAGCAGACCCTCCCAGAGACGAGCATGCGGAGTATGAAGGCCGTGTAGATGACTGAGACCTAACGACTGCTTGACCAACTCGACTTGGAGTGAGTCGACTAGCCCAGTGGACGGAGTGCCCAGTATTTGGCGGCAGACCCACGGCAGACGGAGAACCTAGTAGTTGGCAGCAGAACCACGGTACTCGACCGGAGGAGTACCTCTGTAGGCTAGTAGGGGGAGCGCCCGGTATTTGGCGGCAGACCCACAGTGGACGGAGTGCCCAGTATTTGGCAGCAGACCCGCGGTACTCGACAGGAGGAGTACCTAAGAGACTTGGATTAGAGAGCAGTACCTCAGAGTCGTGACAGGACCACTGTACACTCTAGATATGGGGATCTTTAGAATTTACGGTTTCGATAATGAAAATCCTGGTTTGAGCTGAGACTATTGACCTTTGTTTTTACCTCATGATTGAGATGGGTCACTTGATAAATTAGGTATATGTATGGGAATATACCTGGGTAGTGGTTATCCGTTGATTTCATGATCTTGGTGTTTTCCTCATGATTGAGATGGGATACTTGATAACTTAGGTATATGCATGAGCATATACCTAAGTAGAGATTATCTGTTGAGATCTTCATTTTGGTTATCCTTGCTGGTTTTAGTGAGACCTTGAGGGTCTCGGGGTCCCTACTAAGTATCGTTATACTCACCCCTACACGGGCTATGCCCGCACCTCGTTGTGTTGGTTACAGACGACGGGCAGTGCTGACGGAGGCCAAGTGTTTGAGGACTGGACGGTACTCGGAGGTGGACTACACGACGAGTCAGTACCCAGAGGTGGACTACATGACGATTCAGTATCTTGAGGTGGAATTCATGGAGAGACGACACTCAGAGGAGGTTGACGGGCGAGAGCATTGTGGAGGCTATCTGTACCTACCCTTTAGGTAGGATCCGTGGTGGATGATCTAGGAGCAGCGCCATCTGTACCTACCCTTCAGGTAGGATCCGAGGAGGACGACCCAGGATCCGCTTCCGTTCATCCAGTTGTTGACTTTTCCTCTTGTACTTTGTTCAGTTGTAGTTGTACTTTCATTTGGGTTTGTATTCTGGCCCATTTACCTTTCAGCACTTCTCTTTGTACTCAGTGTTTTACTCCCGCTTGTACTATGTGGTGTTTTGTTTACTTTTATAAAGGAAATGCCTTCCCAGTTTTCGGGATTTACGCCTTTGGTGCTAGTCGCCAGCCCCTGGCCTATGGAAGGCGGGCTTGGGGTAGTCACGGAACGGGCCCCGAGGACGGGTCGTGACAGCTATCATCATGGATCTGATGAATAGAGTCTTTAGAGACTATCTTGATTAGTTTGTGGTAGTCTTTATAGACGATATTCTTTTATATTCAAAGAGAAAGGAAGAACATGAAGATCACTTTATAATTGTATTGAAGACCCTGAGAAAGGACAAGCTTTATGAAAAATTTACCAAGTGTGAATTTTGGCTTCAAAAAGTTTCATTTTGGGGTAACATAATCTCAAAAGAGGGGATATCTGTGGATCTAGCAAAAATAGAGGTTATCAAAAGATGGTCGAGACCGACAACAGTAACTCAAATCCAATGTTTTCTTGGGTTGGATGGATATTATCGACGTTTTGTGAAATATTTCTCACGATTATCTAATCCACTCACCAATTTTACTCGGAAAGTAGTTAAGATTGTTTGGACAGAGGAATTTGAAGAGAATTTCAAGGAGTTGCAATTAAGGTTATTCAGTGCACCTGTGATCACACTGCCTTGTAGTGGAGAAAGGTTTGTGATCTACAGTGATGCATCCAAGAAGGGGATGGGGTGTGTTCTTGTGAAAAATGATATGGTGATAGCTTATACCTCACGACAGTTGAAAATCCATGAGAAAAATTACCCAACTCATGATTTGGAGTTATCTGCAGTAATCTTTGCATTAAAGATTTGGAGGCATTATCTTTATGGAGAATGGTGTGATATTTATACTGATCATAAAAGTTTAAAGTATATTTTCACAAAAAAGGAGCTGAATATGGGCCAAAGAAGATGGTTGGAGCTGATTATGGATTACGACTACTCAATTCATTACCACCCTGGGATAACAAACAAGTTGGCAGATGCATTAAGTCGACAAGACCATGCTAGCTTATCCATGATGAGGATCACAAAAGATACAATATTTATGGATTTACAAATGTTGGATCTTGAAATTATAATGAAAGGGAAAAATCGTATCTTTCTCAAATGATTATTCAACCATCTATACATGTGAATATTAAAGAGGCATAGAAAGAAGATCTAGAGTTACAAAAGATGGTGAGTAATGTTCCTGAATTCAACCTTGATTATGATGGGATAATAAAGTTCAGGAATCAGGTTTGTGTTCCTACCATCTGAGAATTAAAGGAGCTTCTAGATGAGGCTCATAGTTCTTCATTCTCTATTCATCCTAAATGCACGAAGATGTATAGGGACCTGAAAGAGTACTTCTAGTGGGATGGAATGAAAAGAGATGTTGCTGAATATGTCTCTCAATGCTTGGTTTGTCAGCAAGTTAAAACTGAGAAACAAAAGTCTAAGGGGATGTTACAACCATTACCCATACCAGAATGGAAATGGGAAAACATCACTATTGACTTTGTCACTGGACTTCCTAAAACATCCAAAGGCAATAATGCTTTATGGGTCATAGTTGATCATCTTACAAACTCTGCACACTTTATTTCTATTAGAGATTATTTCTCTGTAGATCAGCTTGCCATTATATATGTAAAGGAAGTGGTAAGACTGCATGGAGTACCACTTTCCATTATATCTGATCAGGATCCATGATTTACATCAAAGTTCTTGCGAAGTCTTCACCATACTCTAGATACAGAGTTGAGTTTCAGCACTGCTTATCATCCTCAGACAGCCGGTCAGTCTGAGAGGACAATTCAAACTCTAGAAGATATGTTGAGAGATTTCTCTATGGATTTCAAAGGTGGTTGGGATCAACACCTAACTTTGGTGGAATTTTCTTATAATAATAGCTTTCACTCTAGTATTCAAATGGATCCTTATGAAGCTCTCTATGGAAGGAAATGTAGGACTCTAACTTGATGGGATGAAGTTGGGGAAAGAAAGCTATTAGGACCTGATCTTGTTGATGAGATGGCAGAAAAGGTCAGATCTATTCAACAACACATTAGAGCAGCTCAGAGTCGACAAAAAAGTTATGCTGACAACCGAAGAAAAGACCTAGAGTTTGAAGTGGGTGATAAAGTGTTCTTATGAATATCTCCTTGGAAGTGAGTAATGAGATTTGGAAAGATGGGAAAGCTGAGCCCTAGATATATCGGTCCTTTCAAAATACTGGATCGTGTTGGGAAGTTAGCTTACCGATTGGCGCTTCCACCGAATCTCTCGCATGTTCACGATGTGTTCCATGTATCTCTCCTGAGAAAGTACATACCTAATCCTTCACATGTACTCATCTCAAAAGTTGTACCGCTGGATCAAGATCTTTCTTATGAAGAACAACTGATAGAGATTCTGGATCGTAGCAAAAAATTCCTACAGAACAAGACCACTCACTTGGTGGAAGTTTTATGGAAGAACCACCAATTAGACGAAGCTACATGGGAGCTTGAGGATATGATGAGGGAGAGGTATCCTCATCTGTTTGTTACAAAGTGATGAATTTCGAGGGTGAAATTCATTTTAAGGGGGGTAGAATGTAACACCCGAGACTTTTATGAGAAATATCTTGTTTTTATGTTATATACATCATCAAAGGAATCTTTCACTACACACAACACTATCTTGTCTTGCTTTATATGCAATCATGACCTTCCTCAATAGCTTGCGTTGTACTTAATACTGAGTTTCACTAAACACGATATGCTATTAAAATATTATTAAAACTAGCAGTTATGAGTAGTAATACCCACTTTTTGAAATTTTGTAAATTTTATTTTTCAAAATGGACTTCATTTTTGGATTCGGAATATCGAAATTAGCCTAGTCTGAAATTTTGGTATTTTTCTGAAAACATTCAATTTTTGATGAATAGTGAAGACACTGGGTTACTATTTAAAAACCGACTTTTTATTTAAAGAATTATTTATTTTATTTAAATTTATTTTAGGTCAAAATTAATACATAATACCTATATAAGTTCAATGCAATTCATTGGAGTCATTTTATAATAATTGTAGATATATAAAAAATTTATCGAACTTCTCACCGTCTTTTACCCACCTCCAAGGAGAATTTTTCCAAATTCACATAAAACATAATTTTACCACTTCTGTGAGTGGAATTTAAAAAATCTGAGAGACAAGGTTGATATCAAGGACTAAAATTTGGTTCAATGAGATGAAAATAATTTTTGGTGAATAGTAACTTTTTACTTTTTTTACAACAGTTAAAAGTAAATACGGTAATTAAGGGTAAAAATGATATTATTATTACCCTAACACATATCCTAACTCTATTGGTTAAGTGTAATTCGACCAAAAACAACCATAGGAATAAAATATCACCATTTAGTCCCACTTGTATTAGATTAGGACATTTAATATTAATTTATTTAAAGAAGGGTTAAAATAGTTAAAATCAAATTTTAATAAGTAAATAATTTTTAATATAGGGTTATACTTTTGATAAATACGACTATAAATATTAATTAGAAATCTAAAATGATTTCCTAAATAATGGTATTTTATTTGGAATTTTTAGACTTTAAATATGTTAATTTATTTATGACACAATGATGATGTAGTAATTATATTATTAATGAAATATTGACATAATTGATGTTATAAATACCCAAATAAATGTAATTTTAGACTTTTTATAAATTCCAATAATTTTATATGTTAATATGAAATGTTAGTATTTATTTAATTAACTTTTTTTGCACTAATATTTCTGTTATAATTTTTACATAAATCAATTACCAAATATTGTCAAAATTGACATAAAATAGTTTTTAAAACAAATATTATATTATTAATTGTTATTCTATTAATAAAAAACTAAGGATCGGCCAAATTACTTAGATAAGGTAATATATATTAATAATAAACAACTTGGGGTTCGTTTCTCTTGTTATAGTATGTTTATTAACCTTATAGTGTAAGAAAACAAGAAGACACGGTAAAAGATAAATTATCGAACTTAAAGTTAAATCTAAATGATAAGGTTAAAATAGAAACCTAAACTTGTCTAAATTATATTGTATGAGATTATTTAGACCCATACCCACCTTATATTCAAAATAAATAAATTTGTAGCTATTAAAAAACTGAATATGACTTTATTTATAAAATAATAGTTTTAGTTTTTCCTAAGGTTCCCCACTCCTCCCTTATAAAAGGGCACCTCCTCCCTCTCTTCCTCACACAACTTTGAGCCTTCAAGCTCGGCCAAACCCTTCCAAATTCCCTTCTACACTTCCGTAGAAACATCCTAGAGGTCCTGATCTTCTTCAAAGACCAATTTTAGTGCCCTAAGAGGAGGTCTCAAAGAGGCGCTTCAAAGAAGAGGTAATGTCTGTTACCGATTCTTTCAACTTTATTTCTTCTTCCACTTATTCTTCTTTAGTTGTTTCATTATGAAGTAATAACATCAGTATCACTCATATACTGATATTTTATTATAAGTATTAAACAACCCTATTTCACCATTTATCCATCCTACGGAAAATGAAATCACCGCGCGTGCGTACGTACGGAATACCATCTCCACGCCGTGGTGTAATCTATTTTCCACCACCACCATACTTGGATGGTTATAATGGTGTAAATAATAAGTATATATTATTATTTTAATGTGGTATTGATTCTTAAATAGAATACATACACTCCAATACAATTCCACAAGCATGGGAACGATATCATCGCTCGTGCATACGTAAGAATTACCGTCTCCACGATGTGATGCGACTCATTCTAAATGATTTTCATTGCATAATGATTACATAAATGATTTTAGTGAATAAATATGATATATATTACACTAATACCATTCTGGAAATGAGGTATCTATAACCAAAAAAGATGAATAAGAATTTATTCGACAAAACATGCAAAAGAACAAAAAGTAATAAACACCCGAATAACAAGTAGCAATGAAATATTACTAATAAGAAGATAAGAATATGACCATATATGATATCATAACAATCATTATGATTCTGGAATAAGTCAATTACATTATTTAAATCATTATACAGGAGGTTCAGACACTTATGATGCAAATCGGACCTAAGGTAAGGGAAAATCTCACAATCTCATTTCTATCCGAGATTGCTTATACTTCGGAATTTACTGGGGAATATTTATCATCCGCATCTATGTTTCCTCAATATGTAATATTATTTCCATCCACCTACAATTTTTTAAATCCAATTTTACCCTTCGGTGAGTTTTTAGTAAAAGATATGAATGGAATCTTTTGTCATTTTTTCATACGAGGTACTTTTTGACTTTTCCGGCCATAGTATGGGAAGAAGGTTTTTTTAACTTATAAGAAATGAATGGATTTTTAAAACATTATTTCCAAGAATCTTCCTTTACATGTTTTAAAGATTATTTTTAATCAACTTCTTTTAGCTTAAAATTTTATGACATTTTAAGAAAAGAAAAATGTTTTTGAAGTAGAAAGGATATTTTCTTCAAGAATGGAGTTCAAGTGTTTTATCAAAATTATTTTCCATCTAAGATAATATAGGTTTCTGTTTCCATACCTATTTTTACATTGTTTTGATTATGTTATGATGGAATTATTTTTATGATATCCTTTTATCTTATATGGATTATATTATGATGGCATGATGATTAAGAATCCCATTTTTATTACATGGGTTATGCTATGATGTATGGTTTATGATTTTGTGGCACACATAAGAATGGTATCATTATGAGTTGGGTGGGACCTATATCTCCCTCCAATGAATTGGGTAATGATTTATATCTCATGAGATAGACATGGCTGGAATGACAGGTTAATCTGGTTCAATGAAATAGGACTGAAATGGGGAGTGAACTTGGTTCAGAAATGGACTTTGTCCGCTAAGATAGTCTTGGAAATGATTCTTGACTACTAAGAAATGATTCTCTATGATTATGTGTGTATTCCACAAAGTTTCATGTTTTATGTTATGATTATTGGGATTAAATTTCACTACTATGATTTATCACATGTTATGAAATTATGATCTCTTTTGCAGGTTAAGATTTCCAAAATGATATGTTCTTATGAATATGATGTGATTGATATTTATTTTGTTTACCCTTACTAAGAATTTGAGCTCAACCTCTTGTATTTTTTCTTTCCCCATGCCATGAAGAAGGTTATTAAGTAGGATATGCCAAAAAGGGACTCTAGATATGATGAAATAAATGGGAGACAACGTAGATGATTTACAAACCAGTTGTTTATGTTTCCCAGTTTCCAAAGAAACTATACCTATATGGTCCTTTCAGGGTTTTGTTATATGTTGTAATAAGTATGCTTGAATTTTTAAGTATTAAAAATATATGTAAAGTATGGGTCGTTATATCCCAGTAGATTATTACGTATAAACAACCTCGGATAATGAAGATATTGCGAAATGAACCCTTACCTTGTACTTTTCCTTGGTTGGGGGTAGGTTAACCTCATATATAATGGTGAAATAATTGTTATTAGATTATACAAGAATCATATACATTATTATGTTATCATATATGTTCTTTTAACATTGCTTTGTTAATAATATCTTAGTATTATCGTCATTTCGGGTGTTAACTTACTCATTTTCTTTTATATGTTTTGTTACGTAAGCCATGTTTTTCATGGATAGGTTGTATCATATTCATATCCTGAATGATATCAAGTCCTTAAAAATTATTTTTAAATCATAAAATGATAATTATACTTGAATGGATATGATGGAGAATGAATCTCAACGCGTTCGTGGAGACGGTAGTCCGTACGTATGCACGAGCGACAATATCATTATTTTGATATTAAAATAATATTTAATTGGATGGTATATCTTATATAAAGAATCATTATCATGTTATATTTATTATTTACATGAATTTCACATCATTATTATACCCATCCAAATAATAATATATTGAATAACAATTACACCATGACGTGGAGACGGTAAGCCGTACGTACGCACGTATGGTGACATGTCATTCAAAGGATGGATAAAATATTGAATATGGTTGTACCATATTTATAATAATATTACAGTATATAGAAAATACTGGATTAATTATTTTAGATTGGTAATAAAAAAGAAAGAAGAAGTTGAAGAAGAAATGAATTTAAAAAAGGGTGGTGAAAACATTACCTCTTCTTCAGGTTCTTCCTTTTGATTTGATCAAAAGGGCTCCTTAGGTTGACTTTATGATCAAACTAAGGACTCTAGGTTGTATTGAGGGATGTTGAGAGAGTATTTGGGTAGGGTTTTGCCGAACCAAAAGGCTTTCAAGGTGTTAATTAATGAGAAGGGGGAGTGCCCTTTTATAAGAGGGGTGAGGGGCACCTTTGGAAAAGCTAAAAATATTTTTTTATAATAAATTCATATTCGGTTTCTAATGGATCCAAAGTGGATTATTTAAAGGTTAAGGTGGGTATGGGTTGAAAACCACTCAACAAATAGAATATAGACAGGTTTGGGTTATTATATTAACCTTATCTTTATGTATTAACTCTTAGTTAATTAGTTTCACTTTTACAATGTCTCTTTGTATTTTTATATTATATGGTTAATAAACTTACTATATACATACAAGAGACCCCCAAGTGGTACATTAATGATACACCTATCATGATATAAGTCTCTTGGACGAACCTTAGATTTTTAGGAATTTAATATCAATTAATAATATAATATTTTTTTTAAATGCTTTTATGTCAATTTTGAGACTATTCAATAATTGATTTTTGTAAAAATCATAACAGAATTATTACTTTTAAAAAAGTTAATTAAATCCATAATAACATGTCATATTAACCTATAAAATTATTTTTATTTATAAAAAGTTTCAAATTACATTTATTTGGGTATTTATAATATCAATTATTCTAATTTATTATTAATTAGGTAATTACTACATCACCATTGTGTCATAAATAAATTTACTTATATAATGTCTGAAAATTATAAGTAAAATACCATTATGTAGGAAATATTTTTAGTTTTCTAATGAATATTTAAAATAGAATTTATCTTATGTATAACACTATATTAAAAATGTTTTAGTAAATAAACTTTGATTTTAACTCTTTTAACTCTTCTTTGAATTAAATAATAATAAATGTCCTAATCTAATACAAGTGGACCTAAATGATAATATTTTACTCTTAAGGTTGTTTTTGGTCGATATAAACTTGTCCAATAGAATTAGGACATGTGTTAGGGTAATATTAATATCATTTTTACCCTTAATTACCCTATTTAATTTTAACCCTGGTAAATAAAAGTAAAAAGTTACTATTCACCAAAAATTATTTTCATCTCATTGAACCACATTTTACTCCTTGCTATTAACCATGTCTCTCTGATTTTATAAATTCCACTCACATAAGCGGTAAAATTACGTTTTATGAAAAATTCAGTTTTTAACTACCACTTAGTGGTTTCACTATTCATCAAAAAATGACAGTTTTCAGAAAATACCAAAAATTAGGGCTAAGATATATTTGATATTATGAATTCAAAAATGATGTCTATTTTACCAAATTCAAAACATATTAGTTTCATTAATTAATTTAAAAATTAATTCCTGTCGTCAAAATAAATAGCGTGTTTTTAAGAGATAATAACTATCAAAAGATTGACACTTGTTTACATCCGGTTTAATTGTGAAATTATGTAAAATGACCAGCATTGTATTAAATGGTAAAAATATATTCTAAATATACTTTAAAACCACTCAAATTAATAATTTATCAATATAAATTACTTCGATTAAAAAAGTTGTTTTTAATTAAATTTTAGTAATATTCACTATTCATCAAAATATAAATGTTATCTGAAAAGTTCCAAAATTTCACCTTAGGCTAAATTCGATACTCCGAATACAAAAATGAAGTCCATTTTGAGAGATAAAATTTATAAAATTTCAAAAAGTAGGTATTACTATTCATAACGGCTAGTTTGATTGGTTGTGGTGTGTGTTAGAACTCGAAGTTGCATACAACACACACTACTGTATTATTCAAAGGAAAGCGTACTGTGGAAGATTGGGATGTTTCACTGTAAATTTTTGATGTCCCCATTCTAAAAAGTAAATTTATTTAGTCAAATTGAATATATAAAAGTTTAGAATATTGGATTTAAAAAGGGTTCACTATTAAATGTTGGTAAAAGTGCAATACTGGAAATGAATTTGTTCTTACATTATGTCTAAGAAAATCATAATATGGATTCTAAAATTATAAGGATTATATAAAGTTTAAAATTTAGTTAATACTATTCATAACCTCTTTTTAACGACTTGTTTGGTAAGTCATGGTGCGCTTGAACTCGGTGTTGCGTGTAGTGCAAGTTATTGAATTATATTGAAGAAATAACACACTATGAAATCCTGGAGTGTTACAATCTCCCCTCCTTCAATAAATTGTGTCCCCACAATTTGAAATTTTTCTTCGAAAATAAATGGTTGAATATAGAAAATATCTTTGTGGGAAAACCCACATCCGAAATTGGGTTAATAAAATTTAGTCTTAATAAGAGGAAACGAGAAATGAAAGGGTCACCACCAAATTATGATCTCTATTCGGAGAACATTGGTGGCAATTAGAGACATATAATTGGAGGAAAATGTAAATATTTATAGGTAGTTATTGAAGTCATCAATCACAAACAAGTGTAAAATTGAGGGCCTTAAATTCATCAATCTACGATGATTTAAAATACCATCAGTTCAGCAAAAAATATGGTATTAGGATAACTCATTTTTTTGTTTTAAGATCCCTTCACTAAAGTATAAGAATTAATTTTTTAATTGAATAAGAGAAGAAGAAAAATATATACTTGACAAGTAGAGTCTCATCCTTTAACTAAGTTCTACCATAAACTCATCTTTCACTCTAAAAGATAATATAACTTAAAAATAATATTTTATTTATCCTATTCGTATAGGGTTAAAAAAATGAATTTATATTTCATCTAGTAGAACCATTAAAAAAACAACATTATTAAATCCAACACATCACGTGGGTCAGTGGAAGGTGATACACCCTTGTCACCCTTCGGTTGTGGGTTCAAGTCTCACGGCCTTGCCAGACGCGACGGGTTGCCGCCCAACCTCCGGGTTTTTCTTTTAGGGAAATCCAAAATAATCCAAACTAGAACTATCCAAAATACTTCAGTCTAAAATTTATAAGGAAGGTAAACACAATGAAGTTCCTTTTTGCCGCTTAATAACATGTGAACACCTTCATCATGTATTCTTTTAAAACACTGCAACATCTTGAATTACCATAAAACCTTATTTATTACATTCATGATCCCTTATTCCTTAAAAAATAGTAGATATACTCCTTAAATCCAAAAATGTTGTAAACCCAAACAATGATGTAATATACAAATCATTAATCAGTTTCAAGGTATTCAAGAATATCCAATATAATTTATCCAAATCAATCATGTATTATTCTAAAATCACTACCTCGGTATCAGAACCATATTATGGTTTATCTTTCTCTCAGCCATATCTTTTCCAAAAATTTAACCTGCTATTGAGTCACTTTTCTTTGTTCCACACAATCTCAAGTCCTTAATGAAATAGTACTTCAATACAGTCCTTATATACTCCATAATTATTATAACAAGTACATTGTTGATACAACACTCAAATGACATAATCAACATAATAACTCTAATCATTCCTCTTCATCTATAGTAGTATCATAACTTGATTATTATCCAATAGCATCATTTGCGGCATAGTCTGATGACTGGGACATAGGTTCCCGTAGTGTCCAAACTCCTTGCAAATTAAGCATTGTACATTTGAAACCATTTTCTAACCCTTGCAGTCACGTACTTTATGCCCTTTTCCTCCACACTTATAACAAACTCCCATTCCTTTCAGGCAAGTTCCAGGGTGTTTCTTCCCACAGTTATCACATATGGGAAAATTCTTCTTTTCCCTCGTCCCTTTATCCATCTTTCTCTCTTCCATCCTTTTCATCTCTTGCTTCCCTTCAAAGCCATAGGACTCCTTAAACTCTTTACTTTTCTTATCAACACATGATATTATTCCTTCATATGATGATAATACATGGGAGACTATTTCTCTTATAAATTTTGTCTTAAGACCATGAAAGATATGATCCTTCTTTCTCTTTGGATCATGTGCATTGTTGGAGGTCTCAATCTTTCTACTAGGCGCCATTTGTAAACAATGGAATACACTATAGTAGTTTATGAATAACAATACCTAATCCCAAACTTGTAAAACACATAACATAAATTAAATGGTTTATGGATATAATCCATAATCATAAAAATGTCTCTTTTGAGGAAGTATATACTCATAAACCCTTCATAATGGTTTGAAAAGAAAATGAGAATTATCCTAAGCATATCCCCCGGGAGTGTCGTAACCAAGAGTGCACCAAGATCCGTTGTCATGCACCAGTTCCCATTCGAGTCCATCTAAAAGCGATGTTTTCGGGTTTTACCCCTTGGTACATCTGTGCCAGAGCCGCCTCTACCTGCTCGTATCCAAATAGGGATGTATTTCTCAGAAAACTCACAAAATTTCTACAATACCAAAATTCTAAGAAGTTCTTCTATACTAATCCTCAAAGTCCATATTAGATCTATGTGCTCTAATTAGAGTTTATCCAAAACTAGCTTCCAAGGTTTGTACTAAACTTTCTCTAATACCAACTGTAACGCCCCGGCCCTAGATACCTAGAGTCGGTGCATTATTACATAACATTGGCATGATCACAATAAAGATCAAGTCTCGAAAGACCGATTAGTTTTGTAGCCTTGGAAACACTAGATATACTCATAAATTTTACATTACATCAATAAGTGAAAAACTACAACAACATATTGCCTTCATATCCCCTCATACTATCCCTCCAGGTCATTCATAAAATACTTATTCACATCCTGGGAAAAATAAAACATAGAAAAAGGGGTGAGCTCAAATACCCAGTAAGGATAACAATATAGCGGAAACTTTAATAAATAAGAATAAACTTTTAAGGCAATTTATAACTAAAACAAAAGCCTTTTATACTTTAACTTCAAAATAGTATGGAAAAAATAAAATGAAATAATTCCATTTACATATTCACATGGATATTATACTAATCTAATAATCACATTCAATATCAATAACCACTTTCATAATGATGGAATGCATAATTCCAGACTATCATAACCACATAGCAAAGGCCTCATGCCAAGACTACAAATAAGATTTTGTCAAGGCCTTGTGCCAAAACAGTATTTTGTCTCATGAGACCTACCGATTCATCGAGGAGCTATAGTGGGCTCCACCCGTCACTTATTAAGTTTAATGCATTCCTCATATGAACATGTTTAAACACAATATAAACATTCGTATTAAAACTAGCATATGAAATGTCAATACTTTCACCATAAACCCTGAATGGTATAATAATAACACATCCACAGTCAAATATATCACAAAACCTTCAATATAATATGGAAGTTTTTTTCATAATAAATCAACTTCAAATAAGCTTAAAATCCATCAAAGGATGTTGACATAGATGAAATCAAAACTGCTTGAGAGAAATATCTCTTTTTTTAAATCATTTAAAATTCACATAATTATAAAAGAAATTTTTTTGAAAATATTCTTATAAGCTTGTATGGGAAGCCTCAATGATTTTATAACGGCAGAAAATAGTCGCACTCGCCGTATAAGTTAAAAAAAGACATTCTTACCTTAATTCTGTCGAAAAGGTTAAAAGGGACCTTGTTTGGAAAACGACAGAAAGATTCCTTTATAAACTTCTTATAAAAATTCAAACAAGGGTATAAATGACTTTAACCCATATTCTGTAAAATCTTAATAATTTTTTGAAAAACATTTTTAAGAAACAGGGATGTGGATGATAAAGATATCCCAGTAGATTATTACGTATAAACAACCTCGGATAATGAAGATATTGGGAAATAAACCATTACCTTGTACTTTTCCTTGGTTGGGGGTAGGTTAACCTCCTGTATAATGGTGAAATAATTGTTATTAAATTATACAAGAATCATATACATTATTATGTTATAATATATGATCTTTTAACATTGCTTTGTTAATAATATCTTAGTATTATCATCGTTTCGGGTGTTAACATAATCGTTTTCTTTTATATGTTTTGTTACGTAAGCCATGTTTTTCATGGATAGGTTGTATCTTATTCATATCCAGAATGATATCAAGTCCTTAAACATTATTTTTAAATCATAAAATGATAATTATACTTGAATGGATACGATGGAGAATGAATCTCATCGCATTCATGGAGACAGTAGTTCGTACGTAAGCACGAGCGACAATATCATTCTTTTGATATTAAAATAATATTTAATTGGATGTTATATCTTATATAAATAATCATTATCATGTTATATTCATTATTTACATGAATTACACATCATTTTTATACCCATCCAAATAATAACATATTGAATAACAATTACACCACGACGTGGAGACGGTAAGCCGTACGTATGCAGGTATGGTGACCTATCATTCAAAGGATGGATAGAATACTAAATATGGTTGTACCATATTTATAATAATATTACAGTATATAGGAGATACTGGATTCATTATTTTAGAATGGGAATAACCAAGAAAGAAGAAGTTGAAGTAGAAATGAATTTGAAAAAGGGAGGTGAAAACATTACCTCTTCTTTGGGTTCTTCCTTTTGATTTGATCAAAAGGGCTCCTTAGGTTGGCTTTCTGATCAAACTAAGTCCACTAGGGTGTAGTGAGGGACGTTGAGAGAGTATTTGGGTAGGGTTTGGAAGAACCAAAAGGCTTTCAATGTGTGAATTAATGAGAAGGGGGAGTTCCCTTTTATAAGAGGGGTGAGGGGCCCCTTTGGAAAAGCTAGAAATATATTTTTATAATAAATTCATATTCGGTTTATAATGGCTCCAAAGTGGATTATTAAAAGGTTAAGGTGGGGATGGTTCAAAAACCACTCAACCAATAGAATTTAGATAGGTTTGATTTATTATATTAACCTTATCATTAAGTATTAACTCTTAGTTAATTAGTTTAACTTTTACAATGTCTCTTTGTATTTTTATATTATATGGTTAATAAACATACTATATACATCCAAGAGACCCCAAGTGGTGCAGTAATGATACACCAATCATGATATAAGTCTCTTGGATGAACTTTAGATTTTTCGGAATTTAATATCAATTAATAGTATAATATTTGT
Source organism: Viscum album (assembly GCA_963277665.1). Taxonomy (NCBI): domain Eukaryota; kingdom Viridiplantae; phylum Streptophyta; class Magnoliopsida; order Santalales; family Viscaceae; genus Viscum; species Viscum album. Next base: position 1,724,146 of record CAUJRU010000015.1, on the reverse strand, counting down.
TTTAAAAACTGTTTTATGTCAATTTTGACACTATTCAATAATTGATTTTTGTAAAAATCATAACATAATTATTACTTCGAAAAAAGTTAATTAACTCAATAATTACATGTCATATTAACCTATAAAATTGTAGTTATTTATAAAAAGTCACAAATTACATTTATTTGGGTATTTATAATATCAATTATTCTAATTTTTCATTAATTAGATAATTACTGCATCGCCATTATGTCATAAATAAATTAACTTATTTAATTTATAAAAATTATAAATAAAATTCCATTATGTAGAAAATATTTTTATATTTCTAATAAATATTTTCAATCGAATTTATATTATGTATAACTCTATATTAAAAATGTTTTAGTAAATAAACCTTGATTTTAACTCTTTTAACTCTTCTTTCAATAAAATAAATTATAAATGTACTAATCTAATACAAGTGGACCTAAATGCTAATATTTTACTCCTAAGGTTATTTTTGGTCGAGATACACTTGTACAATAGAATTAGGACATGTGTTAGGGTAATATTAATATCATTTTTACCCTTAATTACCCTATTTACTTTTAACCGTGGTAAATAAAAGTAAAAAAGTTATTATTCACCAAAAATTATTTTCATCTCATTGAACCACATTTTACTCCATGATATTAACCGTGTCTCTCGGATTTTCGAAATTCTACTCACATAAGCGGTAAAATTATGTTTTATTAAAAATTCAGTTTTTTAACTACCACTTAGTGGTTTCACTATTCATTAAAAAATGAAAGTTTCCAAAAAAATACCAAAAATTAGGCATAAGCTATATTTGATATTATGAATTCAAAAATGATGTATGTTTTACCAAATTCAAGACATATCATTTTCATTAATTAATTTAAAAATTAATTCCCGTCGTCAAAACAAATAGCGTGTTTTTAAGAGATAATAACTATCAAAAGATTGACACTTGTTTATGTCTGGTTTAATTGTGAAATTATTTACAATGACCAACATTTTATTAAATGGTAAAAATATATTCTAAATATACATTAAAACAACTCAAATTCATAATTTATCAATATAAATTATTTCTATTAAAAAAGTTGTTTTTAATTAAAATTTAGTAATTTTCACTATTCATCAAAATATAAATGTTATCTGAAAAGTTCCAAAATTTCACCTTAGGCTAAATTAGAAATTCAGAATACAAAAATGAAGTCCATTTTGAGATATAAAATTTATAAAATTTCAAAAAGTAGGTATTACTATTCATAACGGCAAGTTTGATTAGTTGTGGTGTGTGTTAGAACTCGAAGTTGCGTACAACACACGCTACTGTATTATTCAAAGGAAAGCATACCGTGGAAGCATGAGATGTTTCATTGTAAATTTTTGATTTGCCCATTCTAAAAAGTAAATTTATTTAGTCAAATTGAATATATAAAAGTTTAAAATATTGGATTTAAAAAGGGTTCACTATTAAAAGATGGTAAAAGTGCAATACTGAAAATGAATTTGTTCTTACATTATATCTAAGAAACTCATAATATGGATTCTAAAATTATAAGGATTATATAAAGATTAAAATTTAGTTAATACTATTCATAACCTCTTTTGAACGGCTTGTTTGGTAAGTCATGGTGCGCTTGAACTCGGTGTTGTGTCTAGTGCAAGTTATTGAATTATTTTGAAGAAATAACACACTATGAAATCATGGGGTGTTACACGGTCTATCCAGAAGCTTGTATTCTAGGTATATATAGACTTATATCTGCATTTACATGGTTCATATAGGTGTATTCAATATATAATTATACTATATATTATTACAATATATATGGTATATGTTTTGACATCCATTCTGACCATGGGAAAAAATAGGTAGACCCATTATGTGTCCTTTGGGAACCAGAGAGGGTAGTTATTTATTTATTTATTCATCTCTGTTTATTAGTTAATTATGAATGCACATTTTTTAGTTAGAAGCACTATTCATATTACACATAGATAATTTTGGTGGTGGCCTACTGAGTTTTTTATCTCACACCACACTTGGTCCACCTTTGGTACTTGAGAAGATTATATGACTATATGTATTGATAAGGGAAAACACCCTACTATAGATTGTTGATATTCTAACCTATTTAGATATTAGGAGTAGAGGACTGAGAATTCAGTCAAGATGCTAGTGGAGCAGCATTTTGTTCTCTTAGTAATTTCAGTGTAGCATGATTATATTCTTGTTCCTCTTTTCCTTTTTTGTATATCAACATTACATGAATCCATGTATTGAAAATTACATTGTGCATTTTCTATTATTATTAGTTATTCAGCTATATTTATTAATCAACTGCTTATTCATTTATTTATTCATCAGTTCAAACATTCTTTTGATAATGTTGTATTTTTGTTACTGTATACATTTTTCCACTTTGATAATAGGGTATAGTATCCCCACTATTCCAATTTTACACCCTCGTTGTTGGTCAGTAGCCTCTGGCTTATGAGGAGGCACACTTGAGGCCATGTGACTCATAAACATGGGATAAAGGTCATGTGAACCCCAGGTGAAGAAGTTAAAAAGTTGTATCAGAGCCAGGACATTTTCCTTTTTCTTAATATTTGGGTTATAGAAAGGATACATGGATCTAAAAGAATTTGGAATTGACCATGTTCTTGGATGTAGCAAATCCATGTATAGGGGAAATCCAAATTTCCTAGTATGGGAAATTTTTATTATTACTTTTTTCTATTATGGTTGATACGACTTCACCATTGGGAGATGAAATTGAATTTTGATGTTATTGATATTTGTATTATTGAAATGATAATTTCATAGCCAATTTTTTATGAGATGAGTGATTTACATTAGAAAATGAATCACTATAGTCATCATAAGATGAATATGCCCTGTATTTTTCCATTCCATGTTTATTTTTTGAATGAAATTGTCTACTTAATTTTGAATTTTCTTGAATATGTATTGAATTGTGCTTAAACATCTTCTAATTATTGGAAAACATAATTGATTCTTAAAAGTTCCTACCATATGATAATGTTTTTTCGCTAAATAAGTTAAAGAAGACACCTTAATCATTCTGTTAATGCACATTGAGCATTGAAACATCAGTCACATGAGTTAGAACATATAGTGTTGTGAGTTATGTGGATTCCATATTTTGGTTCATAAGAAGTATGGGCCCTTATTGAAGTGAAATAGTAACCTACTAAATTCAAACGTTAATAGAGGTTTTTATATTTCAATGAGAAAATTATTTCAATAATTATGACTCATATGTTGAAACAAATAACATATATATATATATATATCTAATATATAAAATTAGACCTCAACCTGACATTGTTAGTGTCTAGTGGGTGTCTCTTATGTTTTTAAGACATTTTATGGTCTCTTCTTTTGCCTAGGCCAAGCTTTTTGAGTATGCTGAGAGTTGTGATCATTTATATAGAAAGAATTTACACATGTACCAGTTTACTATCTCTAATATATTCATTTTATAAAATATATTTTGACGTGTTCATTTGTAATTGTAGCATTATGTCACCACGATGTTTTCTAGTTGCACGCCCTGAAGGCAGTGATGAACACTTACCTGAGGTGGCAGGATGCAAGCCACTAGTGATTCCTCCAGTAGAGCCACCTATGTTTCCTCTTCCTATTCTATACATGGGAACTAAATAAAATTTCCAAGAAATGTTTCTACATATCCTATAGAATATAAAATGAATTTTTTGGCCTGCCTCGAGCAAGGCGGAGTTGAACAACAAATTATAGTAGCAACATCCTCCCACCTTTTCAGGAGATGGAGGATCTCATGCTGCGGAGTCTTGGATCGAAGCAATACTTTATATATTTGAAAATTTATAGATTCTTCTAGTGTGAACAGTCAAACTATATACATATAAGCTATATGATTCATCCAAGAGGTGGTGACATGTCATCACCCTAGCAGACTAACATAGTGATACAGTCACAGTTGATTTACATACGATCAACTACAATTATTTCTTTACCTAGAGTAGGAGGGATGACATAGCTAGATATTCATGATCCTAAAGTAGGAGAGATATTTAGTTATGTAAGACTCTTCCCATTTCATAGAGTTGCAGTGGATCTCTCCTACTCTAGTTGTTCATGATATCATGACTGCTACGTGATTTGGGGATGAGTTGGTATAATCCATCTGATTGCAAGTAAAAGTGTTCAGGTTGACAACCATTTCAAAAATCATCATAAATACCCTTATTATAGATCATAACTTGAGGGTAGATGATGGTGCATGTCAGGGTGTTTCTTCACCTAGAGATATCAATGGTTATTACTCTGGTTGAAAGAGTCATTTTGAGGATACTCATTGTGGTAGAAACAGTCAGGATCCTAATGAAAATATTTCTCTTATCTTTCATCAGTGAGGGAATCCAAAACACATGAAGCCTCAGGGTTTAAGGGATACATTCAAGTGCAAAGGCTACAACAGGATGGGGCATATCCTGCGCTTCTGCAGGACTTTCCCTCTACATCATAGCGGGTGGGGATCTACACCTACTCCCTAGTTAGGAGTAGGTCCAATTGGATCACGAAAAGTAGGTATCTGGAATACCACCATTCTCTATGTCTAAAGTGGTGGTCGAGGAAAATGCCATCAGGATTATGATTTTCAGTGCTAGAAGATAGAGAATTCCAATGGAAACCAGGAATTGACTCAGGGCCGCAGTACGAGCCAGCTACATGAAGTCCATCCTATACCACATGATAATAGTTCATGAACTTGTACCCTTTTAGGTACTAATCTAGTTACCTCAACTTTATTATCTTCTCTATTTGATACAGAATCATCTCAATCTTTCATATCTGAGACTATAATGGAAATTTTTATCCTCTATATCGAACACATTCATGGATTTATGAGGCTAGATTCCACATTTGGTATTTTATCATAGGGTGTTCTCTGTTTTATGAATTTACCCTTGAGTTATGTGGTTACCTTTTCATAGGTAATATTTACGTCCTTGACCTGGCAAGCTTCGACGTAATAATCGGGTTGGATTGGTCAGTTCCCTATCATGCCCAAATTGACTACTATCATCATAAGGTGATTTTTAGGTCACCAGATGGTGATAGGTACATGCATAATGGTGAATTGGATGTGAAAACTACATTATTAGGACCCGAGCAGCATAGGTTTGGTAGTGTCACAACTAAGATCACCAGTCCTTTCCTATATGACTAGGGGTTACAACTTTCTATTTTTCCTCTTGTAGCGGATCATTTCAATGAATTATTTCTAGGTGAATTATCTAGTATACCTCCAGTGAAATAGATATAGTTCATCATTGATCTAGTGCTAGGAGTAGCACCAGTGAACATTCCTTCTTATAGGATGGTGCCTAAGGGGATTCTGGATCTCAAGAAGTAGTTAGAGGATATGGAAGCAAAAGGATTTATACACTGCAAAACTTCTCCTTGGGATTCACCTGTTTTTTTTCTTCAAGAAGATAGATGGTACCTTTAGGATCAGTGTGGATTACCATCATTTGAACTAGCTGATAGTCAAGTCTCGGTATCCAATCCCTAGAATAGAGGTCCTATTTGATCAAATTTGATGAAAAAGAGTTATTTAAAATATATATTTGAGGTCAGGATATCACCAGGTGTATGTCAAGACTTTTTATATACCTCTCACATCTTTCAGAATCATATATATTCTATATGAGTACCTAGTCATGCTGTTTAGACACACAAATGCATCTACAGACTTCAAGGATCATATGAATCAAGTTTTATACTCATATCTGGATTCATTTTTGGTAACCCTTTTTGATGATATCTTAGTGTTTTTTTTCTCTAGACACAACCACAAAACCCATCTTAAGATCATGTTGAGTACAATGAGATAACATCAGCTCTATGCTAAGCTCAATAAATGCCACTTCAAGATCAACAAATTCCACTACATGGTTCACATTATCTCAAAATATAGAGTTTCAGTTGATCCAAAAAAAGTGAGAGATGTTGTAAAACCCCAAGCTTCTACAGTACGTTTCCATTTGAATAATTCAATAGCATGCATTGTACACAACTTCGAGATTCTAACACACCGCGACCAATCAAAGTAGCAGTTATGAATAGTAATACCCACTTTTTTAAATTTTATAAATTTTATTATTAAAAATGGATTTCATTTTTGGATTCTATATATCAAAATTAGCTTAGGGTGAAATTTTTGTATTTTTCTGAAAACATTCAGTTTTTTATGAATAGTGAAAAATACTAAACTTTAATTAAAAACAACATTTTTAATCAAAATAATTTATAGTGAAAAGTTATAATATTAAGTGATTTTAAAGTAAAATTATATTAAATTTTTACCATTTAATCCAATGTTTTTCATTGGATGTAATTTCACATTTAAACTGGATATAAACAAGTGTCAATCTTTTGATATTTAATATTTCTTAAAAACACGCTTTTTGTTTTGACAACGGGAATTAATTTTAAATTAATTTCTGTTACTTCTGTGTTTTGATTTTGGAAAAATGGATTCCATATTTAGAATAATTAGTTCCAAATTGTGTAAATTTGTAACTTTTATTTTTAATCATTTTGAATAATTACTTCGGTAAATATTTTATTTACCATGGTTAAAGGGTAAATCTGGTAAATAATGGTAAAAAATAATATTATAATAATATTAAATTACCCTAACACGTGTCCTAACCCTATTGGCTGATACATTTCCGACCTTGGTAATTCTTGGGTCGATTTTGGGACTCCATGGAGCCACTTGTAAGTGATAATGAAACTTTATATTAATTAAGTTAAAGTAAATACAAAAATTACATAAGCATATAACTTTTAGTAAAACAGTTTTTACATAGGGTTATATATGTTATATCTTAGACTATAAATATCCATTAGAAAGATAAAAATATTTACTATATAATATTATTTTATTTAAAAAATTTAGATATTGAATAATTAAATTTATATATGACACAATGATGATACGATATTTTCTTTATTAATGAAAGAATCAAATAAATGGTATTATAAATTTTAAAATAAATATAATTTGAAAGTTTTGATTCCATAAAATAATTTTATAGGTTAATATGACATTTTATGATTGATTAAATTAATTTATTATGAATTAATAAAGTTATTAGGACTTTATAAAAAGTCAATTATTAAATAGTGTCAAAATTGACATAAAAGAGTATTTAAAACAAATATTATATTATTAATTGATAAAATATTCCAAAAAATCTAATTTTCTGCCAAATAACATATATAATGATATTTATATCATTAATTAACAACTTGGGGTTCTCTATAAAGTTTATAGTAAGTTTATTAACCTTATAATATAAAAATACAAAGAGAGATGCTAAATGTTAAACTAATTAACTAAGAGTTAAATATAAAAGATAAGGTTAATATAGTAACCCAAACCTGTCTAAAACATATAGGTTGAGTTTTTTTAGACCCATACACACTTTATAATAAAAATAAATAAGTTTGGGGCCATTATAAACCGAAAATTATTTTATTATAAAATAATATTTCAATCTTTTCCTAAGATGCCCCTCACCCCTCTTATAAAAGGGCACTTCCCCTTATCTCAAATTCACACCTTCAAAGCCTTTTTTCTCAGAAAACCCCTTCCCAAATATCCTCCCAAATTTCCTCCCTTCATAATAGAGGAATTAATTTAGTAATAAATCCATCCTAAGGATCCATTTTGATCAAATCAAAAGGAAGAACCCGAAGAAGAGGTAAATATTTCATCACCTCTTTCTAGTTCTTTTCTTCTTCCACTTCCCCATTCATTGTTGTTTCCATTATAAAATAATAACTCCAGTATCTTCTATATACTGTGATTTTGTAATAAATATGGTACAACAATATTCATTATTCTATCCATCCTTTTAATGACAAGTCATCATACGTGCGTACGTACAGCTTACCGTCTCCATGTCACGGTGTAGTTGTTATTCAATACATTATTATTTTGATGGGTATAATAATGATGTATTAATTATGTAAATAATAAATATAAAATGATAGTTATTCTTTATATATGATATAATATCCAATTATATATTATTTTATTATCAAAATAATTATATTTTTGCTCGTGTGTACGTACGGATTACCGTCTTCACGAACGCGATGAGATTCATTCCCCATCGTATCCATTCAAGACTAATTTTCATTTGATGGTTAAAAATAATGTTTAAAGACATAATATAATTCTGTATATAAATCAAATATATCCTATTCATAAAAAACATGGCTTATGTAACCAAGCATATAAAGGAGAACGAATCAGTTAACACCCGAAACGACAATAATATTAAAATTTCTTTAACAAAGAAATATTAGAAGATAATATATGATATCATATTAATGTATATGATTATTTTATAATTTAATAAAAATTATTTCACCATTATACAGGAGGTTAACGTACCCTATACCAAGTAAAAGTACCATGTAAGGGTTAAATTTCATAATCTCTTCATTATCCGAGATTGTTTATACGTAATTATCTACTAGGACCACTTTATCACCCACATCCATGTTTCTTAAAAATGTATTTCAAATTTTTTTTACTATTTACTAGAAAATGGGTTAAATTCATTTATACCCTTATTTGACCTTATATGTTTTGAAAGGAATATTACTGTCGTTTTCCAAACAAGTTACTTTATGACCATTTCGACAAAATTAAGGTAAGAATGTTTTTTTAACTTATACGGCGGGTGCGGCTATTTTCCACCATTATAACAATGTCGAAGCTTCCCTTACAATATTAAAAGAGTATTTTCAAAAGTAAATCTTTTATTTTATAATTAAATGACTTTTAATTGATTTTAAAATAGAAAGAGATATTTCTCTAAAAAGGTTTTGATTTCATCTATGTCAATATCCTCTGATAGATTTTATGTTTGTTTGAAGTTGATTAATTATGATACAAAACACCCATATTGTATTGAAGGTTTTGTGATATGTTTTACTGTGGATGTGTTATTTCATACCATTCATGTTTTATGGATAAAGTATTGACATTTTGTATGTTATTTTTAATACGAATGTTTATGTTATGTTTACTCATTTTCATATGAGGAATGCATTGGACTTAGTAAGTGATGGGTGGAGCCCTCTATAGCTCCTCGATTCATCGGTAGGTATCGTGAGACAAACTAGTGTCTTGGCACAAGGCCTTGAAAAAATATTATTTGTAGTCTTGGAACAAGTCCTTGACTATGTGGTTATGAGGTCTGGCATTATGCATTCCATCATTATGAATGTGGCTATTGATAATGCATGTGATTATTCTACTAGTAGAATATCCATGTGAATAAGTAAATGTAATTATTTGATTTTATCTTTTCCATATTATTCTAAAGTTCAGGATTAAACAGCTTTTGTTTTAGTCTTATACATTGCCTTAAATGTTTATGCTTATTTATGAAAGTTTCTGCTATATTGTTATCCTTACTGGGAATCTGAGATCACCCCTTTCTATGTTTTATTTTTCCCAGGATGTGAAGAAGTATTTTATGACTGACCTGCAGGGATAGTCTGAGGGGATATGAGTGTGATCTATGGAGGCAATGCGGTTGTAGTTTTTCATTTTATAATGTAATGTAAAACTTATGAATATATCTAGTATTTCCAAGGCTACTCAACTTATCCGTCTTTTGGGACATGATTTCCTTGTGATCATGCCAATGTTATGAAATAACATATTGAATCTGGGTAACTGGGGTCTGGGCGTTACAATTGGTATCAAAGGAAGTTTAGTACAGACCTTGGAAAATAGATTTAGATAAACTCTGATTCGAGAACATTACCCTAAGATTGACTTTGAGGATTAGTATAGAAGGTCTTCCTAGAATTTTGGTACTGTAGAGATTTTTTGAGTTTTCCAAACAATACATACATGTCTAGATACGAGCAGGTAGATGTGGCTCTAGAATAGATATACCTAGGGGTAAAACCCAAAAACACAACTTTAAGCTAGAATTGAATGGGAACTGGTGGATGAAAACAGGCCTTGCTACACTCATGGTTACGACACTCCCAGGGGATATGCTTAGGATAATTATCATTTTATTTAAAAACCATTATGAAGGATTTATGTGTATATAATTCCTCAAAGAAAATTTTTTTATGAATATGGATTATATCCATAAACTGTTCAATTTATGTTAAGTGTTTTACAAGTTTGGAATTATGTATTTTGATTCATAAACTAATCTAGTGTATTCCATTGTTTATAAATGGCGCCTAGTGGAAGAAATGAAAATTGTATCAACGCACATAATCCATGTAGGGATTTCCCTCCTAATAAAGATAATTATAGTGGTTCTAGTGAAGCAACTGGTGCTGATCATCTTATCACCATACTGGGACAACTCACTCAGGTTATGAATAATAATCTTACTCGTATGGAGCACCCTAATCCACAACGCGAAGGATCAATGTTAGACCACTTCATGAGGTAACAACCACCAACATTCAATGGGATTAAAAATACATTAGTATCTGAGCAGTGGATACTTACTTTAGAGAAAATATTTCACACTTTGGGGAGTAGCGAAAGGGAAAAAGTTGTCATGGTAGTTTATCGCCTCCCGGGAGATGCAGATCAATGGTTTTCATTGATTCAAGACACAAAGGAGGATGAATAAGTATCATGTATGGAATGGAGGGAGTTTAAAAATATTTTCTTAGAAAAATAATTTCCTCATGACCATCGAGTGGATAGGGAAAGACAATTTCCTAGTCTTAGGAAAAAAGAGGATGAGAATGTCGCAAAGTATGAAGCTAACATTACAAGGTTAGAAAGGCATGCAGAAGATTATATACATAACCTAAGAAGGTAGATTGATAATTTCTTTGATGGGTTAAAACCATTTCTCTATCGAGCATTAGTCTCACAATCCTTCTCATCATACGAAGACACTATCTCATGTGCTATCAAGATAGAAAAGAAAGAGAAGAAGAGATCTATTTACCACTATAGAAATGGAAATAAGGGGAAGGGGAGAAAGGTTGAATATCTATTCTGCAGTAAATGTGGGAAGCAACACCTCGGTACAAGCCTAAAGGGAATGGGAGTTTGTTACAGGTGTTGTGAAAAAGGCCACCAAGCTCGCGATTGCATGGGGAAGAAAGAGGATGTAAATGTTGAATGCTACAATTGTAGATAAAGGGGTCATTATAAAAATTAATGACCAAAGTTATAAGGAAACTTACCTCAAAAAAGGCCAAGGGATCAAGGCCAAGCTTATGTTATCACTACTGCTGAGGTTGAAGCTCCGAAAGATGTTATGACAGGTAATTTAATGGTTTTCTCAAGTTTAGCAAATACTTTATTTGATTCTGGATCATTACATTGGTTCATATATTCCCAGTTTTCTAAGAAAAATATATATTTCCAATTTGATTTAATAAGGGAGTTGTCAGTCAAAACTCCTAAGGGAAGTATCATTGCAACCAAGTTTTGTGAATCAGTTCCCATTAATGAAAATAAACATTATTTATCTGCTGATCTCATCGTCATACCCCTGATTGAATTTGATATAATCCTCTATATGGATTTTCTTTTGGACCATGATGCGAAAATTTATTGTAAGAAGAAGGAGGTTACAATTTTCGATGATGATAAAGATTACCATATCTTTAAAGAAGAAACATCACCATCTGATTCTTATCAAGATCTACCCCCAGTAGCTCAACTAAATTAAATTATTAGGGAGTAATAGAATTAAATAACTATGGGTGAGGAAAGGAATGTTCAAATATATGACTTACCTATTGTGCAAGAATATTTTGATTTGTTTCCAAAAGATTTACCGGGACATCCTCTAGAACAGGAAATTGAGTTTTCCATTGACTTAATTCGTGGTTCAAGGCCCATATCGATGACCCCTTATAGAATGGCCACTGTGGAATTAGTGGAACTAAAGAAACAACTAGTGGAATTGAGTAATAAGGATTTTATTCACCCTAGTGTTTCTCCATGGGGAGCTCATGTTCTTTTTGTTAATATGAAAGATGGACCTATGAGGTTATGCATTTACTATAGGGAGATCAGTGCTATAATTATAATGAACAAGTATCTCATACCTCATATTAATGATTTATTTGACCAACTTCATGGAGCTCAATATTTTTTAAAGATTTACCTTCAATATGGATATCATCAGTTGTGTGTGAATAAGTAATACATTCCAACAACAGCATTTCGAACCAGGTACGGTCATTACGAGTTTACAGTAATGCCTTTTGGGCTGACTAATGCATCCTCTATTTCCATGGATCTAATGAACAGATTTTTCAAGGAATATCTTGATGACTTTGTAGTAGTATTCATTGATGATATATTGGTATACTCCAAAAGCTATGAATATCATAAAAATCACTTGCGCACCATTCTGAAAACCCTCAGAAGAAATGAATTGTACGGGAAGTTTAGAAAGTATGAATTCTGGCTTCAGGAGATTTCTTTTCTTGGCCATATTGTCCCTAAGGATCGAATATCTATTGATACTTCTAGACAAGAGAAATACAAGAATTTATAGCACCTATGAGTATAACTTAGGTATGACGTTTTATTGGTTTAGTAGGTTATTATCTATGTTTCTTCCAGAATTTTTCCTGATTGGCTAACCCATTAACCAAGCTCACACATAAAGGGGTTAAATTTGTTTGGACAAAAGAGTGTGAAGAATATTTTGAAGCATTGAAGAAAATATTAGTCAATGCTCTTATTTTGACTCTAATGTCGGGGAATGATGGGTTTGTTATTTATATTGATGCTTCAATGAAAAGACTTGGTTGTGTCCTTATGAAGAATGATAGGGTTATTTCCTAATCATTATGACAGCTTAAAATTCATGAGAAAAACTATCATTGTAACACCCTTATATTTTATGAGAATTATATATTTTTTTCTTATGTTATAACCAACATAAAAGGAATCATTCACTACACACAACACTAGCTTGACTTGGTTATACGCAAAAGCAACCTTGCTCGATATCGTGTGTTGTACGCAATATCGTGTTTCACTAAACAACAATATGTTATTAAAATATTATATAAACTAGACATTATGAATAGTATTAACTAAATGTTGAATTTTATAACATTATTATTCATCTTACACATTTTCTAAAACATGGTATCAAAACAAAATAAATGTTTCGGGTAAAATAAGTATTTTTCAAAAAATGCAGTTTTGGTGCCTTTTGATGGAGCACCCACTTTAAATATAGTTTTTGAAATGTTTATAAGTTCAATTTGAAAAAATAAAATTCTTATTTGGAATCAGGATATAAAAATTTACTTTGGATAAATTTTTCATATTATTCTGATAACTTTCATATTTTAATGAATTGTAAAAACACGCTATATTTTAATTAAAAATAGATTTTTTCATCGGAAATATTTATATGGTTAAATTATAATATTAAATGGTTTTAAAGTATAAATAGAATATATTTATACCATTTAATACCATTTATGTCATTACCATTAGTTTTACATTGAATTCATAGGTAAATGCATTTCAATCTTTGGCAATGTTTTATCTTTTAAAACTCGTTTTATTAACAACGAGATTAATTTTAAATTAATTACTGCAACATATATGTTCTGAATTCTTAAAAATTGATTCCATATTTTAATTCAGTGGGACCAAATTAGGTTAATAGATTACTTTTATTTTTTTGATGTTATGAATAGTAACTACGGTAAATTTTATTTACTACAGTTAAAGGTAAATCTGGTAATTAAGGGTAAAAATAAGATTATAAAATTACCCTAACATTTGAAAAAATCTTATTGGATGAATAAAAGTAGACCAATATCACCTAAGGGTCAGACTAGATTCATTTCATGGACTTTTTACCATGAAATAATATAATTATTATTAAAACCAAACAAATTGACAACATGTCACTCTCTTAAATCTAATAAGTGTAATAATTTTAATTTAGTGATAAACATCATAAAACATAGGATATTAAAAGTCCATCAAAAACTAATAAAATTATATACATCACATGAATTTATTTATAAATTTTAGGGATTAAATAATTATCATTAATTATGACACAATAGTGATATTGAAATTATTATATTGATTGAAATATCAAATAAATGATTTAAAAAGTATTAAAATAAATATTATATGAACTATTTAATGTGACCCACTAATTTTCTAGATACAAATGACATATTATGAATCTATTAAATCTTTTAGTTCGAGCATATCTTCTGTATATGTTTTATTTAAATTCAAATACATGAATAGTGTCAAAATTGACACTATTGTTATTTAATAAAAATTACATATTATAAAATTATTTAACAATAAAAAAAATATTTAAAATTTATAAATTATGATTTATATGGAAGAAAATTTAATAAAGTATACAATTATGGAAAATTCATAACATATATGTAATTATTTATAATGATTTAAAATTTAGAATATTATTACCACAAATAAAATTAAATAGATTATATAAAGATAAATCAAGTTGATAATGTTTAAAATAAATTCCAAACTAGTCTAAATTTTATTTGATGATGAGATTAAAACCATATATCATATAATATTTGGATTTGAGTCATTTTTGGAGGGTCTTAAGTGGGGTTGGAATTTATTATAAATTAATATTTCTTATAATTCCAAAGGCGCCCCTCTCCTCCCTTATAAAAGGGCACCTCCTCCCTCTCCTCCTCACACCATTTTGAGCCTTCATTATCAGCAAACCCCTACCCATTTCCCTTCTAAACTTCCTTAGAAACATACTAGAGGTCATGGCCTTCTTCAAAGACCAATTTTAGTCCCCTAAGAGGAGGTTTCAAACACTACTAAAAAAATCAGCCATTAGCGACCACCATTGGGGGTCGCTATAGGCCTATAGAGACCGCCCAATGACCGCCATTTGCAGTTGCTTCAGCTTCATCACTATAGGCCAACAGTGACTGCCAATGGTGGTCGTTGGGCGGTCTCTATAGGCCTATAGTGACCGCCAATGGCGGTCGCTAATGGCCGATTTTTTAGTAGTGTTTGAAACCTCCTCTTAGGGCACTAAAATTTGTCTTTGAAGAAGACCATGACCTCTAATATGTTTCTAAGGAAGTTTAGAAGGGAAATGGGCAGGGGTTGGCTAATAATGAAGGCTCGAAATGGTGTGAGGAGGAGAGGGAGGAGATGCCCTTTTATAAGGGAGGAGAGGGACACTTTTGAAATTATAAGAAATATTAATTTATAATAAATTCCAACCCCACTTCAAAACCTCCAAAAATGACTCAAATCCAAATATTATATGATATAGGGTTGTAATCTCATCAACAAAGAAAATTTATGCTAGTTTGGAATTTATTTTAAACATTATCAACTTGATTTATCTTTATATAATCTATTTAATTTTATTTGTGGTAATAATATTTTAAATTTTAAATCATTATAAATAATTACATATATGTTGTGAATTATCCATAATTGTATACTTTATTAAAGTTTCTTCCATATAAATCATAATTTATAAATTTTAAATATTTTTTTTTTGATTTTTAAACAATTTTATAATATGTAATTTTTATAAAATAACAATAGTGTCAATTTTGACACTATTGATTTATTTGAATTTAAATAAAATATATACAGAAGATATGTTCAAACTAAAAGATTTAATAGATTAATAATATGTCATTTGTATCTAGAAAATTAGTGGGGCACATTAAATAGTTCATATAATATTTATTTTAATACTTTTAAAATCATTTATTTGATATTTCAATCAATAAAATAATTTCAATATCACTATTGTGTCATAATTAATGATAATTATTTAATCCCTAAAAATTATAAATAAATTCATGTGATGTATATAATTTTATTAATTTTCTAGGGACTTTTTATATCCTATGTTTTATGATGTTTATCACTAAATTAAAATTATTTACACAATCGGTCGTACCGCGTGCACCGCATGTCCGATGGGTATTCTGCCTCATCATACATGTCACGAATAATATTCCTAATGTTTTCGTGTGGTTTCAGGTCATTCGGGGCACATTTGCTCCGAATTCGACCATCTCACGCCGTTTTTGGTGTTTTACGACACCAGAAACACGTTTCCGGTCACCAAGGTCAAACGACACCTTTGATTGATGTGTCGTCTTCCCGACCATTTCACAAATCACACAAAGGCTGATGTTGTACAGTTTCATGGCATTCTGAGGTCGTTCGGGTGGTTTTGACCCCCCAACGTGTCGTTTTAGCGCGCGCCGAGCTATTAAAAATGACACAATCGGTCGTACCGTGCACACCGCATGTCCGATGGGCGCTCTGTCTCCTCCTACATGTCATGAATAATATTACTAATGTTTTCGTGTGGTTTCAGGTCATTCGAAGCATGTTTGCTCCGAATTCGACCATCTCACGTCGTTTTTGCTGTTTTATGACACCGGAAACGCCTTTTCGGTCATCGCGGTCAAACGACACCTCTGATTGATGTGTCGTCTACCCAACCATTTCAAAAATCACACAACAGCTGATCTCGTAGGGTTTAATGGCATTCCGAGGTCATTCGGGTGGTTTTGACCCCCTAACGCGCTGTTTTAGCGCGCACCGAGCTGCTGAAAACGACACAATCGGCCGTACCGCGCGAACCACACATATGATGGGTGCTCCGTCTCCTCCTACAGATCAAAAATAATATTACTAATTTTTTCGTGTGGTTTCAGGTCATTCGGAGAACTTTTGCTCCGAATTCGACCGTCTCATGCCGTTTTTGCTGTTTTATGACAACAGAAACGTGTTTCCGGTCACTGCGGTCAAATGACACCTCCGATTGACGTTCCGTCTACACAGCCATTTAAGAACTCACACAACGGCTGATGTCGTACGGTTTCATGGCATTCTGAGGTCGTTCCGGTGGTTTTGACCCCACAACGCGCTGTTTTAGCGCGCGCCGAGCTGCTGAAAACGACACAATCGGCCATACCGCGCGCACCGCATGTCCGATGGGCATGCCATCTCCTCCTATAGGTCACGAATAATATTCCTAATGTTTTCGTGTGGTTTTAGGTCATTCAGAGCATGTTTGCTCCGAATTCGACTGTCTCACGCCGTTTTTGGTGTTTTGTGACACCGGAAACGCGTTTCCAGTCACCGCGGTCAAACGACACCTCCGATTGACGTTCCGTCTACCTGAAAATTTTAAAAATCGCATAACGTCTGATTTCATACGGTTTCAAGGCATTCTGAGGTCGTTCGGGTGGTTTTGACCTCCCAACGCACCGTTTTAGCACACGTAGAGCTGCTGAAAATGACACAATCGGCCGTACCGCGTGCACCGCACGTCCGATGGGCGTGTCGTCTCCTCCTACACATCACTAATAATATTCCTAATGTTTTCGTGTGGTTTCAGGTCATTCGGATCACGTTTTCTCCGAATTCGACCGTCTCACGCCGTTTTTGCTGTTTTATGACACCGGAAACGCATTTCCGGTCACCACGGTCAAACGACACCTCTGATTTATGTACTGTCTGCTCGACCATTTCAAAAATCACACAACAGCTGATGCCGTACAGTTTCATGGAATTCTGAGGTCGTTCGGGTGGTTTTGACCCCCCAACGCGCCGTTTTAGTGCGCGCCGAGCTGCTGAAAACGACACAATCGGCCGTACCGCGCACACCGCACGTCCGATGGGCGCTCCGCCTCCCCCTACATGTCACGAATAATGTTCCTAATGTTTTACTGCGGTTTCAGGTCATTCGGAGCACGTTTGCTCCAAATTCTACCGTCTCACGCCGTTTTTGCTGTTTTATGACACTAGAAAGGCGTTTCCGGTCACCGCGGTCAAACGACACCTCTGATTGATGTTCTGTCTGCCCGACCCTTTCAAAAATCACACAAAGGATGATGTCGTACTGTTTCATTGTATTCTGAGGTCGTTCGGGCGGTTTTGACCCCCCAACGCTCCGTTTTAGCGCGCGCCGAGTTGCTGAAAACGACACAATCGGCCGTACCGCGTGCACCACACGTCCGATGGGCGCGCCGTCTCCTCCTACACATCACAAATAATGTTCCTAATGTTTTCGTGTGGTTTCAGGTCATTCAGAGCACGTTTGCTCCAAATTCGACCGTCTCACGCTGTTTTTGCTGTTTTATGACACTAGAAACGCGTTTCCGGTCACCGCTGTCAAACGACACCTCCGATTGACGTGCCGTCTGCCCGACCATTTCAAAAATCACACAACGGATGATTTTGTACGGTTTCATGGAATTCTGAGGTCGTTCGGGTGGTTTTGACCCCCCAACGCGCCGTTTTAGCGCACGCCGAGCAGCTAAAAACGACACAATCGGTCGTACCGCGCACACTGGAAACTGATATTGATCGACTTTACATCCACGCATTGGATGGACCCTCAAAATGAAAGGTTCATTATCAAATTATTCATTTCTGTATAACATATAGTTAAAATTCACCAATGAAAACTGATATTGATCGACTTTACATCCACGCACTAGATCAACCAAATTACACTTTAACAATATGTACTTCAACCTGTGTGTGTATACAACTTCAGTGATGTCTATCAATTGACCATAGTAATAACCAGAATCGACAAATGGACAACTGATGCCACTGTTTTTTATTGCTCATTTGTCGTCAACATCTTTAATGCGAAATCGAAAACCATTAGCATCTATAGATTTATAACAACGAGCCATTATAGATGGACCCTCAGCCAGTTGGATAAATTCTTCAGTTAGTGTGGGGTCCCCTAACTCCCTCAGCTTATGAACCTACATATTTCATAGAATTCAATAATTATATATGAAGAAATAAATTATTATAATACTTCACTCAGAATGAAAATCAATTTATACGTACATAATCATTGAACCAATCATGAAATGATGCGTAATGAGACTGTTGAATTTGCAACTCAGTCGCACGATACATCTCTTCTTTTATCTCATTAATGTGTTTTCTGCAAATGATAACGCAATGTTTAAATGATCAACTTATTCAAACAAAACATGTAAAAGTTAAACAATAAAAGTGATAAGATACTTACTTCATTAAATGTGCAAATGATGGAGTATTGAACAAGATATATCGATGCGCTTGTATCCACTCGATGTTGTCCATATCATATGTGGTTTCTTCTCCAACTGGACCATCCTGAATCTGAGAGGTCTTATCTAATTTTGTTTCAACATCCATAAGATATACTGCACAAAAAGTAGTACACTCATCCATCAAATAACCATTGGCTATTGATGCCTCCGGACGAGCTCATTTTGCGTACAAATCATTTCAATGTACTCAAATACCGCTCAATAGGATAAATCCACCTGAATTGCACTGGACTAGCAGACATTACTTCATAAGTTAGGTGCACTGTCAAGTGGACCATAACATCGAAAAATGAGGGGGGAAATAGTTTCTCAAAGTGACAAAGAGTAAGTATAATTCGGTCTTGTAAACTTTTTAAATCACTCATTCGTTGATTTCTTAAACAAAGCTATCTAAAAAAATTACTCATCTCAATCAACGGCTGAACAACGTTGGGGGATAAACAATCACAAATTGCGATTGGAATCAACTGCTGAAGTAGTATGTGATTGTCATGACTTTTAAACCCTTGCAATTTCTTGCTCGTCAGATTCACACACTTTTAAATATTAGAAGAGTAAACATCAGGCACCTTGGGCATCTTCAAAATGGAAAGAAATGTCACTTTCTCCTTTGTAGTCATCGTATACTATGCAGCAGACATATATGCCTTGTTTCCCTCAGCTAACTGTAAATGCAACTGTTTCCTTAAACCCATTTTCCAAATCATAGTGTGCATTAACATGGTCCTTTGATTTCCCACTGACACCTAAAATGGTCCACAATATGTTATCACAAACATTTTTTCAATGTGAATGACATCCAAATTATGCCTCAGCATGTTATTTTTCTAATATGGAAGACTATAAAAAAAAATTTCTTTTTCCAATTGTGACTCCACTACCTACCCGCAGCTCGAATATTACGTACCGGAGGAGCCACCAAATCCTGAATTTCATATACCGTGTGGATGTTTTCTTCCTCAATTTGCGATAACATTTCGACTCCTATCATGATCTTTGGTGCTGGGCTGAAGTCTCTACAACCATCGAATGCCACTCTGTCCTTTCTGAACCTGTGCTGAGGGAAGAGAAAATGTATGTGACCCATGTATGCCCATTTTTTGGAATGCTTAAGCCATACAGATTTTTTACTTTTGTTGCAACAAGGGAATGAGAATTCTTCTTTCATACTCCAGCCTGATAAATTTTCATAATCTGGGAAGTCATTGATTGTCCACAATAAAACAGCCCGCAGTTTGAACATTTCATTCGTTTCACAGTCATAAGTCATCACACCATCGCCCCAAAATTCATTCAACTCATCAATCAATGGCTGAAGGTAAACTTCAATCTTATCCCCCAGACTTTTAGGTCCATCAATAAGAGTGGAAAGTAATATATATTGTTGCTTCATACAAAACCACAGAGGAAGATTATACCGAACCAACACCATGAGCCATGTGCTATGAGTTGCACGAACCATAGACTTGAATGGATTGAAACCATCTGCTGCCAATCCCAATCGGACATTACGAACATCTTTGGAAAAGTTGTGATGTCTCTTATTAAAATCCTTTCATGAATGAGAGGCTGCCGGATGGGTTAACATATCACTTTCATGAACTCTTTCTGCATTCCATCTCATTAAATTAGAAACATTAGATGACATAAAAAATCCTTTCAACCTTGTTTTAAGGGGAAAGTAACGCATTTGCTTTACAGAAATCGGCTTCCCATGTATCACAATATGAATTTGAGGAGTATGATTTCCCCTGTTCTCTTTCCACCTGGAAGCACCACAAACTGTACAAATATCCAAATGGGCAGTTTCATTTCTAAAAAACATACAGTTTTTTGCACTTGCATCTATGGTCTCATATCTAAAACCTAAGTTCTCTGTCAGCTTACGAGCATGATAATACGACTCGGGAATCTTAGCATCGACAGGTAGAACCTTTTTCAATAACACCATCACAATGTCGAATGATGTGTCTGACCAATGATTCAAAGTCTTAAAATGCATCAACTCCATGATAAATGACAATTTATTGAAAGAAGTACATCTAGGATATAATTATATTTTTGCATCATCAATTGCTTCATAAAACCTCCTCGAATCACGATCTGCACCAGAGAGAAGATTTAGCTCACCGGTCCCAAGATTCTGGATGTCAATTCCTTCAGGACCCAACCCACGTACCATTTAAGTAAGAATTTCATGCATTGGATCATTCATCCTTGCATCAACATCCATCTGAACTGTATCCGTATTTTCACAGCCGAACATATTCTTCTCCATGATGAGTCCAACTCTTATAATTTCTCAGAAATCCATTAAAGAAAAGGTACTCCCTCATAGTATCTCGTGTGAATTGATATCTGTTAGCAAATTTTCTACATAGACAACTAATATAGTCACTTTAAAATCCTCTGGTGAAGTCAATAAACTGCATAATGCCATTAAAATACTCTCTAGAGGTTCGATTTGGAAGATCAATCCAACTCTTATCCATAATTATATCCCTATAACAAACATTTACACATGACTTATTACATTTTCATTTTTCATATCAAATATATTTAAAATAAATACTAATTAATTGTTTGTGAACCATTTATAAAATAATAATGTAAGTGAAAGCCCATGTCATACCTGATTGCGCTACAAACCTGGAAGGGATGGGAGCTGAAGGCGGTGCTGCGAGGGAGAGGAGAGGCAGCGGTGGGGAGCCGGAGCCGGAGCTGGTGCGGCGAGGGAGGGGATGGTGAAGGAGGGGATGGGTGGCGGTGGTGCGGCGAGGGAGGGGACGAAGACGAAGGGGACGGAGGTTGGCAGGGTGCGGGGGGGGGGGTGTTCGGGGTGTTGGGGGGGAGGGATGAGGGGGTGGAGGGCCGAGGGCGGAGGTCAGAGGCCGGAGGGGCTGGAGGCTGAAGGCCAGAGGGCGGCCTGAGGGCTACTGGAGGGCTACCGGAGGTGGGTGGCGGGAGGCCCGAGGGAAGAGGGAGGCCACAGGGCGGAGGGATGTCAGTGCTGGAGGGCGGAGGGTGGCCAGAGGAGGTCGGGGCCGGCAGAGGGTGGCCAGAGGGCAGAGGGTGGCCGGAGGGGGGCCAGCGGAGGGTGGGGCCAGCGGAGGGCGGGGCCGGTGGAGGGCGGGGCGGCGGAGGGCGGGGCGGTGGAGGGCGGGGTGGCGAAGGGCGGGGCGGCGGTGGGCGGGGAGACGGTGAGGGCGGGGTGACGGGGAGGGCGGGGCGACGGGGAGGGCGCGGGCTATGGGGAGGGGGGAAGGGATCATGGGGGGGGGGGGGGGGGCGCTTAGCGAGAGGAGGGAGGGTTCTGGGGGTGCAGATGCCGTTTTTTTAGGGAAACTTAGCGACCACCAGTGGTGGTCTCTATAGGTAAAGGGGCTCAAAAGCCCATATTTCTAGTAGTGAAAGTGGCGTGTCGAAGAAGAGGTAATATCTATTACCGATTCTTTAAAATTTATTTCTTATTATACTTCCTCTTATTTAGTTGTTTCATTATGAATTAATAACATCAGTATCACTCATATACTGATATGTTATTATAAATATGAAACAACCTTGTTTCTCGTTTTATCCGTCCAACCGAAAATGAAATCACCGCGCGTGCGTACGTACGGAATACCGTCTCTACGTTGTGGCGTAATCTGTTTTCCACCACCACCTTAATTGGATGGGTATAATGGTGTAAAGAATAACTATATATGATTATTTTAAAGTTATATTTATTCTCAAATAGTATACATACACATCAATACAATTCCACGATCATGGGAACGATATCATCGCTCGTCCGTACGTACGGCCTACTGTCTCCACGATGTGATGCGACTCGTTCTACATGATCTTCATTGAATAATGATTATATAAATGAATTTAATGAATAAATATGATATATATTAAATTAATACCACTCTTTAAATGAGGTATCTATAACCAAAAAAGAGGAATAATAATTTATTCGATAAAACATGCAAAAGAACATAAAGCAATGAACACCCGAATAACAAGTAGAAATGAAATATTACTAATAAAAAAATAAAAATATGATAATATATGATATCATAAGAATGAATATTATTCTGTAATAAGTCAATGACATTATTTAAATCATTATACGAGAGTTTCGGATACGTACAAAGCATATCGGACCTAAGGTAAGGGAAAATCTCGCAATCTCAATTTTTATCCAAGATTGTTTATACTTCGGTATTTACTGGGGAATATTTATCATCCACATCAATGTTTCCTCAATATGTAATATTATTTTTATCCTCATAAAATGGTTTAAATAAAATTTTACTTATTATTTAATTTTTAGTAAAAGATATGAACAGAATCTTTTGTCGTTTGCAGTACGAGGTACTTTTTGACTTTTTCGGCCATATAAGAGAAGAATGTTTTTTAACTTATACGACATGAATGGATTTTTATGATTTCATAGAAAATTATTTCCATGAAGCTTCCTTTAGATGTTTTCAATTTTATTTTTAATCAACTTATTTTATTTTAAAATTCTATGACATGTTAAAAAATGAAAAAAAAAATTGAAGTAGAAAGGATATTTTCCATAAAAATGGAGTTCAAGTGTTTTATCAAAATTATTTTCCATATAAGATAATATAGGGTTCCGTTTCTATCCCTATTTCTAAATTGACTTGATTATGTTATGATGGAATTAATTTTATGATGTCCTTTTATCTTATATGGATTATGTTATGATGGCATGATGTTTAAGAACCCCATTTTATTACATGGGTTATGCTAGGATGTATTATTTATGATTTTGTGGCACACATAAGAATGGTAGCATTATGAGATGGGTGGGACCTATATCTCCCTCCAATGAATTGGGTAAATATTTATATCTCATGAGATAAACATGACTAGAACAACAAGTTAATCTAGTTCAGTGATACAGGATTGGAACGAGGAGTGAACTTGGTTCAGTAACGGAATTTTTCCTCTATGATGGTCTTGGCAATGAGCCTTGATTAATATGAAATGATTTTCTATTATTATGTGTGTATGCCACAAAGTTTCATGTTTTATGATATGATTATTGGGATTACATTTCACTACCATGATTTATCCCATGTTATGATGTTATGATCTCTTTTGCAGGTTAAGATTTTCAAAATTTTATGTCCTTATGAATATGATATGATTTATATTTCCTTTGTTTACCCTTACTGAGCATTTGAGCTCACCATTTTGTATGTTTTCGTTTCCACAGGTTATGAAGAAGGGTATTATGTATAATATGCCAAAAGGGACTCTAAATATGATGAAATAAATGGGAGACAATGTAGATTCTTTATGAACCAGTTGTTAATGTTTCCCTGTTTCTAAAGACACTATACCTATACAGTCCTTTCATGGATTTATTATATGTTGTAAAAAGTATGCTTCAATTTATATGTAATAATAATGTATGTAAAGTTTGGGTCTTTATAGTTGGTATTAGACAGAGGTTATAGTCAACCTTCGGAAACTAGGATGTGAAAACCTTAGTAAGAACCCTAAGGATAAGTCTAAGCATAGAAAATAATCATAGTGTTTTAGAAATGGGCATGAATAACCTACGATAAGACCTAAAGTGTGAAATTTTATTACTGATTATGTGTTTTTCCTATTGTAATTAGTGTTTCTCACACTATGCTTATTGGTTTTAATAAATGGTTGGAACCCGAAGAAATCATGTAAATGTTAAATGTGAAAGACAATGCAATGACTGTCCGCATGAGCAACCAAATGTTATGGGAGCTGGAATGAAAAATCTTGTAGCCATGATCACATAACTTTCTCAATATATGAATCATGCAGGACTTCCAAACGAGCAAAGGAAGGAGAAAGATTCTATTGAATCCTTCATGAGGTAGAGTACACCTTCATTCAGTGGGTCTTATGATCCATTAGTGGATGGACAATTGATCAGTACCACTGAAATGATATTTTCAGTCCTTCAATGTTCTGAGCATGATAAAGTCATCTTAGTAGTATATCATTTGGATGATGAATCAGATCAATGGTGGAATCATATCAAGAATATGAGGCAAAGGGAAGAAATTGAGTCCATGGAATGGGACTAGTTCAAGAACTTATTTTTCAATAAGTACTTCCCTTTTATTCTTAGAACAAAGATAGAGAAGGAGTTTCTTGAACTGAAGCAAAAGGATGATGAATCTTTTGGTACCTATGAAGCAAATTTTACAAGACTTGCAAGGTACGCTTCCGGAATTATTACCCAACCTGAGAGTAAAATCGATCGATTCATTAGTGGGTTAAAACCATGTTTTCAAAGGGAGTTAGCCATAAGGGACTTCAATAGCTATGAGGAAATTGTTCAATGTGCTCTCAAGGTTGAGATGGGGATTGGAGTAACCCATCAGTCATATGGGTTTGATAAGAAAAGGAAAATGGAATCCAAAGGGAAATATAAATACCACACTGAAAAGAAGATGAGTTTTCCATTATGATCAATGTGTGGAAAGAAACATGGAGGGAATTTTCTAAAAGGGACAAGTAAATGTTTCAAATGTGGAAAAGAGGGTCATCGGGCATTTGAATGCTGCAGTGATGGGAAAAATATGTCTAGTAATGCGAACAAAGAAAAGGCTACACAGAATGCACCTCCTTCACTTCAATGTGATAAGTGCAAGGAAATGGGGGATTATGTTAATCAATGCCCTAATC
The DNA here is from genome assembly GCA_963277665.1 of Viscum album. NCBI lineage: Eukaryota > Viridiplantae > Streptophyta > Magnoliopsida > Santalales > Viscaceae > Viscum > Viscum album. Next base: position 1,698,255 of record CAUJRU010000015.1, on the reverse strand, counting down.
CAAGGGTTGTTGATGATGATCTACATCAAAAAACTCTTAAGGCCAAAGGCAAAGGAAAGTCACATGAAATTTCTATCGGCGATGTGGTGTACGATAACGAAGTGGTGAAAGGTACACATACCATCCACTCTAAAGTAGAAAATGTTTTATTTGATTCTGGATCCACCCACTCTTTTATTTCTAAAGAATTTTCTAAGGGTATCACCGTATTACCTCAACAATTAGATGTTGAGTTAGCTCTGATAACTCCTAATGCTACAACGATCACATCAAAAGTTTATAATTCTTCTCCAATTGACATTTGTGTGAATGTGCTTCTTGAAAATCTTGTGATCCTTCCTATAGTGGAATTTGATGTGATTCTTGGCATGGATTGGATTTCTTTATATGGAGCTCATATCAATTTCCAAAGAAGGGAAGTCACATTTCACATTCCATATCAATCTATGATTGTCTATCAATGCATGGATGAACATAACCGTCTAGTGGAAATTTAATCCATCTTATGGGTCTTGATTCCACTAAATGAAGGTTATTTATCTCAAATGGTTGGAGAGAAACTCACGATTAAGAATATTCCCATTGTATTGGAGTTTAATGATGTCTTTCCGGAAGAATTGTGAGGTCTTCCCCCAAATCGTCAAGTTGATTTTTCAATAGAACTCGTACTGGGTGCTTCACCTATTTCAAAGACACCTTATAGAATGGCCCAAATTGAGTTGTAGGAATTGAAGAAGAAACACCAAGAGAATCTTGATAAAGGATTCATAGGCCCTATTTCCTCACCTTGGGGAGCATCTGTTCTGTTCATTAAGAAGAAATATGGATCAATGAGGCTTTTCATTGATTATCGAGAACTTAACAAGATCACTATCAAGAACAAATATCCTCTCCCGCGCATTGATGACTTATTTAACAAACTAAGCAGAGCTCAATACTTTTCCAAGATTGATCTCCGTTCAGGGTATCATCAAATAAGGGTCAAAAAGGAGTATATACCAAATAAGGATTTCCATACAAGGTATGGACACTATGAATTTATAGTGATGCCATTTGGTCTAACTAATGCCCCTGCTATCTTCATGGATCTAATGAATAGAGTCTTTAGATACTATCTTGATCAGTTTGTGGTATTCTTTCTAGATGATATTCTTGTCCATTCAAAGAGCAAGGAAGAACATAAAGATCACTTGAGAATTGTATTAAAAACCCTAATAAAGGAGTATCTTTATTCCAAATTTACCAAGTGTGAATTTTGGATTCAAAAAGTTTCATTTTTGGGTCACATATTCTCAAAAGAGGGGCTATCTGTGCATCCAACAAAAAAAGAGGTTATTGAAAGATGGTTGAGACCAACGACAGTGACTGAGATCCAAAGTTTTCTTAGTCTGGCTTGGTATTATCGACGTTTTGTGAAAGATTTTTCAAGGTTGTCTAATCCACTCACTAGGTTTACTCGAAAAGGAGTTAAGTTTGTGTGGATAGAGGAGTGTGAAGAGAATTTCAAGGAGTTGAAAAGAAGGTTATCCAGTGCACCTGCGCTCACACTGCCTTGTAGTGGAGAAAGGTTTGTGATCTACAGTGATGCATCCAAGAAGGGATTGGGGTGTGTTATCATGCAAAATGATATGGTGATAGCTTATGCCTCACGATAGTTGAAAATCCATGAGCAAAATTACCCAACTCATGATTTGTAGTTAGCTGCGGTAATATTTTCATTAAAGATTTGGAGGCATTATCTTTATGGTGAAAGGTGTGATATTTATACTGATCATAAAATTTTAAATTATATTTTCACACAAAAGTAGCTGAATATGCGCCAAAGAAGATGGTTGGAGCTGATTAAAGATTACGACTGCTCAATTCATTATCACCCTGGGAAAGCAGACAAGGTTGCGGATGCATTAAGTCAACAAGACCTGTTTCGGTGCGGATGTGCGTCGGGTTACGCTATTCCGCCAGGACGCGTTCGCGCGTGCACCCGTCGACCCGAGGGGATGGGCGCGCGGCTTGTGGTCCCGCAGTCCCGCTTTCCAAGGGAGGGCGGCATCCGTCCCTTATTCAGGGGCGTCTGCTCCTTGATCGAAATCGGGATGATGGGATGTCGGCTCCTCCTTCTGTGGACGTCTCCTCGGAACTCGTCGCCTAATCCGGGTCTCCCTCATAGATTTAAGAATGTTCGTGAATCTCGTTCCCGGCGCCATATCTTCATGGACACCGGTTAATTACACTGCTTCTGCCCGGACGCTCCAAGGAGTCTGGTCGGGGCAGCAACCTGCGGTGAGGAGACCGGGTGGCTCTGGGTGTTGGGGGCGTGTCTTGACACTACGACTCTGCATGTCTGCCTTCCGTCCCTAATAGGGCTTATCGAAGGCGTGATGGCCTGAGGCATCCTGCACTGGGTGCGGGGAACTGCGTTACCTGAGGTTTTCCTCAGCTTCCCATGTTTAACACGGGGTATGCCGCGAGTTTAACGTCCAGCGGGGACGGCATCAGACTGATCAACACGAGGAGTGGATCAGATGACAGAACCCCTTGCGGGGAACCTCCGACGCTGGGGCCAGCACATGGGCGGCTTCCCGAGTGAAGTGGAGTGGAATGAAATGGCATGACCCCACCGGGATGTGGCGGCCCGGGTAAGGATCAGGGTGGATGATGGAGTGAAGAGCTTGGACCCCGTAGGGGCGTCCTACGTACCGCGCGGTAGCGCGGATCAAAGTCAGCGTAGTTCGGGTATACAGTTTAACGTCATGTTGGACGTCGGCAAGCCGACTCACGAAGAGATCGAGGCCGCCGGGCGGAGGATTGAACCGAACCACCTCGCACAGAGGGGGATGGAACGGCCGGGTGAATCACAGTTTCACGTCATGCTGGACGTTGGCTAGCCGACTCACAAGGAGATCGAGGCTGCCTGGAGAAGGATTGAACCGAACCACCTCGCACAGAGGGGGATGGAACGGCTGGGTGAATCACAGTTTCACGTCATGCTGGACGTTGGAAAGCCGACTCACGAAGAGATCGAGGCGGTGGGGAAGCACAATGGAGATACACACGTGCAGTCCCCCATAGAGCGGATTCATAGGTGAATCGACACAAGTGTGAACCCAGGAGGGGTCCACTGATGGACGAACCGACGTAAATACGACCGGGACGACCAGGTGGCGGGCTTGAACCTCGGAGAGGCTTCCTACGTACCCTGTTTAGAAGACAGGGATCAAAGTCCACGTAGTTCGTTCTGTTTTCAACACTCTACCCCTGTGGGAGAAGGCCACTCCAATCCCGACATCCCTGCAGAGACGAGCGGGTGGGGGCCACATCCAAACCGGGGGGACCCTGCGTGCGGGACACGGGATCGGGTGATGCGGACGGTTTAACGTCTTGCCGGACGAAGTACAGTTTAACGTCGTGTGTTGAGGACGAAGATGCTTGGCAGTTTAACGTCTTGCAGCGCGGACGATGTGCAGTTTAACGTCGTGCGGGATGTATGCAGTTTAACGTCGTGCAGGACGTATGCAGTTTAGCGTCATGCAGGACGTATGCAGTTTAACGTCGTGCAGGACGTTGAAGCCGCCGATAGGCCCGTGTCACTTCGCGCGAGCCTGGAGGGCCGCACGGGAAGACAACGCACGGTGCGGGCACCCGGGATGAGGGTCATCGGGCGCCACGCAGGCGGGTACCCAAAGGGGGTCAAAGGGGGCGACCCTGGCGGTTTGCGCGCAAAAAAGGAGCTTTGCGCGCAAAACAGCGGGTCGGCGCGCAAAATGGCGGGCTGGCGCGCAATTGGGCCAGCGCTTTGCGCGCGGAAGGTAGATATTGCGCACACCGGGCTTCGGATAGCGCACGGGGGCAATGGCTCATTCTTTAATGAATGGCCACTTTGAAAATGGGGGGTGCGCGCAATCGGGTTGGATTGCGCGCACCCGGGGGGCAATTGCGCGCAAGAAGCTTCTTTTGCGCGCGAAGGCCTTTGGGTTAAGATTTGTTTCAAAGGAAAGGAGCCAAGGGGTTTGCGCGCGAAGGCAGACCCCAAGGCTTTATTGCGCGAAAGAGAAGAGGTTACCTGAAGATCGGCATTGCGCGCGGAGGGGGTTGGATTGCGCGCACGAGAGACCTTTCGAATTCTGGCCACCTTCAAAACGTCTGGGGTCGCCTTATATTTATAGGCAACCCCGGGCGCGGAATTCCCTTCTCGGGCACGGAATTCGCTTCGCAAGCGCGGAATTCCCTTCGCGGGCGCAGAATCCGGACCCAGCGCGCAAGGGAGTCGCGGGAGCTCGGGGCGCGCAAAATTGCGCGCCGGCCCTGCAGATTGCGCGCATCCCGGGAGGATTGCGCGCCGCGACTCAACTTTGCGCGCGGGCCTCTAAAATTCCGCGCAGACCTCCGGGCCCTCCGGAACAGGCTTCTGACTCCAAATATCACTTCGCATTCCGCATCCGGAACTTCGTTTGGGGATCAACGGACTTTTCCGGCGTCTACAAAAGCCCCCCCTCGGAATCTGATCGGCGAGAGGTCGCAACGATCGGGTTCCGAGGGAGACGCCGGAATGCCGAAGTCCTGGGCGGCGCGGGACTTAGGCGCGCAAAAAGGGGCGTCGGGCGCGCAATTCTCGGTCGCGCAATCGCGCGTTCCGCGCGGCGCGGAATCCCGGACTCGTCTATAAATAGGGGTCCAGGGTCCCGCGTTCTGTACACAGGCCTTCCGCGCGATAAGCTCCAACGCTCTCGTGCGCGAAATTGCCTTTTCCGGCGCGAAATTCGCCCGATCGTCGCGCAAAACCGTCCGGATTTCGCCCTGTCTTTACGCGAAAACCCGGAACTTTACGCGCCATTCTTCCCGATTGCGCGCCGTCCACTTGGATTGTGCGCCAGCCTTCAAACTTCTCTACCAGCCTCGTCCGATCCCTCACGCTTCATCCCTTTACCCGCACGACTCCCGGAGCTTCTGAGATGGCCGCGCATCAAGGAAATGAGGGGGATGCCGCCACTCGCAGAGCTGAGATGGCGACGAACAAGGAGGTCTACGGAGCCAAGGAGATTGTTTCCAACAATCAATCCTTGTTCGACTTGCTGACGCCGGCCCAGAAGACATATCCACTGTCAGACAACCTGCCGCTCTGGAACTTCGGCATCCTAGATGAGGTTCCGGTGCCAGGGTTCGAGGTTGATGCGCCACGGACCTGGGTGACTCGGGAGGAAGAGCTTCTCCGCTATAACATCACCAATAATGGGCATCCTTCTAGGGAGACCAGACACTTAGATGTCTATGTCCTGAACCCGAGGACGCGAACCATCGTCGGAAGTGAGCCTACTGCGGAGAACTCTCCAGCCCTCTACTCGAGCACATATCGCCAGAGTGTTACTGACGACACCAAGGGCTGGCTGAAGGACTGGGACTTGCGGTCTGGGGGAAATTTCACCAGTGAGTGGGCCTGGGCGTTCTGGGTACGTCACACCTGCGATCACTTCGCGGAGGAGCTGCGGTACATCGGCCTGTTTGAGGCGGTGTGGACGTCGCAGTTCCACTTCTACCAGCAGTCCGAGCTCGGGCCGGAGCTGTTCACCCGCTGGTCCCCAGATACCAACACCTTCCATCTTCACCATGGGGAGGTCGGCATTGGTCTCTGGGACATCCACTGCATCGGAGGTATCCCGCTGGAGGGTTACCAGTACGATGAGTTCCTGCCACCGAAGAACACCTGGGAAGACAGGTCACGGACTCCCATTCTGACCTGGCATCTGCTTGACCTGGCTACGCAGCGGCTCGGGATCAAGGACTTCCAGAAGGACATAGCCTACAAGGAGTGGTTCGGCCAGTTCTTGGAGCATGACCCGGCGGTCAAGATGCTAGGCAGGGGGAAGCGGTGCCCGACCGCGGCTCAGAGGAGCCGGAACGGGTCGTACTGGCGGGTCCTGGAGACGGGCGACTACCGCTCATGGGGGTACCGCGTCATCGAGGCCCGGGACCCAAATGTCCGGTACGCGGCGTTCCTGGCCGCCTTTCTGAGTGGGTGGCTCCTGCCAGTGCGGGACGCGAGAATGGGCGTTCGCCCGGCGACACTGGCAGTGGCGGGCGCTATGGCCGCCAACAAGAGATACAACCTCGGGGTCCCAGTACTGGCGAAGCTGTATGCCATCCTGGGACGCATCTCGCGAGGGGGGTCGCCACGAAGGATCTGTGGGCCCTTCCAATTCTTCCACGGCTGGGTGGCTGCTCACCTTGGTGGGTACACGTTTCCGAACGCCATCATTCCTCCGGGAAACGGCCTGCGACCCTCCCTGCTGAACATTGCGGGGGTCGCTCCGATGACCCTAAGCGAGGAGGGCGTGAGGATTCGGATTGGCAATCATGCCAATTTCAACTTCAGCCCGTTCCCCACTCCCGTTGGCCAAATGATCGACAACGGGCAGGGTCCGCTGGAGCAGCACGAGTACTTCCTGAACATGCAGGGCGGGGTGCTCGTGGCTCGGATCGACGGGAAGGTGATCTGCGAGCCTTACGTGCCAACCCGGTTCGCCAGGCAGTTCGGGTGCCTTCAACGGATGCCGAAGAGGGTATTCACTGCTGTCCGGGAGGAGACGAACCCTGGCGTCCTTCGCCAGATGTGGCTGATGTTCGCCGCCTTTGGTTCTGGCGACGTCATCACTCTCCCTCCTACCGGGGTTGACGCAGGCTTGGCAACCGAGTACGCCGAACACTGGGCCATCGCGTACCCCGAGGGGCTTCTACGGAAGCCAGTTCGGCGGCTCGAGGTCACCCGTGCGGAGACCGGGCGTCAAGGAAGGAGGCGAGGCGCCGCCACACGGGGGAGAACGGAGGCGCGCCAAGCAGCGGAGCCGGCGCGAGCAGGGACTTCGGCGGCGGGTACATCGCAGGCTGCCGCTACGACCTCGGCGCCCAGAGAGGGGGCGCGTGCGGTGGTCGAAGAGCGGCCCGGGAAGCAGGTAAGGCGTCTGCTCGAACCCTCCCACGATGCAGTCTTCCCGGCGCTGTGGTCGGCCTGGATGACCCTGCGGCAGTCACTGGGGACCGACGCCATCTGGCGAAAGATACTCAGAGAAGGAATCTACCTGCCAGAGGTCGGGCGCCTCCAGATCGCCGACAGGGTGGACTTCAACCGGCAGTATGCGTATCTGACGGCCATGGATAAGTACGCGCGCCAACGTGGTCAGCGCGCGGAGCCATCCCTTCTGGTGAAGGTGATGCTCGGTCTAGAACCCGCTCCAGAACAGATGCCGTCGGGAGAAGATGACAGTAACGACTCCGAGGAAGAGGAGGAGACGGGGGAGGATGAAGGCTCCGAGGGAAGGTCCCATCGGGGGAGCCCATGGGAGAGCGGCGAGGTGGCCGGCTCTGACAATGTTGATGTCACTGAGCTCCTCGAGGTCCGCTTCTATCCCTACTCAACCTGCTTCATCCATTCTCTTATGCAGCTTCTAACCCATTTCTCCACCTTTCTCAGGAGCACACGGATGTTGTTCAGGTGTCCTCAGCGGGAGTAGGAGAGGCGCCAGTAGGACAAGGCGGGGGCCAGACACCCATCATTGAACTGACAAGCGCTGAGGGGTCCCCTGCTGCAATTGTTCCTGCGGCGACCGGGATAGCGGAAGATGACGCTGTGTACTCCCGTAAGTCTCCTTTCTTTACTGCTGGTGTCTGCCGTTGACGATCCGTGACTAACCACGGCATGCCCTGCGCAGTGATCTCAGGAATGGAGGCCCGTCGGGCTACCGAACCCGGGCCATCTACGAGTGGACCAGTGGCAGACATGCCGCCTGCTCCGGAACAGACTTCCCAAACCGAGTCGGCCCCACCAACTGCTGATCAGGGGGCTACGGACGTCGGCGGTGCTGCCGTCGGAGAGAGGTCGGGGGCTGACGAGGGTGTCAACGCCGCTGGGGCGGGAGAAGAAGGTCGCCCAGATGTTGGGGAACCTATCCCCCGTGAGGACATCCCAGGGGCGGACCCTGCAGCAGACCTGCTGGCTGCCTTCCCTGCCTACCGGCCTGCCGACCCCGAGGAGATGGATGACTCGGACGCGGAGGCGGGCGAGGAGAGCCGGATGGCGCGCCGAAGGGAGTGGAAGTGCATCCAGCGCTTCCTCAAGCGAGACCCCTCGGAGTGGCTGGGGCGCATGGGGTCACTCCAAACCTGGCTGCACTTCCTGTGTGCCGGGGGAGCTGATGCTCAACGCCTCCATCTGACGGTCCGTGATTTCATGGCCGAAAAGATGCGTGAGAGCCACCGGCGTGCCGACGTCGCACAATGTCGGGACATGTCGGAGAACACGCGGGCGCTCCTCGTGGCGGAGCAGGAAGTCCGACGTCTCGAAGGGCAGGCGGCAGAGAAGGAGGCCTCTGTCGCAACGTGCACCGAGCTTGTGGAGCAACTAGCAGCCCAGCTGGTTGACGCCCAGGTGCAGCTGACGGAGGCGGGCCAACAAATGGTCACAATTCAAGTCGAGCGGGAGCGTGCACAGGCCAGAATCGACGAACTGCGTGCTACGACCGCCGATGAGGAGAGGGTACGCAGAGAGCGAGAAGCAGCTCTGGAGGCCGCCAGCCTAAGGGTAGCGGCGTTAGAAAGACTTATCCAGCACGCTAATCCCTAGGGGCTTTGTTTTTTGCCATTCCCAAAACATTTGCTTCCGCTACTCAATATTTCGATCCATTTGTATGAACCAATATATTTATCTGCATCTTTTGGCTTAACATGCTCAACCACAAATTGTCTCGCGGGAGCGTTAACCAAGCTTCAGGCATCCGTAATTGGGCCTGGATTTCTAGAGAAAAGAGGGAGGTCATTCCTAGGAAAGGAGACCTCAAGCCTAATCAATGTATCATCCCCCCAACTTGTTCCGACACACGAGCGGGACAACGCTAGGGGCGTTGAGATTTTATCCGAACATAGGGAAATGAGAAAGGGTGAATCGCGTGTCCCGAATCCAGAAATCCACAACGGTTGGCCTTCCAGGAAATGCCCAAGACGACAAGCGAACAATGGATCAATCGACCATACTACTGCGATAGACGGACCGAAGGTCATCATCCATATTGCAGGAGGCGGATCACGTGTCATCATCAATGACGCTTTGGGGGTTCCTTCAGGCATAAGGGTGGAAATCCAGATCAACAGGGCATGCGAAGCGTGGGGCGAAGTGACGATTTGTTCGGATAGAATCCAACGCTCTCAAAATTGCGCCACCGTGGGGAAAGCGTATTAGGCGGATGCACTAATCTAGCCGTGAATCACCCCAATTCTCAGACAGAACCTCTTTGACGAGGAAACTGTCGCTTCCCATCATTGCGATGGGGCATCCAGAGCTGAATCGGGGAGAATATCACAACTGCACCACTCTACCCGAAGTCAGGCCAGACGGCCGGCGACGAGGAGGGGTGGGACTTAGCGATCCCTGAGGCTGGACCCGAGTCGGAATGCCCGGGCGTTCCTACGTACTCCATCAGGCTGGAGATCAAGCCACACGTAGTTCTGAAGGTGTAGTTTAACGTCATGCAGGACGCAGAACCCCGTTTGGGGAGATCTTAGTTTAGGGTCGTAGAGCTCGGACCATAGGGGTAGATCTTAGTTTAAGGTCTTAGAGCTCGGACCATAGGGGGAGATCTTAGTTTAAGGTCTTAGAGCTCGGACCATAAGGGGAGATCTTAGTTTAAGGTCTTAGAGCTCGGACCATAAGGGTAGATCTTAGTTTAAGGTCTTAGAGCTCGGACCATAAGAACCTCAAAGTACGCCGCATCGTGGTCCTATCCCCTGGATATGCGAAGATGCACTGAGGGATAGTGTCAAGAGTGTCGAGATTTCGCCTGGTTAGAAGGGGAGGTGGAAAAATGTGAATCACGCAGCCATTCACTCAAGGATTGGGGGCACCGGCGTAATGACATGGGAGTACTGCCGACCGTGGCGGAAAAGCAGCATCAATATCGCACTAACCATTGATGGAATGAGGCAGCAAACGAGCATCGACCGCTCAATCGCAGGATTCATATCGATTTGCTGCCCGAGGCCATTGGGGGCACCAGCCCGAGTCGGTGGGAGAGCACTGAGGCATTGTGTCCGAACCGTTCACGGGGGCTCCACCCAGGGCGTAGGCGATGGGTCTGAATGAAAGGGAGCATGAAGCCTGAAAATGGAAGGAACCTGACCAAGCTGAACCTGACCCTCCTGGCAATAAACCAGAGTACTCTTGACACCAGTGGACCACTGCAAGGGGTCGAGGGACACGCCTTGAGGGTGGCCTGAAGGCGGTGGATTCCCCAGAGAAGGGGGAATCTCTAAGAGGTGGGGGGCTGGACCCGGAGTTTCAAACATCTGGGCGTTCCTACGTATCCCATAAGGATGGGAATCAAGCCACACGTAGTTCTTGAAGCGCGGCGCAACACAATCGGGCACCAGCGCGGGGAAGGGTGCGGGTCTGACCCTCACACACAGAAGAAGCGGTATTTGATATTTCTTGTTTGTCCTTAAAGATGGATGGTTTTTCTTTGTGCAGCGACATGCCTGTGATTAAGGAATACCTGGCGTCGCTACAACAATCAAGCCATGAAAGGCATTGATGAATGGCGTGGTTATTAACCAGCGCCCCAACGTGAGTGTCCCCTGAGGAGAACATCACGATGCAGTGCCGTTTCTCGTCGGGCGGCTAAGACGATCACAGTTTACGGTCGTGTGGTAGGACCAGACAACACAGTTTAAGGTCGTGTGGCTCGGACCATGGAGGAATCCGCTTATCGCGACATGGCGGACTCAGCGGAGGTGGGAACATACCCAGACCTGCGGTCACGCACGATTCCAGAAGAAGGATCCTGGGATAGGGGCCTACGTATGTCCATCACCCGAGGGGCAGAGATGCTAGCCTCCAGATATACTGGGCCAAGAACGCAATTGTTCGGGCGACTCCTTCCTCCTTATGGGGACGAGGGTCCAGCTACACATGGACCTTAGGGAGGACATCAGCGTATATCTTTGGTGCTCAGATCATGGGAGCCTCGACAGACACCATTACCCTGGTTGGCCTGCCTAACGTGTAAAGGTGTACTGAAGGTCAGTATGAAGAGAGTGTCGAGATTCCACTACAACGCACAAAGGCGGAGTGTGATGTGGACCGCGAAACCAATGTTCGGAGCCTAAAAAAGCCGACATGGCGATCAAGGATGTCGCTGACCATATTCGCAACACAACATCCGATCGCGTCAGCCTAGAACGGGGCAAGCAAACGAGCATCAACCGCTCAATCACAGGATTCATATCGATTTGCGGCCCAGGACCCGCCGGTAAATCGACCCGGAGCGGTAGGAGAGCACTGAGGCATCGTACCCAAACCGCTAACGAGGATCCCTTTGAGTGAAGGCTCAAACAAGAGGAAGCGCGCGGCCCGACAAGCAACACAGGACTTGCCGGGATTGCATCCGACACTACGGGTCATAGACCAAAGTACCCAAAACATGTTAACAGATCACCGGAAAGGGTCGGAGGACTCACCCTGAGAGCAACCAAAAGACAGCAGATCCCCGTGATCAACCAAAAGACAGGGTTGGACCTGAAACACAAGCATCCAGGCGGTCCTACGTATCCCATAAGGATGGGAATCAAGCCGTACGTAGTTCTTGAGAGGCAGTTTAACGTCATGCAGGACGATGAGAGAGAAAACAAAAAAGGGGGGAGAAGAAGGCATCCCCGAACGTGGGGGGCGTACAGCGTGGCGAGCAAACCGACGTGAATGAGGGCGTAGCCCCGCGTCCACACCATACGCCACATACCCAGAGGCAACTAGGCCAAGGGCCCGAGGTGGGATGGAAATTCCCGAAGGATGGGGCTGGGCCTGAAACATGAATGTTCAGGCGGTCCTACGTATCCCATAAGGATGGGAATCAAGCCGCACGTAGTTCTCGAGGGGCAGTTTAACGTCATGCAGGACGAATGCTGAACAGTTTAACGTCTTGTAGCTCGGACGTAGTACAGTTTAACGTCATGTTGGACGAATTCCAAACAGTTTAACGTCTTGTAGCTTGGACGAGGTACAGTTTAACGTCATGTTGGACGAAACACTTTGCAGTTTAACGTCTTGCAGCGCGGACGATATGCTAGGCAGTTTAACGTCGTGCAGCTTGGACGTAGTGCAGTTTAGCGTCATGCGGGACGTATGCAGTTTAACGTTGTGCATGACGTAGTACACTCAAACAAAGTACTGCTTGAGGAACCTAGCGTTGGTGGGAGGAGTGACACGCTCACCATTCGTAGTCGCTAGGGAGTACGCGCCATTGGGATAAACTTTGTGGACGACAAGAGGTCCCTCCCACTTGGGCTCCAACTTGGGTGGCTTCCTGCTGGGGATCATTGGCGCTCTTAGGGCTAGCACTAGGTCACCCTGTAGGAAGGAGCGGAGGCGAACCTTCTTATTGAAAGCTCGAGCCATTCTGCTCTGATGCCTCTCCAAGTTGTGCAAGGCGCGAAGTCTATTCTCATCCAGTGCTTCCAACTCGACTAGACGGGCTTCAGCAGCTCTGTCTGGCGCTTGCTGGTCGTAGACCGTAGTGCGCAGGGACGGTAACTGGATCTCGATGGGCAGGACGGCCTCAGCTCCATACACCAGGGAATAAGGGGTCATCTGGGTGGAATTGCGAGTCGTCGTCCGATAAGCCCAGAGGGCGTTGGGGAGCTTGTCCGGCCAACTCTTCTTGTTCTGACCAACCATCTTTTGCAGAATGTTAGAGAGGGTTTTGTTAAACGCCTCGATCTGTCCATTCGCCTGCGCATGATAGCGAGATGTATGGTTCGAGCGAATGTTGTACTTGGCGTACAACTTCTTCAACTCGGCTGCTCGGAAATTGGTTCCGTTATCCGTGAGGATAGCGTGAGGCACCCCAAATCGATAAATGATGTTGGAGGTCACGAAGTCAGCGATCGAACAGGATTTGACCTCTCTGAGCGGAATCGCTTCTGCCCATTTGGAGAAGAAGTCCGTGGCGGTTAGAATGAACCGGCACTGGCGAGCCGTCGCCGGCGGGTAGGGTCCCACAACGTCCATTCCCCAGACTGCAAAGTGCCAAGAATACCTGGTGGTATGGAGAGGCTCCGGCGGCCGATGCACAAAGTTCGCATGAACCTGGCACGCATGGCACCTCTTGGCATACTCGATGCAGTCATGGATCATGGAGGGCCAGAAGTATCCCAACCTCCGAATCTGGTGGGACAGCTTCAGCCCAGTCTGATGGGCACCGCATGAACCAGCATGAACCTCTTGCATGACTCGTGGGATCTCAACTCCCTGAAGGAAACGGAGGAGAACACCATCAAATCCGCGTCTATAGAGGATCTGCTCCAGGCCGGGACTGCTCTGGAGGACAAACTGCGATGCGCGGCATCGAACTCGCTCGCGCTTGGCCCGATCCAGCGGGAGAATGCCATGTTGGAGGTACTCAACCAAAGGCGTCCTCCAATCAGGGGATGGTTCGACTGCCATATCTGGGGTACTCGGGGCTCCGGGAACAGGGGAAACCGTGGTGAGATTACTTACCGACGGGCCGCGATCTCCCTCCGGGATAACGAGAGCGATGAGCCTGCGGTGCGTCACGCGGATGATCAGGTCGTCCTGTTCAGGCACTGCAAGTGACGCAGCAAGGCTGGCCAAAGCATCTGCTCGACCGTTCTGCGACCGGGGAATATGAACAATTTCTGGCCGAGAAGGGAACCGGGCCATCAGAAGGAGGGTGCACTCCAGCAATGGCACAAGTTCCGGCTTCCTGACAACATAGTCGCCATTGATCTTCTTAACAACCAGCTCGAAGTCCCCTTTCACACACAGATGGGGCACGTCGATCTCGAGAGCTAACTCGAGGCCAGTGATGAGGGCATGGTATTCCGCCTCATTGTTGGTACAGCCCTCTGACAACAGGAAAGAATATGGCAGCACGGCTTGCTTCGGGGTGATGAAGACGATACCCAAGCCCACTCTGTTGAGCTTAGGATTATCAAGTCTTCTACCGGTGGGGATCCGGGAGGCACCGTCAAAGTGCATCTGCCAGCATGGACCGGCTCGATCGACCGAGAGAATGGCCTCATCAGGAAAGCCTAGATCCAGCGGCTGATCCGCGGAGGTTGGGTGAGCAGCCAGAAAGTCTGCCAATGCTTGCCCTTTGATGGCCTTCTGAGACACATACCGGATGTCGAACTGCTGGAGAATCACAGCCCACCGCGCTAGACGGCCAGTCAACATAGGCCGGCTCAGGATATATTTCAACGGGTCTACCCGAGAAACCAACTATACCTCATGGTGCTGCAAGTAGTGCCGTAATTTCTGTACGGAAAATACGAGCGCCAGGCAGCTCTTCTCAATGGGGGAATACCTAACTTCCGCATCGAGGAGCATGCGACTGAGGTAATAGAGGCTATTCTCTGTTCCCTCGTTGTTCTTCTGGGCGAGAAGGGCACCAAGGGACCGTTCCAGGGCGGTCACATAGAGGACCAGCGGCTTCCCGGATACAGGCGGCATCAGAACCGGAGGTTGCAGCAGGTACTGCTTGATTCCCTCGAAAGCGGTCTGACACTCTTTATCCCATACATAGGTGGCACCTTTCTTCATGAGCCGAGAAAAGGGCTTACACTTGCCGGCCAGATTCGCGATGAATCGGCGTATATAGGCTAAGTGGCCTTGGAACCCTTGTAGTTCCCGGATGTTACCTGGGGGAGGCATCTGGCTAATCGCCCTGATCTTCTCTGGGTCGATCTCAATACCCCAGTATCTTACCACAAATCCAAGGAACTTTCCGGAGGTGACCCCGAAGGCACACTTCAACGGGTTCATCTTCAGGCAACGAGACCGGAGGAAGCCGAACACTTTCTCAAGATCCTTCAGATGGTCCTGACGCTGGCGCGATTTGACTACCAAGTCGTCGACGTAGCATTCCACCAGTGTGCCGAGGATTGGCTTGAATATGCGGTGCATTGCCCGTTGATTGGTGGCACCTGCATTCTTCAGGTCGAAAGGCATGACCCGGTAACAAAAGGTACCTTGGGGGGCCCTGAAGGAAGTGAACTCCTCATCCTCAGGGGCCATCCGGATTTGGTTGTATCCGGAGTATCCATCCATGAAGGAGAAGGCTTGGAACCCTGCCGTGGCGTCAATCAACAGCTCTGTCACTGGAAGGGGAAAATCATCCTTCGGACAGTGGCGGTTGAGATCGCGGAAGTCGATGCAGACTCTGATCTGCCCGTTCTTCTTCCTGACCGGCACAATGTTGGCCAGCCATTTGGGGTACTAAACTTCCCTCACGAAGTTGGCTTTGATAAGCTTGTCAACTTCGGCCTCAACCATGGCACCGTGAAATGGGTGCATCTTCCTGGGAGGCTGCTTGAACCCGCGATGGTTCGCCGGGAGACCAAGGCGGTGGACGACTACCTGAGGATCTAGCCCCGACATCTCGTCATAGCCCCAAGCGAACACATCACGGTGCTGCCTGAGAAAGTCCATGTACTGCTGCCGCTCCTCATAGGGCATGGCGGCACTAACTAATGTGGGTCTTGGATCTGCTTCGGTTCCAAGGTTCACTTGTACTAACTCATCGACCGTGGCGGAGACGCCCTCCTCAAAGGCTGGGGGTGCATCTTCCACGTCCTCTCCACTCGGGGAGGGATCGTCCACGGGAGAGACTGCGTTGGAAACTGCATTGGGGCTACCAGATCCTGCTGGGCCGCTGGTGCTGGCACGGGCGGTCGCGGTCATCTCATCAGGAGACTCACAAGCCGTCGAGACCATGGCTACGTCCAACCGTTGAATCGGGAGGACGTAAGCGTTATCCAAACTTGCCCAGGGATCACTTGCAACAGTGACAGGCTCGACCTCACCTGCCAGGATCTGCTTATCCTTGCTCTTGTAATAGTCCACGTCCAGATAGCGGGCTTCACATGAGGCAAAAGGAGAGGCATCTCCTTGAAGCACGCCTACTCGACCGTTAAGGGAGTATTTGAGGCATTGGTGGTATGACGAGGGAACCGCCGCATGAAGGTGGAGCCATGGCCTGCCCATCAATGCGTTTTATGCAGTGTCCTGAGAGACCACCATGAATTCGGTGTTGGCAACCAAGTCACCGAACTGGGTCTTCAAACGTATCTTGTCGACCGGAGTTTGCTCGGTGCGGTCGTACCCCTGGATCCTGAGGTCGGAGGGGATCAAGTCATCCTCAGACAACCCCAATCTCCGGAGCGTCCGAGTTGGAATCAGGTTAATCCCGGACCCCGTGTCGACAAGACAGCGTCGGACTTCAAGGCCATTGAACTGGCCGGTAACATACAGCGGACGAATGTGCCCCTGTATAGGAGGGTCTTCATCCTTACCAGAGAACGAGATAACTGCCTGGCATTCGGCGTCCTCAATCGTTTCGGCGTGAAAGGCCTCTGCAGCCGCAACCTCTGTCTCAAACTGGAGGGGGCTCTTCAGGGCTTCAGCGAGTGCCTCACGCATCTCAGATGACATGCGCAGAGCCTCAAGGATGGAGAGTCTCGATGGGATGTCGGCCAAGTGCTTCAGGACATCATACTTTTTGGCCAAGCGCGAGCCCCTGGTTGCAGGAGGTTGCTCTGCGGTTGGAAGCATGACGGGCCTTGCCGGTTGGGCCGGCGGCCGATTGGTGCTTGGCGCATCTCGCTGTTCATTGGTTGAAGCCCGGGAAGTAGTCACCGTACTGGGGCCAGGAGGCCGGGATGGACTTGTGGCAGGGCGGAGCTGATCGCGACGCGGCTGAGGCGGTTCTGCCTGGTCCCACATCACAAACAGTGGCGGAGGCGAATCCGTCATCCCTGGATGGGGGGCCTGCGCACGCTGAGCTCGGTTTTGAGCCTGCTGCCTAGTCTCCGTGGCGTGCACGACCTGGCTGGAGGTACCAACTGCTGTGCCCCGGCGACTCCTGTTGTTGCGGCTCCTCCGACGGTGGCGACGACCGGGGACACTAGGGAGGTCCACCTGGTGTTCTTCAATGTCGGGAACCGAAAAGGGATTTACCAGCTCGACGGTATTAACCGAAGCGTACCCAATACAGTCATCGGACGAATCATTCACCACGAGGCGGATCCGAGGAGGGATCCCCATCTCCGGGGGCATGAAATCGCCGAGAGTGTGGGATAGTGGCGGAACTGGCGGGGCGCGCTCTTCCTTCTTGCGCCGCCGCCGTTTGCTCTTCTTGGAAGAGGCAGGTTGGGACGACGATGCCGAAGCAGCACCCGCAGATTCTGGGGGCTCAGGCTGATTCAAGCGCGCACAGATGATTCCATGGGCGCGAATGATCGTCTTGCGGGCCATCCAGTTTTTATACTTCTGGGACCCGCGGTTGGAGGCCAGCTGCCATTCGTCCTCATCGCCGCTATCGTCATCTGATCCCACGAACATGCCCGCCACTTGTGCCGGAGCTGGGCCCAACCTGATTAAATTGTTGTTAATCTGGTCTTGTAGCCAATCCTTAAACACATAGCACCGCTGGATGGTGTGCCCCAGGGCCCGATGGTAGGGGCAGTAGCGGGGGTTATCCGTGAGATGTGCCTCCCCTGGCCTCCAACACTCAGGCAGTCACACAATCCTCTGCTCCAGGGCGCTCCGGAAATAACCGGGGACCTGATCCTCGTGAAATGAGTAGGTCAGGTATCGCGGGCCCCTGGGAGCGTGGTCTTGACGAGGGGCTGGAGGGGCCTGCCGAGGAGGTGGACCCTGATTATCTCGCCTGGGTTGTGGCGGTACATTACGCGGAGGGGCCGGCCGGTTCTGAGGCTGCCACTGCTGGGCCGGGAACTGAGCCCGTGGAGGCGGATTCCTGTGAGGCTGTGGAGCTGGTCTCACCGGCAGCAGCTCCAACGGCCTGGGGGCCTCTATCTGGGCAACAGCAGCGGGCTCAGCCCTGTTGGCTCTCCTTGCAGGAATCATAGGAGGCAGCGGGTGTGCCTGACTGGCCTGTTGCAGGGCTTCCTCAAGACGTTGAGCTTTGTCTGAGAAGTCCCTGAACCCTCTGGGGTAATTCTGAGTGATCAAGGAAGGGACCAGCTCGGTCTTGACGTTCCCGACGCACATTGTCAGCAACTGCTCCTGAGTCAATGGCATGTCGAGGGAATACGTAAGACCCTTCCATCGGGCGACGAAGTCCGCGACTCGCTCATCAGGCCTCTGCTTGCACTTGAAGAAGTCTGCGATACTCGTCTTCCAGGTCGTGGAACTGAACTGGTAGAGTAATTGTCTACGAAGGTCCTCCCAGCTAGTTATCGACCCGACGGGGAGCTGGCTGTACCAGACAAATGCTGGCCCTTCCAGTGTCTGGACAAAGCAGCGAAGATTAGCGGCCTCTTGCTGCGCCGGAGTCCCCAACATAGGCCCGCACCTCGAGTTGAAATGGGCCAAATGTTGTGGCGGATCTCCAGTCCCGTTGAAGGGGGCGAAAGTGGGATTCCCGAATCCCGGAGGCGCCGGCATGTCATCCACCCCTGCTGGGTATGGCTTGCCGTCCGGTGGGATTGCCACTTGCCGAGTCTCCAAGGCTTCCAAGCGGGCAATGAGTGCCGCCATCGGATCGTCCGGACATGGGTTCCAGTCCTGGCGAGGATCTCTAACCACGAGCGCATTGCATGGCCCTTCAATCGGGTCGTCGACCGGATCGTCGAACTCGGCAGCTCGTGGGATGGCGGGCGGAGCGGCCCTTGGGGCAGCGGGAGGAATCCGAGCGGGGTCTCTCAGGTAGTCACGCCGCTCGGGAGGGTGTGGTGAAACATACCGCGCCCTCTTGCCATAGGTGATGGACTATCTTCTGTCGGCGAACACGGCATAATCACGGTTGCCCGGGAGAGCCTCATCGAGGGGTGGTTGTTCCTGTCCCTACTGTCCTGGCCTGGGATCACCGTAGTCAGGCCGCTGCTCTGCAGCGCGCTCGGTGAGGAGCTGGTCAACCAGCTTCTTCTTCTCGGCGAGCTGTTGACGTAGCATAGCCTTCTCGGGATCCTCATCTTCCCTCTGCGTGGAGGCAGATGGGTCGGCGGGCTTTATAGCCTCGCCGTGCTCTTTACCTTTGCTGACGTTTCGGCTCAACGTCAGTGCTTCAGTGGCTGCGGGGAGACCCAGGAGGCTCCTCTGGTGACGAGTAACCCTCACTGATGGATCCAACAACGGCTTGTCTTCGGGGGGAGATCCCCCGTCGAGAAGTTCCAAACCGTTCCCCTCCCCCGACAGGTCAGCCATATTGACTGTTTCCGTCCCTGCGGATGTACCCTCAGGGCCACCCAGTGAATCGGGCTGTCGGCGAATCGCACTGAAGTGTAGGGCAGCATACTGCCCCCATCCACGGATATACACGTGGGGAGTGGCTTCCTCGATAACCTTGCGGAGTACTTGAAAACACTCAACGCATCGTTGTTGGAGGGCCTCGTGGTGCCCAAATGACCCGGGGTGCCGAACCGCGGGGAGCGTGGCCAGGTCAATTTGACGGCACTGCTCACCAATATCCTCCAGGTGCACTTGACTCCCGGGATATGGAATTTTTAAGCGGTGAAGACGGGAGTGAGTCTCCCGGAGAGTTCGGCGGAAGCATTCGAACTCATCCGGGGTGAGCGATTCGGGTGCATCAAAGTCCGGTCCTGCGACTGGCCAAAACTTCTCAGGGAAGTGGCCCTCTGCAAGGACGGTCCAGAAGCTCCACGACTCAAGCTCGGGACCCAGGTCTCCTTGGTCCTCTTCAAAGACTGGGAATGGACGGGGAACCGGCAGTGGTGCCGAGGCGGGCCGTCGGGCCGACGGGCTGGCCGGCGGTGAATACGGTGAGCAGGCCGATTGGCCTCCATATCCCGGGCCGCCCTCTGAGGGTGGCGGTGCCCTGGCTACCACATCACGATAGGACGGGCCGGCGAGTGAACATCCTGCTGTAGCGTCGGTGCTCTCCGGGGGTGCACTAGATCGTGGTTCGACCATCGGTCCCCAGAAAAGGTCTCCGACTTCTCCGATCGAGGCAGAAGGCGCTTCCGGAGGGGCCGGTACCAACCGCAAGCTTGATCCTTGGGGGTCTACCAGGCCCTCGCTACTCCGGATATACCTTCGGAGAGAAGCGGGGATCGTGTCGATCTCACTCTCGGGAAGTACGAGGCTGACGTGCCGCATCCCTACCCCTGCCCCTGACTGGCGGGATTGGGGGGAGGGCTCTATCGCCGAATCATACTCCGCCTCTGTATCAGAGAAACGAACCGGTCGGATCTCTGTCCGGAATTCCGTAACATTCTTCCCTCGGCGTCGACGCCTCGTCTTCCTGCCCCTGGGTGGTTCTTCGGGGCATGGATGATCGCTATCCTGGCGTCCTCCGGCCGCACTGGTGCTGGGGCCAAGAGGACTGGAAACCAAGGTGCGAGGAGCACCGGGACAGATATCAAAGGGGTCGCGAGGAGAGATGCTTCCGGGTAGGCCTCCGGGCCGGGATTGGAAGGCGGGGTGACCCATGCCTCTTGGATCGGCCACACGGAGTAGACCCTGTTGGTGAATAGTGCTACCGCGAGGTGGCCCGCGGTCGCTATTGTCTGTGCCAGCAACCGGGAGAGTCAACCCAACCTGCCTTTGGGGCGGTCGGGGCCTCGATTCGGGTCGGGCATAGAAGTGCCCCCGCTCAGGATGCGTAGGGGCCTGGTGACTGGAGCCAGCAGTGGCTTGAGCCAACGCGGCCGCTGTTGCTTGGGCCCCAAGGTGGGCATCCTCTTCCGCTCGTGCCCGACGTTGGCGTCGAGACAGACGAGTCGGGATGAGCGGCGCGGGCAGGTGGAGAGCCTGTTCCTCGACTTGAGGGGCCTGGCGGCGGTGTCGCCGTGGCCTGGCGGGAGCCCTTATCGTGGATCCCTGGAGCGGATCTCGGATAGGGTAGTCCCGGGCATCTTCCACTTCATCCGCATAGGGGAGGGAGTTGTCGGAGCGCTCCGGGGATAAGCTCCCAAAGCGGTTGGACGTCGAGGTAGGCAGCGGTGCCTCCCTGCGCGGCCCTCGGGGGCGGCGTTGGCGGCGAGGTGCAGCTCCCTCGAGGTCTAGGCGAGCCATGTCCCTGGTGGGGATGACTCCCTCTTCCTCATATCTCCGCACCAAGCTGTTGATCACCCTTCTTTGGATGACCTCCGAGGGGGAGAGAGGGCGTAGTTGTCCCGCAATTGCGGCTGCTGGGACAGCTGTGGAACGGGCGGGACCGCGCGGAGTATCCGCGTCGGTGTTTCCCCTACCCCTGCGCCAGTGGGCAGGCGGCGATCGGGCACTGGATTGGGTGACCTGATTTCTGAAAGCAGGGAGAAGAACCCATTAACACTGACAGGAAAAGGAATCGACAACCAACCATTAGTGCCACGATGCCTTCCGTGGGGGGGACCCAGGCCCTCGACGTCGTGAGACGGAGTGCCCGATTTCCCTTCCACAGCCCCTGGCGGGTAAAACTGAATGCTCGGTCGAGCAGCATGCTGGTCTTCCAACACCTCTGAAAGCCATCGGTCTTCATATTGAGGAGAAGAGATTCACGTCGGGTTCACCATTTTTCTGTTTCGGTGCGGATGTGCGTCGGGTTACGCTATTCCGCCAGGACGCGTTCGCGCGTGCACCCGTCGACCCGAGGGGATGGGCGCGCGGCTTGTGGTCCTGCAGTCCCGCTTTCCAAGGGCGGGCGACATCCGTCCCTTATTCAGGGGCGTCTTCTCCTTGATCGAAACCGGGATGATGGGATGTCGGCTCCTCCTTCCGTGGACGTCTCCTCGGAACTCGTCGCCTAATCCGGGTCTCCCTCATAGATTTAAGAATGTTCGTGAATCTCGTTCCCGGCGCCATATCTTCATGGACACCGGTTAATTACGCTGCTTCCGCCCGGACGCTCCAAGGAGTCTGGTCGGGGCAGCAACCTGCGGTGAGGAGACCGGGTGGCTCTGGGTGTTGGGGGCGTGTCTTGACACTGCGACTCTGCATGTCTGCCTTCCGTCCCTAATAGGGCTTCTCGAAGGCGTGATGGCCTGAGGCATCCTGCACTGGGTGCGGGGAACTGCGTTACCTGAGGTTTTCCTCAGCTTCCCATGTTTAACACGGGGTATGCCGCGAGTTTAACGTCCAGCGGGGACGGCATCGGACTGATCAACACGAGGAGTGGATCAGATGACAGAACCCCTTGCGGGGAACCTCCGACGCTGGGGCCAGCACATGGGCGGCTTCCCGAGTGAAGTGGAGTGGAATGAAATGGCATGACCCCACCAGGATGTGGCGGCCCGGGTAAGGATCAGGGTGGATGATGGAGTGAAGAGCTTGGACCCCGTAGGGGCTTCCTACGTACCGCGCGGTAGCGCGGATCAAAGTCAGCGTAGTTCGGGTATACAGTTTAACGTCATGTTGGACGTCAGCAAGCCGACTCACGAAGAGATCGAGGCCGCCGGGCGGAGGATTGAACCGAACCACCTCGCACAGAGGGGGATGGAACGGCCGGGTGAATCACAGTTTCACGTCATGCTGGACGTTGGCTAGCCGACTCACAAGGAGATCGAGGCTGCCTGGAGAAGGATTGAACTGAACCACCTCGCACAGAGGGGGATGGAACGGCCGGGTGAATCACAGTTTCACGTCATGCTGGACGTTGGAAAGCCGACTCACGAAGAGATCGAGGCGGTGGGGAAGCACAATGGAGATACACACGTGCAGTCCCCCACAGAGCGGATTCATAGGTGAATCGACGCAAGTGTGAACCCAGGAGGGGTCCACTGATGGACGAACCGACGTAAATACGACCGGGACGACCAGGTGGCGGGCTTGAACCTCGGAGAGGCTTCCTACGTACCCTGTTTAGAAGATAGGGATCAAAGTCCACGTAGTTCGTTCTGTTTGCAACACTCTACCCCCGTGGGCGAAGGCCACTCCAATCCCGACATCCCTGCAGAGACGAGCGGGTGGGGGCCACATCCAAACCGGGGGGACCCTGCGTGCGGGACACGGGATCGGGTGATGCGGACGGTTTAACGTCTTGCCGGACGAAGTACAGTTTAACGTCGTGTGTTGAGGACGAAGATGCTTGGCAGTTTAACGTCTTGCAGCGCGGACGAAGTGCAGTTTAACGTCGTGCGGGACGTATGCAGTTTAACGTCGTGCAGGACGTATGCAGTTTAGCGTCATGCAGGACGTATGCAGTTTAACGTCGTGCAGGACGTTGAAGCCGCCGATAGGCCCGTGTCACTTCGCGCGAGCCTGGAGGGCCGCACGGGAAGACAACGCACGGTGCGGGCACCCGGGATGAGGGTCATCGGGCGCCACACAGGCGGGTACCCAAAGGGGGTCAAAGGGGGCGACCCTGGCGGTTTGCGCGCAAAAAAGGAGCTTTGCGCACAAAACAGCGGGTCGGCGCGCAAAATGGCGGGCTGGCGCGCAATTGGGCCAGCGCTTTGCGCGTGGAAGGTAGATATTGTGCACACCGGGCTTCAGATAGCGCACGGGGGCAACGGCTCATTCTTTAATGAATGACCACTTTGAAAATGGGGGGTGCGCGCAATCGGGTTGGATTGCGCGCACCCGGGGGGCAATTGCGCGCAAGAAGCTTCTTTTGCGCGCGAAGGCCTTTGGGTTAAGATTTGTTTCAAAGGAAAGGAGCCAAGGGGTTTGCGCGCGAAGGCGGACCCCAAGGCTTTATTGCGCGAAAGAGAAGAGGTTACCTGAAGATCGACATTGCGCGCGGAGGGGGTTGGATTGCGTGCACGAGAGACCTTTCGAATTCTGGCCACCTTCAAAACGTCGGGGGTCGCCTTATATTTATAGGCAACCCCGGGCGCGGAATTCCCTTCTCGGGTGCGGAATTCGCTTCGCAAGCGCGGAATTCCCTTCGCGGGCGCAGAATCCAGACTCGGCGCGCAAGGGAGTCGCGGGAGCTCGGGGCACGTAAAATTGCGCGCCGGCCCTGCAGATTGCGCGCATCCCGGGAGGATTACGCGCCGCGACTCAACTTTGCGTGCGGGCCTCTAAAATTCCGCGCAAGACCTCCGGGCCCTCCGGAATAGGCTTCTGACTCCAAATATCACTTCGCTTTCTGCATCCGGAACTTCGTTTGGGGATCAACGGACTTTTCCGGCGTCTACAAAGACCATGCTATCTTATCCGTGATGAGGATCACAAAAGATCCAATATTTATGGATTTACAAAGGATGGATCTTGGAATTATAATGGAAGGGGAAAAATCTTATAATTCTCAAATGAATGTTCAACCATCTATTCATGTGAGGATTAAAGAGGCACAGAAATAAGATGTAGAGTTACAAAAGAAGGTGAGAAATGTTCCTGAATTCAACCTTGATTGTGATGGGATAATAAGGTTTAGGAATCGGGTTTGTGTTCCTCCCATCCAAGATTTAAAGGAGCTACTGGATGAGGCTCATAGTTCTTCATTCTCTATTCATCCTGGAAGCACAAAGATGTATAGAGACCTGAAAGAGTACTTCTAGTGGGATGGAATGAAAAGAGATGTTGCTGAATATGTCTCTCGATTCATGGTTTTTCAGCAAGTTAAAGCTGAGAGATAGAAGTCTAAGGGGATGTTACAACCATTACCCATACCAGAATGGAATTGGGAAAACATCACCATGGACTTTTTCACTGGACCATCTAAAACATCCAAAGGAAATAATTCTATCTGGGTCATAGTTGATCATATTACGAAGTCGGCACACTTCATTTCAATTAGAGAAGATTTCTATCTGGATCATCTTACCATGATATATGTAAAGGAAGTGGTAAGATTTCATGGAATACCACTTTCCATTATATTTGATTGGGATCCGAGGTTTACCTCGAAGTTCTGGCGAAGTCTTCAGCATACTCTAGATACAGAGTTGAGTTTCAGCACTGCTTATTATCCTCCGACAGACAGTCAGTCTGAGAGAAAAATTCAAACTCTAGAAGGTATGTTGAGATCTTGCTCTATGGATTTCAAAGGTGGTTGTGATCAACACCTACCTTTGGTGAAATTTTCTTATAATAATAGATATCACTCCATTATTTAGATGGATCCTTATGAAGCTCTCTATGGAAAGAAATGCCAAACTCCAACTTGCTGGGATGATGTTGGGGAATGAAAGCTATTAGGACCTGATCTTGTTGATGAGATGGCAGAAAAGGTCCGATCTATTCAACAACACATAAGAGCAGCTCAGAGTCGACAAAAAAGTTATACCGATAATAGAAGAAAAGACCTAGAGTTTGAAGTGGGTGATAAAGTTTTCTTACGAATATCTCCTTGGAAGAGTGTAATGAGATTTGGAAAGAAGGGAAAGTTGATCCCTATGTATATCGGTCCTTTTGAAATACAAGATCGTGTTGGGAAGGTATCTTACCGATTGGTGATTCCACCGAATCTCTCTCATGTTCATGATGTATTCCATGTATCTCTCCTGAGAATGTACATACCTGATCCTTCACATGTACTAGGCTCAGAAGTTGTACCGCTGGAGCAAGATCTTTCTTATGAAGAACAACTGATATAGATTATGGATCATAGTGAAAAATTTCTACGAAACAAGAACACTCACTTGGTTAATGTTTTATAGAGGAACCACCAATTATAAGAAGCTACATGGGTGCTTGAGGATATGATAAGGTAGAGGTATCCTCATCTGTTTGTTACGAAGTGAAAAATTTTGAGGGAGATATTCATTTTAAGGGGGGTAAAATGTAATACCAAAATATTTTACGAGAAGTATATATTTTGTTTTTATGTTATACGCAACATCAAAGGAGTCTTTCACTATACAAAACAGTAGCTTGGCTTGCATTATATGGAAAAGTAACCTTCCTCGATAGTGTGTGTTGTACGCAATATCGAGTTTCACTAAACAACAATATGTTATTAAAATATTATATAAAATAGTAGTTATGAATATTATTAACTAAATTTTGAATTTTATAACATTATTATTCATCTTACACATTTTCGAGAACTTGGTATGAGAACAAAATAAATATTTTGGGTAAAGTACGTATTTTTTAAAAAATACAGTTTTGCGACCTTTTGATGGCGCACACACTTTAAATATAGTTTTTGACATGTTTATAAGTTCAATTTGAAAAAAAATAAAATTCTTCTTTGGGATCAGGATATAAAAATTTACTTTGGATAAATTTTTCATATTATTCTGATAACTTTCATATTTTAATGAATAGTAAAAACATGCTATATTTTAATAAAAAACAACTTTTTTCATCGCAATAATTTATATGGTTAAATTATAATATTAAATGGTTTTAAAGTATAAATAGAATATATTTTTACCATTTAATATAATGTATGCTCATTACCAATAATTTTACATTGAATTCATAGGTAAAAACATTTCAATCTTTGGGAATGTTTTAACTTTTAAAACCTGTTTTCTTAACAACAGGATTAATTTTAAATTAATTACTACAAATTATGTATTTTTAATTTTTAAAAATGGATTCCATATTTTAATATAGTGGGTCCAAATTATTTTAATAGGTTAATTTTACTTTTTTGATAGTATTAATAGTAACTACGGTAATTTTTATTTATGACAGTTAAAGGTAAATCTGGTAATTAAGGGTAAAAATAAGATTATAAAATTACCCTAACACTTTCCCAAATCCTATTTTATGAATAAATTTCTACCCATATCACCTAAGGGTCGGACTAGATTCATTTCCTAGACTTTTTACCATGTAATAATATAATTATTATTAAAACCAAAGAAAGTGACAACATGTCACTCTCTTAAATCTTATAAGTGTAATAATTTTAATTTAGTGATAAACATCATAAAACTTCGGATATAAATAGTCCCTATAAATCTAATAAAATTATATAAATAAAATTAATTTATTTGTAATTTTTAGGGATTAAATAATTATCATTAATTATGGCACAATAGTGATGTTGAAATTATTTTATTAATTGAAACATCAATTAATGATTTTAAAAGTATTTAAATAAAGATTATATGAACTATTTAATGTGCTCCAGTAATTTTCTAGATAAAAATTACATGTTATGAATCTATTAAATATTTTATTTCCAACATATATTTGGTATATATTTGATTTAAATTCAAATAAATAAATAGTGTCAAAATTGACACTATTGTTATTTTATAAAAATGACATATTATAAAATTGTTTAAAAATCAAAAAAAAATTATAAATTATAAATTAAAATTTATATGGCACAAAATGTAATACAGTATACAATTATGGACAATTCACAACATATAAGTAACTATTTATAATGATTTAAAATTTAGAATATTATTACCACAAATAAAATTAAATAGATTATATAAGGATAAATCAAGTTGATAATGTTTAAAATAAATTCCAAACTTGTATAAATTTTATATGATGATGATATTACAACCCTATATCATCTAATATTCGGATTGGAGTCATTTTTGGAGGTTTTTAAGTGTGTTTTTAATTTATTATAAATTAATATTTTTTATAATTCCAAAGGTGCCCCTCTCCTCCATTATAAAAGGGCACCTCCTCCCTCTCCTCCTCACACCATTTGGAGCATTCATGATTGGAAAACCCCTGCCCATTTCCATTCTCAACTTCATTATCAACATACTAGACATCCTGGTCTTCTTCAAAGACCAATTTTAGTTCCCTAAGAGGAGGTTTCAAAGAGGCGTGTCGAAGAAGAGGTAATATCTGTTACCGATTCTTTCAAATTTATTTCTTCTTCTACATACTCTTATTTAGTTGTTTCATTATGAAGTAATAACATCAGTATCACTCATATACTTATATGTTATTATAAATATGAAACAACCCTATTTCACCTTCTATCCATCCTACAGAAAAGGAAATCACCGCGCGTGCGTACGTACGGAATACTATCTCCACACTGTGGTGTAATCTGTTTTCCACCACCACCTTACTTGGATGGGTATAATGGTGTAAAGAATAACTATATATGATTATTTTAAATTGATATTTATTCTGAAATATTACACATACACTTCAAAATAATTCCACAATCATGGGAACAATATCATCGCTCGTGCGTATGTACGGTCTACCGTCTCCACGATGTGATGCGACTTGTTCTACATGATCTTCATTGAATAATGATTATATAAATGAATTGAATGAATAAATATGATATATATTAGATTAATACCATTCTTTAAAAGAGGTATCTATAACCTAAAATAAGGAATAAGAATTTATTCGACAAAACATGCATAAGAACAAAAAGCAATGAACACCTGAATAACAAGTAACAATGAAATATTACTAATAAAAAAATAAGAATATGATCATATATGATATCATGAAAATGAATATTATTATGTAATAAGTCAATGAAATTAATTAAATCATTATATAGGAGGTTTGGATACGTACTAAGCATATCGGACCTAAGGTAAGGGATAATCTCGCAATCTCAATTTTTATCTGAGATTGTTTATACTTCGTTATTTACTGGGGCATATTTATCATCCAAATCCATGTTTCCTCAGTTTGTAAAACTATTTTTATCCTCCTAAAATGGTTTAAATCAAATTTTACCTATTGGTGAATTTTTAGTAAAAGATATGAATGGAATCTTTTGTCGTTTGCAGTACGAGGTACTTTTTGACTTTTTCATCCAAATAAGAGAAGAATGTTTTTTTAACTTATACGACATGAATGTATTTTTATGATTTCATAGAAAATTATTTCCATGAGAAATCCTATACAAGTTTTCAAGTTTATTTTTAATCAAATTCTTTTAGTTTAAAATTGTATGACATGTTAATAAAGGAAAAATATTTTTGAAGTACAAAGGATATTTTCCACAAGAATGGAGTTCAAGTGCTTTATCAAAATTATTTTCCATATCAGATAATATAGGGTTCTATTTCTATCCCTATTTCTAAATTCACTTGATTATGTTATGATGGAATTAATTTTATGATGTCATTTTATCTTATATAGATTATGTTATATTGGCATGATGTTTAAGAATCCCATTTTATTACATGGGTTATGCTATGATGTATGATTTATGATTTTGTGGCACACATAAGAATGGTTTAATTATGAGATGGTTGGGACCTATATCTCCCTCCAATGCATTGGGTAATGATTTATATCTCATGGGATAGACATGGCTAGAATGGAAAGTTAATCTCGTTCAGTGATACAGGACTGGAATGAGGAGTGAACTCGGTTCAGTAATGGACTTTGTCCGCTATGATTTTCTTGGAAATGAGCCTTGACTAATATGAAATGATTTTCTATGATTATGTGTGTATGCCACAATGTTTCATGTTTTATTATATGATTATTGGGATTACTTTTCACTAAAATGATTTATCCCGTGTTATGATATTATGATCTCTTTTACAGGTTAAGATTTTCAAAATGTTATGTTCTTATGAATATGATATGATTAATATTTTCTTTGTTTACCCTTACTGAGCATTTGAGCTCACCCATTTGTATGTTTTCTTTTCCCTAGGTCAGGAAGAAGGGTATTATGTAGAATACGTCAAAAGGGACTCTAAATATGATGAAATAAATGGGAGACAATGTAGATGCTTTATGAACCAGTTTTTTATGTTGCCCAGTTTCTAAAGACACTATACCTATACAGTCCTTTCATGGTTTTGTTATATGTTGTAATAAGTATGCTTAAATTCTGATGTAATAATAATATATATAATGTATGGGTCGTTATAATCATACTCATGATCTTGAGTTATTAGTTGTAATCTTTACTTTGAAGATATGGGGACATTATCTCTATGGTGAGAAATGTGAGATATATACCGATCATAGGAGTTTGAAGTATATTTTATCACAAAACGAACTCCACATGAGGAAAAAAATATTTCTTGAACTACTCAAGGATTATGATTGCACAATACACTACCACCCGAGGAAGGAAAATAAGGTGACAGATGCTTTGAGCAGAAAGGATTATGGAGTTTTGTACAAGATGAGAGTTGAAAGGGATCCTATTTTCAAAGATCTAGTGAAAATGGATATGGGAATAATCATTGAAGGTGAAACATCAATACTTTTTCAAATGGTTTCCAAACCATCTTTACTAGAAAGGATAAAATTTTCTCTGGATGATGATGAGAAGTTTCAAAATAAAATTAAAGTCGTGAATGATGGGATATTGATCGACGTCAGATATGAAGACGGGATTTTGAAATTTGGGAAGATAATTTTTGTTCCCGATATACCTGATCTGAAAAGGGAATTGTTAGATGATGCTCATAGCTCCAATTTCACTATACACCCTAGTAGCACTAAGATATATAGATATTTGAAGGAACATTTTTGGTGGGACAACATGAAGAGGGAGATTGCTGATTTTGTGTCAAGATATATGGTTTTTCAACAAGTGAAAGATGGAAGGAAACATACTAGAGGAGTCATGCAACCTATTCCCATACCTGAGTGGAAATGAGATAATATTACGATGGACTTTGTCATGGGAATACCAAAGGCTCCTAGAAGGAATGATGCAATATTGGTCATTGTTGATCATCTTACCAATTCATCACATTTTATTGCTATAAGAGAATAGTTAACACTTGAACATTTAGCAAGACTGTATATTAATGAAGTTGTAAGACTTCATGGAGTACCCCTATCGATTGTTTCTGATCATGATCCCCTTTTTACATCAAGATTCTGGAAAACTCTTTAGAAGGCCCTAGATACTGATATTCATTTGAGCACTGCCTACCACCCTCATACTGATGGACAATCAGAATGGACCATTAAAACATTAGAAGACATGTTGATGTCTTTCTCACTTGACTTTCAATGTATGTGGGATCAATATTTACCACTGGTAGAATTTTCCTATAACAATAGCATCCATTTGAGTATTCAAATGGCACCATATGAAGCGTTACATGGAAAGAGATGTTGTACACCAATATGTTAGGATGATGTTGGTGAAATAAAACTCATAGGCCTAGAACATGTTGAGGAAATGATGGAAAAGGTGAAGTTAATCCAAACCCACATCAAAGCTGCTCAAAGTAGGTAGAAGAGCTATGCCGATAACTGAAGGAAAGATTTGGAATTTCAGGCAGGATATCATGTTTTCTTGAAGGTATCTCTTTGGAAGGGAGTTATAAAATTTGGTAAGAAGGGTAAATTGAGTCCTAGGTACATCAGACCTTTCAAAATTCTAGAATGAATTGGGGCTGTAGCTTACAGTTTGGCAATGCCACCAAGTCTATCCAAAGTTCATGATTTGTTCCACATATCACGGTTGAGAAAATACATGCCTGACCCAACGCATGTACTTACCTATGAGGAATTAGAACTGGAACCTGATCATTCTTATTGCGAAGAGCCTATAAAAACTAATGATACAAGAGAATAAGTGTTGAGAAACCGGACGACTCATCTGGTAAAAGTTATATGGAGAAACCATAAGATGGAAGAGGCGACGTGGGAACCCGAGGAACTTATGATAAAGAACCACCCTAATATTTTTACGTAGTAATATACTAAAAATTTAGAGGATGAAATTATTAGGATAGGGGAATGTAACAACCTATGAATCCATGGTACGTTTACCTTTGAATAATGTAATAGCTTGCATTGTATGCAACTTTGAGATTCTAACACACCATTGCCAATCAAAGTTGCTGTTATGAATAGTAATACCCACTTTTTTAAATTTTAAAAATTTTATTATTCAAATTGAACTTCATTTTGGGATTCGGAATATGAAAATTAGCTTACGGTGCTTTGTTGGTATTTTTCTGAAAACATTCAGTTTTTGATGAATAGTGAAAAATACTAAAATTTAATTAAAAAAAACTTTTTTAATCAAAATAATTTATAGTGATAAATTATAATATTGAGTGGTTATAAATTATAATTAATTATATTTTTACCATTTAATCCAATGTTGGTCATTGGACATAATTTCACATTTAAACTGGACATAAACAAGTGTCAATCTTTTGATAGTTATTATTTTTTAAAAACACGATTTTTGTTTTGACAACGAAAATTAATTTTAAATTAATTTCTTCCACTTATGTGTTTTGAATTTAGAAAAATGGATTACATATTTAGAATCAGGAGGTCCAAATTTTGTAAATGGGTGACTTATATTTTTAAACCTTTTTAATAATTACTTCGGTAAATATTTTATTTACCATGGTTAAAGGGTAAATCAGGTAAATAGTGGTAAAAAATAATATTATAATAATATTAAATTACCCTAACACATGTCATAACCCTATTGGATGATAAATTTATGGCCATGGGCATCCTTGGGTCTATTTTTGTATCCCATGGAACCACTTGTAAGTGATAATGACACTTTATATTAATTAAGTTAAAGTAAATAAAAAATGACATAAGCATATATCTTTTAGTAAAACAATTTTTACATAGGGTTATGTTTGTCATATCTTCAAATATAAATATTCATTAGAAAGATAAAAATATTTCCTACATAATTGTATTTTATTTATATTTTTTTGACATTGAATAATTTACTTTATGTATGACACAACGATGATACAATATTTTTTTATTAATGAAAGAATCAAATAAATGGTAATATAAATGTTAAAATAAATATCATTTGAATGTTTTGATTCCATAAACTAATTTTATAGGGTAATATTACATTTTACGATTGATTAAGTTATTTTATTTTGAATTAATAAAGTTTTTAGGACTTTAAAAAATCAATTATTAAATAGTGTCAAAATTGACATAAGAGAGTTTTTAAAACACATATTATATTATCAATTGATATAATATTCCTAAAAATTTAAGTTTCGGAAAAAGGACTTATATAATGATAGGTATATAATTAATGAACCACTTGGGGTTCTCTTGGATGTTTATAGTATGTTTATTAACCATATAATATAAAAATACAAAGAGACATGGTAAATGTCCAACAAATTAACTAAGAATTAAGTCTAAAAGATAGGGTTAACATAGAAACCAAAACCTGTCTAAAACCTATTGGTTGAGTGGTGTTCGACCAATCCCCACATTATCCTTGAAATAAGTCAGTTTTGAGCCATTAAAAACCGAAAATAAGTTTATTATAAAATAATATTTCAATCTTTTCCTAAGGTGCCCCTCACCCCTCTTATAAAAGGGAACTTCCCCTTCTCTAAAATTCACACCTTCAAAGCCTTTTGTCTCTACCAACCCATGCCAAAAATCCTCCCAAATAGCCTAAATTCATCCTAGATGCCTTCCTTTAGTCATAAATTCAACCTATGGAGCCCTTTTGATCAAATCAAAAGGAAGAACCTAAAGAAGAGGTAAATATTTCCTCACCTCTTTCATGTTCTTTTCTTCATCCACTTCCTCTTTCTTTGTTGTTTACATTCTAAAATAATAACTCCAGTATATTATATATATTTTGATGTTATTATAAATATGGTACAACCATATTAATTATTCTATCCATCCTTTGAATGACATGTCACCATACGTGTGTATGTATGGCTTACCGTCTCCACGTCGTGGTGTAGTATATATTCAATACATTATTATTTTGATGGGTATAATAATGATGTATAAATAATTTAAATAATAAATATAACACGATAATTATTCTTTATATATGATATAACATCCAATTATATATGATTTTAATATGAAAATAATGATATTGTCTCTC
Organism: Viscum album; assembly: GCA_963277665.1. Lineage (NCBI taxonomy): Eukaryota > Viridiplantae > Streptophyta > Magnoliopsida > Santalales > Viscaceae > Viscum > Viscum album. The sequence continues at coordinate 1,664,605 of CAUJRU010000015.1, read as the reverse complement.
CTGTGTACGTACGGATTACTGTCCCCACGAACGTGATGAGATTCATTCCCCATCGTATCCATTCAAGACTAATTTTCATTTGATGGTTAGAAATAATGTTTAAAGACATAATATCATTCTATATATAAATCAAATATATCATATTCATATAAAACATGGCTTACGTAACCAAGCATATAATGGAGAAAGAGTCGGTTAACACCCGAAACGACGATAATACAAAAATATCTTTAACAAAACAATACTTGCAGATCATATATGATATCATATTAATGTATAAGGTTCTTTTATAATTTAATAAAAATTATTTCACCATTATATAGGAGGTTAAAATTCCCTTGACCAAGTAAAAACACAAGGTATGGGTTAAATTTCACAATCTCTTCATTATTCGAGATTGTGTGTACGTAATTATATACTGGGACCTTTTTATCATCCACATCCATGTTTCTTAAAAATTTATTTCAAAAAAAATTACTATTTACTAGAAAATTTGTTAAATACATTTATACCCTTATTTGACCATATATGTTTTGAAAGGAATCTTTCCGGCATTTTCGAAACAAGGTACTTTATGACCTTTTTGAAAAAATTACGATAAGAATGTTTTTTAACTTATACGGCGGGTGAGGCTATTTTCTATCGTTATAACAACATAAAATCTTTCCATACAATATTAAAAAATTATTTTCAAAAATAAATGTTTTCTTTTATAATTAAATTACTTTTAAATGATTTCAAAATAGAAAGAGATATTTCACTAAAAAGGTGTTGATTTCATCTATGTCTACATGCTTTGATGGATTTTAAGTTTGTTTGAAGTTGATTTATTATGATACAAAACATCCATATTGTATTGAAGGTTTTGTGATATGTTTGAATGTGGATGTGTTATGTCATACCATTCATGGTTTATGGATAAATTATTGACATTTCTTATGCTAGTTTTAATACGAATGTTTATGTTATGTTTAATCCTTTTCATATGAGGAATGTATTGGACTTAGTAAGTGACGGGTGGAGCCTGCTATATCTCCCTGATGCATCGGTTGGTCTCATGAGACAAACTAGTGTCTTGGAAGAAGGCCTTGACAAAATCATATTTGTATTCTTTCCATAAGGCCTTGACTATGTGGTTATTAAGTCTGGCATTATGCATTCCATCATTATGAAAGTGGATATTGATATTTCATGTGATTATTTGACTAGTAGAATATCCATGTAAATAATTAAATGGAATTATTTGATTTTATATTTTCCATATTATGCTGAAGTTCAAGATTAAAATGCTTTTGTTATAGTTTTAAACATTTCCTTAAATGTTTATGCTTATTTATGAAAGTTTCCACTATATGTTTATCCTAACCGGGCATCTGAGCTCACCCATTTCTATGTTTTATTTTTCCCAAGATGTGAAGAAGTATTTTATGACTAAACTGCAGGGATAGTATGAGGGGATATGAGTGTGATCTATGGAGACATTGTTTTTGTAGTTTTTCATTTTATAATGTAATGTAAAACTTATGAATATATCTAGTACTTCTTGGTCTACTAAACTGATCGGTCTTTTGGGACATGATTTGCTTGTGATCATGCCAATGATATATAATAACACACCGACTCTGGGTAACTAGGGTAGGGGTGTTACAGATGTGGTTTGTTGGGATAATCCCATGAATTTCTTGGACATATGAAATTTCATGGGGATTTTTTAATATTACATAAGATTCATCTAGGTTTGTTCATGTATTTTAGCACTGCAAGTGGTTTTGATAATGAAGGGTGTGGAATTCATATGGCCGGAGGATTATGAATTAGCCTTTATAGAGTTTAATGGAGGACTGGCTTCAGTGCCGATACTGATTCTTCCAAAGCCATACATGTGCTATATAGTATACTATGATGTATCAAGTATTGTAATTGGAGCTATTCTCATGTAGGATAAGTGATTCATTATGTACGAGCCTCATCATTTAAGGCCCCATGAGCAGAATTACCTGATTCATGATCTCTAGCTCGCTGTTGTTGTGAATTCTTTATGATGTGGGAGACACTATCTACTTAGAGAGTGTTTTTTTTTGTATTCAATAATCACAAAATACTCAAGTACAAATTTACATAGTGGGATCTAAATCTCAGAAAGAATAGGTGGGTTGAGTGCCTATAGTTTTTTGACATCATGCTTTCATATATGCCTATTAAAGGAAATTATATAGTCAATGATCTGATCCAGATGACTTGGACATAGTAATTTTAGGAGTCCAGTGGTGAATGGAAGATTATTACCGTATTCTCATAAATTCACATTCAGGTTCAGGAGGACCATAGTTAGACTATCCTCTTGGCCTTAGTTGTGAATTATACTATTCTATAATGGGTAATAATGAGACAGTTATCTAATCCTAAAGGCATTTTCATCATGGAAAGTGGCGTTCATGTTGATACATCTTCAGTTTGGACCGTGAATGGGGATGATAGAATATTGTTCCATGGGCATATTTTTTTCCTAGCAGACATCAGAGAGGAGATGATGTGGGAATTCCATGCCTCAACATGGGTGGGTCACCCTGATTTCACTAAAATCTATCGGGATCTATGGCACTAGTATTTGTGGCCTAGTAAGAAATGATAGATTTTTAGTTTCATCAATCGGTGTCCCACTTGTCAGTTAGTGAAGGCAGGACATCAGTGAATGTTAGGGATTTTACATACGTTCCCCATTCCCTAGTAGAAATTGGGTGATTTTTAGATTGATTTCATGACTATTATAGCCAAATCACCTCTTAGAAATGATATAGTGTGTGTTTATTGATCTCTAGATCAAGGTCATGCACTTTTTACCCATGCCAGAGACCTTCTCGGTAGACGAGCCAGGGCAGATGTATGTTAGAGATGTTTTACATCATCATGTAGATCCTTGTCCTATCATTTCGAATAGATCATTTCACATTACAGTTCTAGAAGGGTTTGCATACGGATTTGGGTAAGCAGGTGATTCTGAGCACGACCTATCACACACAGACTTATGGATAGCCAGAGTTTACTATTCAGGTGCTTGAGGATATTCTCCATGAATATGTCCTAAACTTTGAGGAATCTTGGGATAAACACATTCCCCGCATTGAGTTCACTTATAATAACAGCTTTCAGGATAATATTTATATGGATCCTTATGAAGCCTTATATGGTAGGTCTTTCCACTCACCTCTATGATGGCTATAGAAAGGGGGTGCAATTATTCTTCGACCATGTCTCATGCTAGAGACTTCAGAGCAGGTCCATCTGATCAGGAATCTCATGTTGACATCTCATTCCAGATTGCATTCATATACCAACAAACTATAAATAACTCCTATGTTTTAGGTTTGAGACTGGGGTTTCTTGCGAGTCTCACCCATTTTGGGGCATAGATGTATCAGGAGGAATTGTAATCTCACACCAAGGTTTGTTGGAACTTTCAAGGTTTTAAAGTAGATCAGACTAGTAACTTACCCATTTGAACTTTCTCAGAAATACCTATCAATGCATGATGTATTTCATGTATCTCAACTTCATTGATAACATCCTAACCTGAAAAATGTGTTTTATCATAATGAGGTCTGATTGGATGTTTATTCTTCCTTTTAGGAGCATCCAGCTTAGATTATTGATCAGAGCATAAAGACACTCTGATAAAGGTCAGTTCCTTTGGTAAGGGTGGTATAGTAGCACGACCGAGTAAAGGATGAGACCTAGGAATGAGAAGCTAATGTACGATCAAAATGGTCAGGGATCTTCACTGAAAATACCTCTTTACCCTCATAAGGACAACTCAGGCATGAGTTTTTTAAGGAGGGGAGGTTGTAACGACCCATATTTTCAAAAAGTTATGGATTATTGGGTTCCTGATTTGAATCCTTATCTTAATCATGGTGAATGTTTTATATGGACTAAATAAGTTCTCAGGAGCATCCAAGGCTTTTATGGAGCCCGAAGTTCTTGAAAAATAGGAAAAAGACTAGGCAACCCGATTTGGGTAAACCATTCGTCCCATCCAGCATGGTTTCTCTAAAACTGTTCAATTGTAAACAGTAGAACCTATAGGCCACATTGTTTTCCTTTAACTATGCGAACCGAGGTTCCCAACTGTGCGTGAATTATAGGTTTTTGGACTATGGGTTGTCCCATGATTTTCAACCCATGCACCTAAACCATGTGCCCCTTATTTTTGGGTGAATTTACTCTTTCCCCCAGCTTAACCTTATAATTCTTTTTCATTTTATCCTTCTTCCTCCAGTGGCTAAAACTCATTCCCCTCCTCCTGTAACTTCTTCTCTTCAATGATGTAGGATTGGAGCTATCTCCCACTTCCAGTGTCTATTTCTTAATCTATCAAAGGTGTTGGATCACTTAAGGAATGATCTCTCTTCTTTTTACCACCTATTAAATTTCACATTCAAATTTATCGATCTATTTAGGTGTATAATCTTTTGACCTATTTCCAGGGTGTTAGATTGTTTCCTATATTTTTCCCAACCTACTCTGAATATGCGGTCGATATCGAGTGAGGCATCGCCTACAGCCTTGATGTAGGTGGTAACAATATTTTTCATTCAATTTTTGATGTCTCATAATTATCTAGTTGTGTTTCATGCTAGATTTAGCAGAATGTCTACAGTATATTGATTTATTCATGTTAAATTGTTCGTTGGCCCGTGTTATATATCTATTGATCCTTTTTTAGTAGTTTAGAGGATGATTTCCTTGGTTATGAACACCATATGGGTGTGGAAAGTAAGTTTCCACTTAATGGTTAAGTGCATAATGGCTCAAAGCACCTAAATAGATTATATCTTAACATTTAAATGGAATTGACATCGAGAAATGAATATTAAATTGAACCAAAATAACCTCTTAGGTGTTTGGAACTCTTATAGATAGAATTTCCCATATAGGTAATTTTCTTGTTTAACTATGGTACCTTGAAATTCCTAATGATCCGATAACATCAATTTCCTTGTATTAATGATTTAAATTTAAATGTAATGGCATGCGTTAAATGGTAAGGTTTGTTGATGATGGATTACCCTTCCTTAAATTAATTAATTAACGTGAATGGAATTTCTTATGCACATTTATTTTATTTTCCTTGATGTAATGAATAGTTTAAATGGGGTTATTAGAGGGTGGCAAGGCCATGCTCATTATTTCTTCCATAACAATTGATTATACATGTAAACATGGTTATACCTTTCTTATGTATATGGGATTGATAATAGAGTTGTACTGAAGGTAATGGACCATACAATGATAATTATAATATGCTTTTGTAGAGGCTCTGATATAATGGAAAGAGACATTTTGAGCATGACTGTATCACACTAACTTACATCGGTTGTGGAGGATGACATCACATACCAATGAAATTTTTTGGATGGTGGGTTTTATGTGCCACATACCTTTATTAGAGTGATGAAATGATGGATCACTCAATATGTTGAGTGTCAGGCATGATGCCTCACACCCATATTGGTATGTAGAGCATGTACTCTATTTATTGATTTTATAAGCTAGTTAGATTGGTCATCAATGTCTGAGTTATGCCTCGGTTGAGCCAAAAACTAGTATTGTAGGTATATGGCCACTTATGTCTTTATTAACGTAGTTCATATAGGTCAATTCAATATATATTTAAACTATGTGTTATTACTATAAATATGGTACATGTTATGAATTCCATTCCAGCCATGAGATAAAGTAGGTAGACCCGCTAGGGGTCTTTTAGGAACCCGAGTGTGTGGTTATTTACTTTTTTATTCATATTTTTTTATTAATTCATTATGCATGAACACATTTTATTTACGATCACAACTCAGATTACGTGTAGAAATCGTTGGTGGTTGCCTACTAATATTTTTATCTCACACCCTACTAAGGACACCTTCAGTACCCAATAATATTATATGTCTATAGGTATTGATAAGTTAAAATATCCTCCAATAGGTTTTTGATATAGTTTTCTAGTTTGTACTTAGGAGTAGAGGATTGTGCATTCACTTGAGATTCAAGTGGATCATATTTTTGTTCTTTTGTTTAATTTTTTCATAGCAAGATTGTAATCTTGTTCCCATACACCCTTTTTGTATATCAGCATTCCATGTATACATGAATTGATACTAACATAGAGGATTTTATATTATTATTATTTGTTCATCTCTATTTATTATTCCACTACTTATTCATTTACATATTAAATTTGTTCACATATTCTTCTGCTATTGTTTTATGTTTTTTATTGTATCCATTATGCCACCCTGATAATAGGGTATAGTCTCCTTACTATACCATATTTAAACCATCATTGTTATTCGATAGCCTCTGTAATAAGGGGATGTGCACTTGAGGTCATGTGACCCACCAGCTCGGGACATGGGTCATGTGGACCCTGAGTCGATACAATAGAGGTTGATCATTCTACCTCATCCCCCAGCGGACTGTGAAGTGAAATGAACTGTAATGGCTTTGATTCCTTCTATAACTAGTATACAAATGATTCCTTCATAAGGCAGAGATCCACAATAAATATCCAAAGGGTTGTTTCTGTATATAAGTCCCACATCTATATGCAGTGAGACTAATTACTTACTATTTATTGTTTCTCACACAGAGAATAACTCATGTTGGATTTGAGAGTTTCAATAGTCATATCATTCACATCAAGAATCTCCACCGTCTTGGGAAACCTCATTGTGTAATCCCCAATGAGTGGCATGATATGTTTTCCAACACATAAGGTAATCCTACTTAGGGCTAGTTCTAAGGGCATGAATTAACTATGGGAATTCCAATTCCTAAAATAACCAGGATATGTAGGATTCCTTTCTATGGACTAAACTCATATTTTCATCCACTCTGGTGTAAGTCACACCATGTCTCTAACATTTCAACCATCACGACCTAATCATTCCCATCGACTAAACATTCCACCTCATCCGTTAGTGGACTAAGAAACTAAATGACCTACAACAACTCTGATTCTTTCCATAATCATGATATTTAGGATGTCTCCATGAGACTCGAGCTTGAATACCTGGTGCCTAAGTTCCCAAACATATGTCCTTTCTAAAGTATGTTAAATTGAATGTGTTTAATGAACTATTTGTGTTTTGATTACTGTAATAACTGGGATACGTTAGAAGTATCATAATGGCTCAATATCATCCTTGGACTACTAAATTCCTCCTTTCATGGAAGAAAAATTTGAAGTACCTGGTTATATGGATTTAGCACATAAGAAGTTGTATATTATTGGGAGAGAGATGAAGAAACTTGGATACATACAGATGTATTATATAATTAGATCCCCTTCTCCTTCTCATAAAAGTGGCTATCCCATGATCATTATGTTAGAGTAATCGATCCCATATCGGGACTTGAAAGATATTTTCAAATATTTCTTAAATTGATAAGATAGTCTCATAGTAGGAACTAATTCCCCCAAAAAGGATGTGATGAGAAATACCTCCCATACTCTAAACTAATGTGTGTTCTCAAGCACCATTGGGTCTAGTTCCCCAACTAACCACCTGCCTTTGGAATGATGGTTTGTACCCATTTATGGATGTGGGAACCATTGTGAGTTTCTAGGGAAGAATATAAAATGTTTAGCCTAATTTGAGTGATTGAGAAAGTCATTGAACCCCCCAAAATCAAAATTTTGGTCCAATATTTAATCATGGAATCTCCTTCATAACATAAAGATGATAGACTTATTAGTTCTTATTAAGCCACATCGTACATCAAATGAGAGGGTTTCCATCCACATTATTTTAGCCTAATGAAATAGTTGTTTCTCCTAAATCCATCATGGAGAAATAGTTTTTTAACCATTACATACCTAAATATATGTTTTTATGTCATTTAAAATAATTAATATTCCAATGAAATGTACTACATAGAATGTGTGTGCACTCCCTCTAAACTGATTATAAAAACATGTCTCACATACATTCTTTATGAAACAAAAATCACTTATGGATTTACTAAATTGAATGTTACATCACCTAAATACTTGTTTAATCCATAAATTGATATCTATATATTTCATATCTCATTAAAATTTCTTGGAGTCACAAACCCTCTAGGTTGTGTCATCTATATATATTCCTAAAAGCTATTAGTAAGGAGAGTAGTTTTGACGTACATCTACACAATTTCATTTTCATGGAAATATACTATAGAAAGAAGAATTAAAATGGATTTGGAAATTAAAACTGTAGAAAATGTTACATCATTTTGAATTAATTTTTGTTTTTAAACCCTTTAGACAATATTAGTGCTTTATAAGTACTCATATTACCATCTATTTTCAGTTTTCTATTGAATACTCATTTTCACCCAATGAACTTTACTTCATATAGGGGATCAAAATGAACCTATACATCGTTCCAATACATGGAATCCATCTTAAAATTTAGGGATTCTTTCCATCTAGCAGCTTCTAAACTATCTACCACCTCTTTGTAGGAAAGTGGAACTTTTCTTGTCTACCAATAATGAGTCACTATACATGGTGACTAAAATACCATATCTTTCTTATTATCTACCCTCTATAGTTATCCTATAAAATACATGTATTGTAGAGATGATGTTATCCTAAATATATATACCACATAGAGGGGTTTTTAAGAAGTTGTGATATTTTAAAATTTCCTTCCGCCCAAAATTATTCATTGTAACTTATTAATGTTTTCATCTTATCAACTTTATAACTCAACCCCCAAAACATGTAATGATAAAGAATGAATACATGGAAAAAAATGTTTTACATGAATTTATCTCAAATATGGTACCTAGACCTTTCCATGTCTACACTAATAAATCCATAAATATGCACTATATAAAGAAAATGAATAAAAATGAGCCAACTCCCATCATTATATTTTTTTACTTGAGTGGAAATGTTACTGGTTCATACTAGTGAAAATATTTTATTCTTCTTTCAAGAGAACAAAATATTGGAACCTGAAATTATGTTTTTTTGTAATCTATTTGGAAAAAATTCCATATAACCTCAATTATCAAAAGATATAGTTCTGGTCTCAAAACCATGAATACATTTAGATGTTGGAACTTTCCTATTTTTATAATGATTTATAGAACAATAACTATTCTTCACCTTTTATTTATTTTCTAAATAAATTTGGTTAGCCTCACCTTCACTGTTTCTTTCCATAATAATCTTAAAAATATTATTTATACTCAATGGAACTCACCTCTTTATGTACTCATGAATATCTCAAAAAAATGATACATGGAATTTAAACTCCTCGAAAAATCAACATTCATAAATCTAGTTGATTTCCTTTAAATCTTCTTGAAATATTGGATTCAACTTAAATCATCCCAAAATATCATTCCATGAAATCTATTCAAATCTTCCACAATTCATGGCTACAATCACTAAATTTTTGGGAACATTGAGCATTAATCATCCTTCTCAACATCGGCAGAATTAATTAACAATAAAAAATATAAATTATGTATGTAGAATTTTGGTAAAAGTTCCTATAATATGTACAACAATTATAGTTTTACTTTTTTGGTACACTTATTCTTGTTCTTCCCCATTTTTTTCAATATAAAATATACTTTCGTGAATTGTTGTAGCTTGAATGTACTCCTTCCATTTCCTCCTCTTTTGTATTTCATCCCTTTACTCTTCCTTCTTATCATTATTCATCTAAATCTATTCTTCTTAAGAGTATATTTTCAGCATAATTTATTTAATTAACATTCTAAATTGGATGAACATAATATATGTCATCAAATATTATTCTAAAAATAAGTAACACAATCTTATTCTAAAGTTATAGGTTCTAGCATTCTATATTATAACAAAAATTCTTTAATAACAAAAACCCTTATTGTATGATCATTTCACTTTTCTTCATTTTAAAATCTTTCCATAACATCGGAATTCATCTGGTTTGATTATTGAATCATATAGGGTTCTCTTTATGATGTCTTCATAAGGTATCCTCTACATTCAGTGACTTTTTATATTTACTTCTGAAAAATTTATCAATGTATCCAGGCATTGGATTAAAACCTCTATTATATAGAATATTTTCCTTGAAAAAAATTAGATTTATCTGAAAAATAAAACAAATCTCTTAAAAGGAATAAAAATTAATAAAAAACATTATAAAATCAAACCAAATGTTCATCAATATCCTCCATTTTATTTGATGGAAACATTGTCAATAAATATTATTTCATTTTTTCACCAAACTAAAAAATTTCAAATAGAGAGGTGTCCAGACCTCAAACTTCCATATTAATAAAAAATTTTAAGTAATTTAATCCTTATTTGACAAGAAATTTTGTGGCCATAATTTTAATACAATCCCCTTAAAAAATCATTTAAAAATCTAACTTTAAAAATTTAGACTCCCACTTTCTATGATTGCTCCAGCTTCAGAATCACAAAATAAAATGTTTCGAGTGGTCCTTATTATCCCCCTATGTCAATAGAATCCAACGTAAAATGGGTTTTAATCAATAAATTTCTTAAGTTAGTATTGAAGGATGGATATGTAGTTTTATCCTCAATTCCTCAAATCAATCCCCTCGCATAGCTTTTGTGAATATATCAACAATTTATCTTCCATTGAAATATTTTCATGATTTACATCTCCACATGAAACTTTTCCTTGATAAATTGATATTAAATGTAAATGTGATTAGATATGGGATGTTGCATTAGATTTTTAGATTGACCAATTACAACTTGATTATCAAAAATAATTTTGAATATATTATTTACATAAACCATAAAATATTCTAGTTGAACATTCATCCATATCATTTGTGTACATGCCTATGTTGTGGGATACTATTATGGTTTCTATGTACTTAACACAATAGAACTATTTATTTTACTATTCCAACACAGAGTACATTATCCCAAGAATAAATCTCCTCCTAATATTTATTTTCAACAATTTCAATCTTCAGTATTTTCATCATCAGTGAAACCAAGTTCAAACCATTTATTATTTTATACATCAAGACACAATTTGATGTCCCATTAACAAAAATGGGGATTATATTATTTCCATCATGAGTTATTACTTGAGATCAAATGAATATCTTATAATTATGTTACAACATTTAAAATGGTGTGCCCTGATATAGTAAGATAAACAAAACTTCTTATAGTACTTTTAAAGTATTTCTGATTCACATTATTATCAGTTTCATATTGGATAATTCTCACACCAACATTAAAGGGTTCATTAACTTCCTCTAATTCATTCATTACAAATTTCATTAATAATTCACTATAATAATATTCTTGTGAAAGGAATATGTATCTTTCTTTCTGTTGAACTTGTATTCCTAGAAGCAAATTCAACTCCTAGAGAATTGACATGTCCAATATCATATTCATCTATTTGTAAAATTCTTCACAATAATTATCCCTATAACAAGAAAAAATTATTTCATTATCATAAACAATGAATATAAGCATACATTTACTCATCTGTTTAACATATAAGATTCTATAAACTATTCGATTATAAATGATTAATTACATCAAGAAACTATCATATTTTTAATACCAACCATGAGGGGACTGTTTCAATCCATGAAATTATTATTTTGTTTTCAAATCATGGTTTAATTATAATCATGTTTGAACCCATCAGGTTACCGAACATAAACTTCTTATTTAATTACATTTTTCATGAACTATGATTAACATTCATCTTATGGACTTTGTAATTTTGATGAGAATTGAAAGATATTAACATTTTGATTGTTTCAAGTCTTTCAATAGGGGGATAAGTTTCATTAAAATCAAAACCTTATACCTTTGAATAATATTTTTAAACTATCAATGATTTATTCCTTGAAATTTTCCCCTTTTTATTGGGTTTATTTACAAACAAATATTTTTCTTTGTAACATTATTTCCTCTAATTTAAGGAATAATATTCCATGTGTAATTTTTCTCAGTTTAATTAAACTCTTCATTCATACCATTTAACCATTATTTATACACAATTGATTCAGAAATATATTTTGGTTCAATTTGTGAAATAAAAGACATCAGATTTTTAAACCAGAATTCCCATTTGTTCTGAATTAGAGATTCCTGATTTCAGATGATATTACTAGGTTTAACTTTTTTTCAAGACCAGAATTTATGTTTTTATCTTCAAATCATTCTATACTCATTACTAGTCTAATAAAAATAAATATATCAACCTTACTTTTTCTTACATTATGATTACATCATTTTTAATATAGACATCATAAAATTTTTACAATATAGGATCCAAAGGATTATTATCTTAGGGAAATTAGGACCATACATCACTTATTCATAATAAAATATAAAAATATTTTTAGAATATTTTTCTTTATAATTATAATGCTCGCATTCTCCTTTTTACATGTAGTCACCTGAAGATATACATCAATGAAATGGGTGGGATGAAAGCTCAGTAAGAGGATAAATAAGGGACATGAATCAATATAACATGAGTGAGAATAATAATAATCATAATCATAACATAAAAATAGGATCATCATCAACATAATAAGGGAAAAATGAATGATTTAATGGAATGTGGAAAAGTGTAAAAATGAAACATCGTTTCGTTGTTGTCAAATACCACACATAGTAGTGAACAAATCTAGCATCATCGTTACGGTTAATGTGCATAATAATAACATCATCATTGTGTAAAAAACCTAGCATCATTTTCACACATATTAAACATTATATCATGGGATACCTCACATTACCCAATACATTTGAGGAATATATAATTATTTTACCACCTGTCAAATCATTATATTTATAGAATCCTTAATGCCACATAGAACATATTACAATCATTGTCATAAATTAACCCATAGTGATGAATGGGTTCCAAAAGGATTTAATCATTAATGATTTGATTCATAGAATTGGGGTTTCCAAATGAAAAGGTTAAAAACATATTTCTTATAGAAATCATCACACTTGAGTGAAGAAGAAACCACTCAAGAGGAATCATGATGTGTGTTGGAAAGAATGGTTATTTTGGAAAAATTTTATATTTGTCATAAAATAATGTTTGGGACTATTGATCGGCGGGTATTGTAGCGATGCCAGGATACTGTAGCGGTGGCAGGGCACTGTAGCAGCGTTGGTACTGTAGCAGTCGGGTTACTATTCACAGAATGGGCTTTAGGCCAAAATTTGGGCCTATGGGCTATGTAATGGGCTACATGCCCACTGGGCCTTCGGGCTATGTAATGGGTCTCCTTCTACCCAGTTAAAAGAGGTATTTGCTTTTCTTTAATAATAAAATGAGGCTTCAGCCCCAAACTTTAAAAAAAGGACCTATTACACATCTATTTAAATTATTATACTTTTATGAAGTTAGTTTATGGTCATTTCAATGATTTATAGAGTTCAATTTCGTCGTTCTGGGACTGTTCATTTTCCTGGTTTTCATGCTTGGGTCACTTGTATATAATTATGAGAGGTCTTTTAAAATTAGACTAATTATATAGAAGTTAAATAAAGATTTATTATGAAATTTAAGGAGTCTAAATGGCCCCATATATCATTCTACAATTTTTAAGATGATTCATTTGATAAAACACTAAGGATAAATGTTTAGTTAATCTTTATGGTTTTTTAGACCATCACAGACTAGTTATTTTATATTTAATATTATGTCTATAAATTAATTATAGAATAATAAACAGTTATAATATACATATTATAATATTATTTAACCATAATAATGGTTTTGTGACCATCATTTAAGGAGGTAGTGGAAAATGAGAACTCGTCGTCCCCAAAGGTGGTGGACCGACTTATCACGGATGATCTTTTTGTTTTTAGAAAAAAATGAGATGAAAATAGACTTGAAGATGGATATTCCATTAAAAAAATAAAATTATAATATATATATATATATATATGATAGTGTATTTATAATTCCACTTTTGATAGATAAGGTGATGAGATTATATAAAAATAAAAGAAATTAAAAATAAGGATTGGGGATTTTACCTCACGAATGTTGTCTCCTTGAGAACCTATTTAGGGAACTTAGGTTTGGTCTTCTATTTATAAATGTAGAACTTGGATGTGGGGAAGAGTATTTGGAATTGAATTGGATAGAATACCAAAAATATACATGAATTATAATGTCTGAGGTGAAGGGGTGGTATTTATAAGGGGGAGGGTTTTTTATTATTATATTCATTAGTTTATTACTTTGGCTCATTAATTTCAATAGTATTGATTATTATGACTATATACAATAACTAGATCATGTGATTTTGAACTAATGGGTTATTACATCATGAATGACATAAAAATTCATGTATTTGGCTTATAATGTTAAGTACCGTAAATTATTGTATTTTATTATTCAACAAAAATTCAACTAATTTTGAAAAATCCCCAAAGATAACATTAACCATTTTGTAATATGTAGATTTCAAAAATGTAACCATTTTATGAAAATAATTTTATAAATATTAAAAATATTAATTTTCAAATAAAATCATCATTTATTCAAAAAATACTAATTTTAATAATATAATTGATTTTATAACCCTTTGAAAAATTAATTAATGTCTCATAAAATTAACTTATAATTATAATACAAAAAAATATTAATTTATGAATTTATTTTATGAAAATAAATTTTCTATTAAATCATAATATAAATTTCTAAATAAACATTTACATTTTTCAATAAATATTAACACTTAATTTTTCATTTTAAAACATTTATTTACTTATACCATTTATGAAAATACCTAAATTTTGTTTACACTTTTATAGACGGAGTTACTATTATAATGGAAATAATATTTTTCCTAATAGTCTGATTACTATTCCAGTGGTCATGTTACTATTCCAATGGTACAGGTTCCTTAATTCTTATAAATAAAATTTATTTCATTCATTATTATCTCACTTATATTTTCTCTCAATTATATATATATATATATTTATATTTATATTTATCTTCAAAATAAATATTATATTATTAAAATTATGTTTTATATCTACAGCTATGTTTGTGAGTGCAGTCTTTCTAGTGGTTTGAGTGGTTCCAAAATTTTTATTCTGATTATATTATTTTATATTTATTTTCCCACTAAAATATTTGGAATTTTATTGGTTTTTTTACAAATTAGTCATTTTTTAAAATAATTTTTTTCTTGGTTTCTCTATGTGATGTATGTTTTTGTGACATAATTATAAGAAGATAAATTCTATTGATAATTTTTTTATTTGTTAAATTCTTCCCCCCTTATGAAATTTCAGCCTCAAATTTTTTTTCCATACTAAGGTGAAAACATGTGAGGGTATTTCTCCTTTATTACCTCCTCTGGTTCCATGTAGCCTCTTCATACGGATGGTTTCTCCGTATTATATTGATAAAGTTGGTGTTATTTTTACGTAGAACCATGTCTCTACGATCCAAAATCTTCCCCCAAACACTCTTCATAGGAGATAACATTTTCCATTTGTACCACTTATGAGTTTAGTTTATGTGAGTGATCAGATATATTCCTCCTCATGAGAGATATATAGAATAAATCATGCACTTGAGACATGTTTTGTGGATGTTCAAGATGATAGGACACTTCTCCAATGCAATAAAGGATCTCAAAGAGGTCAATATACCTTAGGATAAGATTTCATTTCTTTTCAAACTGTGTGAATATCTTTTATGGTGATATATGAAGGAAAACATTGTCCCCAACTTCAAAATCCAATTCCCACTAACTGTTGTTATCCTATCACTTCTTCTGACTCTAGAAGCTTTTATATGTTGTTGGATAGATTGAACATTCTCATCTATCTCTTTCACATGATCATGTCCAATTATCTTTTCTCACCAACTTCATCCAAAAATTTTTGAGTTCTATATCGCTTCCCATACAGAGCTTCATACGGGGCCATCTGAATACTCAAGTAGAAACTATTGTTATATAAAAACTCAACTATTGAGAGATTCTGATAAAATCTACATTCAAATTACATTGATAAGGAACCTAGAATTTCCACAAGTGTCTCAATGGTCCTTTTATATTTTCCATCAGTTTGGGGGTGATAGGCTGTGATGGAATTTAATTTAGTACTCAAATCATTTTGAAGACTTCTCCAAAGGCTAGATGTGAACCTTGTGTCATGATTAGATATGAGAAAAAGTGGAACCCCATGCAGCTTCACTACTTCATTCATGTATATCATGCAATGTTTTTAAGGTGATAATTATTCCTATGTATAAATTAAGTGGTAATCCTTGGTGAGTCAATCCACCACAACCCATATCCGATTGTTTCCTTTGTACATCTTTGGGAGAATAATGACGAAGTCCACAGTGATATTCTCCCATTTTCATGTGGGTATAGGAAATTAATTCACCATCCCCTTGTACTTATTTCACTCTTCTTTAACTTGAGGACATACCAAACATCTTGAGATATACTCTACAATCTTCTTCTTAATGTGTTCCCACTATAATATCTCTCGATTATCATGGTATATCATGGTACTTAAAGGATGGATAGAGAAAGGTGAGCTATTTGGATTATCCAATAGCTCCTTTATTTCAGGTGATGAAGGAACATAATGTCTCAGTCCAAACTGAATCACACCATCATCATTGATCTAAAACTCATGTAACTTCCCTCCCAACATTTACTAATTTCACCTTATTTTGTAGCACCAAAATCATCCCTTTGTACCTCCTTGATCTTATCTTAGATATATTGTAGGGAAATAATTTGCAAATGGAAGGATGTATTATCTTTCATTATTATTTCCAAATCCATCCTCTACATATCCATGATGATTGGGTCATTCCCAATTTGCATCATGGATAAGGTAGAAGGTTCATTTATTCTAAGAGCATCAGCTACCATGTTCTCCTTTCCTGTATGGTCATGAATAGAGTAATCATAGTGCTTGATTAGTTATCACCATATTCTTTGATGAATTCTGAGATTTATCTATGTGAATATATACTTTAGACTCTTTTGATTGGTATATATGTCACACTTCTCACCATAGAGATATTACCACCATATTTTCTAGGAAAATATCACAGTTTCTATCTCCAGATCATGTGTTGGGTAGTTTTACTCATGGATCTTAAACTATCATGGGGAATAGGCTATCACTTTATCATTATGCATGAATATACAACCCAAGTCTTTCTTTGAAGTATCACTGTATATGAAAAACAATTCTTCACCGATTATTAGTGTGATTATAGGTGTAGTGATTAGCCTCTTCTTGAGCTCTGTGAGGTATTCCTCAAATTATTCCCTCCAGAAATACTTTACCCCTTCCCATGTTAAATTACTTAGCGGTCTACAAAATCATGATAAATATTTCACAAAATGTTAGCAGTACATGGATATGCCATAAAACCTACATATTTCCATGAAACTAGAGGCTCTAGGTCATTCCTCAATTTCCTTTTTTTAAGGTTTTATAGAAATTCCCTCAATTCTGATCACATCCCCCAAGAATGTGACATGTCACATACAAAAGTCACACATGTTGAACTTGGTGTAAAATTTATCCTTTCTTAAAGTCACCAACACAATCCTTATATGTTCCTCATGTTCATCATTTCTCTTGGAGTAAATGATAATATCTTTGATAAATACTAAAAA
This sequence comes from Viscum album, assembly GCA_963277665.1. Taxonomy (NCBI): domain Eukaryota; kingdom Viridiplantae; phylum Streptophyta; class Magnoliopsida; order Santalales; family Viscaceae; genus Viscum; species Viscum album. The sequence continues at coordinate 1,646,905 of CAUJRU010000015.1, read as the reverse complement.
AATTTGTGAAGACCCAACTCTAGAAAACCAGGAGTTGGTGCCTTCTGAACATGATGTATCGTTTTGAAATAAAAACATGCACTGATAAACACACATCACGTCCCATACAGAGGATCAAATTTAGTTCGGGCTCTAGGAAACTAGCAACTTCAGGGATGTTTCATCTGATAAAAGTTGTTACCTGAAAATTTTAAATCAAAATGTAGGGTGATCATAAGATTGCCCAGTAAGGGATTTTAAAATAAACCAATGTAACTTTTGAAAGAATTCTTTAAAAAAATCCATAGAACATTCTCTTAAGGAAAACTGTAACACATGTAACATAACATAAAAGTTCTCAATCAAGATTTTCAAGGAATACATGAATCAATTATAAAATTTTTCAAAGGGGTAATAAAGGTCATCATAAACAAGTATGACATATGATTATTTAAGAACAAATTAAACAGTTAAGAATAATACAAAATCAGAGTTGTGCGTGATGGAAACAACTTCAATTTCATAAGTTTGTTACTATCTTACTGAGTGATAAGCACAAATCATGCCTTAAACCTTTACTTGAGACTACAATACGAACTTGATAAAAAACATAAAGACAAGAGTAGTGAAAGAATAGGCATATCATTTTGAAAATAACTTGTAACATAACTTGAATATGTGTCTTCAACATTTCATTTAGACATTCATGAACATATCACCAAGGTCCATCCTCAAGGTGTCATAAAAATTACCAAGGTTATTCACCAATGTATCGTGAAACTTGTCATCTCTAGAGATTGATTCTTTACCCAATGCATTAGAGCGCTATCAGGGTGCAACCTTAATATGTCTTAATGTTCATGTGTTCCACATAGGTAATAATTTACTTAAACGGGGTTGTATATTCAATATGTCCCATACCACCGTGAATAATTCCTTCATAGTTGGTCATATTAGTTGAATTAACATATCTTATAAGTGTGACATGTATGTAGATAATTAAAAACCAAACTTACAATTATGTGACCGTTATAAAATGTAAAGAAGAAAGGTAGATCCTGGAACATACATTGACAACTAAGGTACTAAAATAAAATCAAACTAGAATCATCACCTGCAAGTTTATTCTTAAAATTCTAAAGTTTTATCATCCAATTAATAAAAGGTGAAACAAATATTTCATGTAAGGTTTCGAGCTTGAACATGCTAAAACATTAAATATTAATTAGACTTTTCATACAACAGAATAATTTCCATAATAGAAAGCATGGATCATTACCATAAGAAACATCATGTAAAACATAGGAAGAAAATAAGTTACTCTTAACTGTGGATTTAAGTTTTGTTTAACACCCTATTTCTTAGGTTTTAAAACTTCACCCAACCCAAGACTTAATGAGTAAAGACCTCAGAATTGGGTATAATAAAGGTTCATGCAACATATAAGGTATATTTATGTAAATACATTCATACTAGATGAGTGTCACGTTCATGTGCATTAACCCCCTAAAGGTGTAAGTTTAAAAGGTATTATATAGGGTAGGTAATATCTTTAGTCATGAAAAAAAAATTTGTTTAAAAAAAACTTCCCATATAATTTTATTAAAACCGAACACATATAACATTTCCCATATATATATATATAAATTAAACATAATGGATGGAGTGTTCGTGGGCCTATGCAAAAATAGAGAGGGTAAGTCCACTCTTATATATATATATATATAACCTATGTTCTTATGATAAAATATGTACATATACTAAAATATAGCATGTCTTAAGGTTTGATAAATATTTAATAAATTATAAATATTCTGAAATTACCAAATTTAAGGATTTAGGTTCGGATATAAGAAGCGTCTCAACTAACCCGTAGAGATATTAAAAATACAAGGTTTTATAAACATATATATGTATATGTACAAATATATATAACTCAACACCACGTACCAATGCATCATATTCCTTACGTCCATACACTATTTGAACACCCAAAACCCGAACAAATATATAACATTTTCCAAATATATTTGTATTTACATTTTTGAAAACATGCAAAGGTGAACATGTGCGACGTAGGAACATTTATACACAAAATTCAGACATATAACCAAAGTATAAAGGTCATGCCCATTCATACTTATAACTGACGTATATACATATAACCAAAAGTATACATGTACTTTCAAAACAATAAAATGAGGCAAAGTACAATCCTCTTGTTCTTTATGACATTTGAGCACAAGAGGACCTAATGGCCTAGGCTTGACATTGAATAACTCTTGGGCAGAACCGTAAGGTTATAAGTATGTACTTTATGAAAATATAAGCTTATATACTCCCGGAGAATTAAGACAAGGAAAAACTGAACCCTCACCGTTAAAACATGGTGAAATAGGATTTGAGGGAGATTGGATGGTGTTCACTGGAGGCTTGAACGGGAAGAAGAACCGAGTGGTCTCGGTTATTTATAGACAAGAGCTTACAGACCATCTTACACGCAAAACGTTCCCTCTTGCATTTGCATTCAATGGAGGGTGTCATGCTGGAAGAGAAAGAGGAGACATGGGGTTCCCCGAAGGTCACAAGTTAAGTAAGAAACATGGAGTAGGGTTACTGGTGTAACCCATGTGCAGAGGAGGATGATGACGCGGATAGGGGAAAAGCTGGGGGAAAAAAACGACCCAAATAGATCCCATCGCCGATCCAAGGTCTGAGATGTATCTTCGGTTTTAAAGAATTGAGCGGATTTGATTAGATCTAAGTTTGATCAGACGTCCTCGGTTCGCTATGGATTTTTAAAAAACCTCGATGTCCGTGATTAGATCCTTCCGGATCAAATAGTTGAGAAAAACAGCGGAGAGGGATGCGGTCGCTGAGGGTCGAGCGCGGGGTCGGTTTCGATGGCCCAGGTCATGCGATGAGAGATCCAGCGGCCACGATTGTGTTTCTTCTGAATAAACAGTTCCCACATCGAAAGGGAGCGTAGTTTTCTCCTCCCTTATTACCCCGAGCCTCACATTGAGTGTTTAGAAAAAACACAACACCCACGAAGGGGGCCCTATACACGGGCTCCCGCCTACAGGCCTTGGCCTACCCTGCCGTAGCCTCATGCCCACACTGGTGAACCTACGTGCTCTTGCTCGCTCCCATGTTCCCTTCAGGAAACCCCTACACGAGATCGGTCTGGCCTTGGATTGGAGCTTAGGGTCAGGCTCGTCCACTTCGTGTGAGCTGCCGCCCTCAGCCCTAGCCAAAAGGGCTGGCCCTAGTGGGCCATTTTTTTGGTAAATTCTACACTAAAAAAGTTTTAAAGAAGTGGAAAACAAACCATTCATTAAAACTATATAGAATTTATATTCTTAAACATTAATGAATACAAACTAAACTATGTCTAAATTAAAAGTATTTCTAATATTACAAACACTGAAACTTTTTAAAGGAAAAAGTTATAAAAATATTTTAATAAACCTATTTGATAACTTTTTTCCAGTATAATAGAAAACTTATTTCAATAAAAACATAATTTAATTTGAAGAAATTTAAACACAATTTATCAAATTATTTAAGAAAATGAAAATCGTTACATTGCATTTGAAATATTCGCAATGTTTTGAATTCCTTACTACTTTTAAAAATTATATATGTGAAAACGAGGTATTAGCCATTTTCTTTTAGAGTTCATAAACAGTGGTTATATCTATAATTTTAATTGTGACTTAGTCCTTAAGAAATTTATTAATTCATAAATACTTTTAATTATCACAACAAGGTCCAACAGCTATAATTATAGCTTTTAGCTTTAAACGGTCGCCAGGGAAACGGTCGGGTTGATCCCCTATAAAACCCCTTATTATGGTGTCTCAAACTCAAGGTAACCGAAGAAGATGGTGCTCCTGATCCCACTGATGATCATCACGGTATTCATGATTACGGTGGTGATGTTCATTATTTCGACTGACTCGAGGGATCTCCTTTATTATCCGGGCCTCATTGTAGTACTTGGGGGTCTTCCCATGGCTTTGATAGGGTTTTTAAATGGTATAAATGGTTAGAATGAATACCCTGTTGATCTTGGTGTATTGAAAACACTATGGTGTTCCTTTTTTTATTATGAAAAATCCTTGTATCTATTTTTGTTTTACTAGGTTTCATTATAAAATAAAATAAACCATATTATTACTTTCTCATGAGAAACAAGTCTGTTCAGTTATTAAGGAATTCAAAAAAAATAAAACATTAACTGATCAAAACAAGAGGTACAAGATTTTGGGGTGTTACATTATTCCCCCCTTCAGAAAATTGCATCCTCTCAATTTATTTCATAAAACCATAAAGGTTCTCCGATGTTCTCACCATAACCCCCATCGTAGAGGATCCTTATGTGCGTTTAGTGGAATTCCCAAATTGATGCTCAACTCTTCTAGTTCCCTGATCTAGATACACTTCGGGCAGATGGGGTTGAACTCATGTACTGGACACTCAGGATTCCAAAGGGAGGCTCGAACGGTAAAATGTTTGGAAATGTCCATATGGACCAACGTACAAAGAACTCGCCCAATTACATCTCGGTAGAGAACATCTAAGATTTAGATATTGTCGTACATACTAACACTGAGGAGATGATACATTTTGGTCACATAAATGTTTACCTCTAAAGCACCCTCTTGAAATTTTACTCTGGCCGAGTAGTTCTGGCCTATGGTGAAACACAAGAATATCTCTTCATGGTATTTTCTTACACTCGACCAATTGTGCTGAGCCTATGCGGTAGTAGATGGAAGCATTTCCTTGATAGGTGTGGCGGATCTCCAGACCGTTTGCCACCTCAAACAATTTCTTGCACGTTCCTCACAGGTTTGCGAAGGGACGATACTTGTCCTCACAGGTTTTGATTGCAATAATCTCCAGTATCTCAGTAGGAATAGATAACATGTGGGTTTGTCCTTCCCTTTGAAAGTTTAAGACGGGAGTTCAATCACTTGAAATCCATCCCAAAAGTATAAACAAAGTAATGACAGGTATGGAAAAAACAATATTTCAATAAAACGTAAGTTATTACTAAACATCAGTGCATGAGTTTCCCCTAATAACCTACTACACGAAACCCACATAGAGAAGAAAAACTCCCTATCTCCTCAAACCAAGCACAGGCTGAGCATTCGGTGTTAAACTCATGGGGGCACATGTGACCTCTTATGAGTATAAAATGAGGGGTATGATGTTGGGAGACGTCCAAATACACTTGTTTCTTGAAAGAAAGTTGGTTGGACTCATCTTCTAACATTCTGTAGTCCATCAACTGGCCCCAAAAGCCGTAGTTCAAGATTTGACAAAGATAGGACGCTCGGAGGTCACCGGCAGCAGCAGCTTCTTGAAAAATGTCGTGGGCCATAAAGCCAAAGTCCTCACCTGCCGTGAACACCTAGAAAAGTCCCTCATTATACTTTACCTGACATACATAGGAGGGTAATTCAGTCATCATTATAAGGAGTTAATCAAATCCTAACCCCCGGTGTATCCAAAGAACCCGTGATGAGTTTGACACAACGAATAGGTGTTTGAATGTCATGTAGATACGGGAATAGTTTAGAAACTTATCTCGGCTAGCTAAAGACAAAATGGTCTTTAGGGCCTCAGTGGGGAGAGACAAAAGATTAGTACCTTCATTTTCCATCTAAAAATTAAGAAAACTCATTTTTAGTAATGTTGATGCATATTTTTCTTTGTTTCAATTCTGGCCTTCCAGAGTTATCCAAACCGAACCCTCTGATACCAACTGTGAAGACCCGACTCCAGAAAACCATGAGCTGGTGCCTTCTGAACATGATGTGTCATTTTGAAATAAAAACATGCACTGATAAACACACATCACGTCCCACACAGAGGATCGAGTTCGGTTCGGGCTCTAGGAAATTTGTAACTTCAAGGATGTTTCATCTGATAAAAGCTATAACCTGAAAATTTTAAATCAAAATATAGGGTGAGAATAAGAATTCCCAGTAAGGGGTTTTAAAATAAACCAATGTAACTTTTGAAATCATTCTATTAAACTATCCATAGAACATTCTCTTAACAAAAACTCTAACACATGTAACATAACATAAAAGTGCTCAATCAAGATTTTCATGGAATACATGAATCAATTATGAAATTTTTCAAAGGGGTAATAAAGGTAATCATAAACAAGTATGAAATATGATTATTTAAGCACAAATTAAACAGTTAAGAGTAATACATAATCAGAGTTGCGCGTGAAGGAAACAACTTCAATTTCATAAGTTGGTTATTATCTTACTGAGTGATAAACACAAATCATGCCCTAAACCTTTACTTGTGACATCAATATGAACTAGATAAAAAACATAAGGACAAGTGTAGTGAAATAATAGGCATATAATTTTGAAAAGAACTTGTAACATAACTTGAATATGTGTCTTCAACATTTCATTTAGACATTCATGAACATATCACCAAGGTTCATTCCCAAGGTGTCATAAAAATTTCCAAGGTTATTCAACAGGGTATCGTGAAACCTATCATCTCAAGAAATTGATTCTTTAACCAATGCATTGGAGCACTATCAGGGTGCACCCTTAATATGTCTTAACATTAATGTGAGCCACATAGATCATAGTTTAATTAAATGGGTTGGTATATTCAATATGTCCCACACCAACTTGAATAATTCATTCATAGTTGGTCATATTAGTTTAATTTACATATCTTATATGTGTGACATGCATATAGATAATTAAAAACCAAACTTACAATTACGTGACTGTTATCAAGTGGAAAGAAGAAAGTTAGTTCATGGCGCATACATTGACATCTAAGGTACTAAAAGAAAAGAAAACTAGAATCAGCACCTGCAGGTTTTTACTTTGTAACACCCCAAGGTTTTGAAAATAAATATAGAATTCCATTTTATAATCTAGCCATTAAACACAACTTTGCATCTTCTATGTTTTGAATTTCGAAAAATGGTCATCTAGAGTTGTGTTCAGTAAGTCATTTGGAGTCTGATAGAACAAACTTGATTTTTGGTAAATGGTAACATACCCTTATGAATAGTAATATGACCCTTATGAATAGTAAATAATACTATTTTTTTAAGGTAATAGGATAATGGGATCTTAATTAATTTTTCAATGTCACACTAAACAAATTGCACTTTAGGGTTGTTATTTTTCGAATTAAGCATGACCTTATTTAAAAATTAAATTAATAATATTTTTAAATTTATTTTTGAAAAATCTAGTTCACTTTTGAAATATACATGTCGAAAAATGGTAGAGGTAAATTTTTGGGATTCTTTCTGATATTTTTGAATTTTTTATGAATAGTGAAATATGGTAAAATACCATATATTCAATTTATCAGTTAAATACACTATTTGTGACATCATATGTGAAGTAAGGAAACTTTATTAGAAATCACATGATATTATTACTATTTAGGGTCACTTTCATTGAGACTATTCATGGTCTTGAAAAAAAATATTATAATAATGATTAAAATAATCTAAAATACCTCCCCTCCTCCACTATAAATACCACCCTCACTCCCATCTTCCTCCCACACCTCTAAAGCCCTGAGCATTGTCTAATTGCTACCAAATTCTATCCCCAATCTTCTTCCCCACTTCCTAGAGATTCTGTTCTCGCCAAAAGACCAAAACCAAAGCCCTTAACGAGGATCTCAAGGAGAGGAGATCAAGAGGTAAACATCCTCTTTTATTTTCTTTATTTTCTTTCATTTTATGTTATTCTCTTCCATTACCTTTGGCTTGTGGTGGGATATTTCATTAAATATTCCCCCCTACTGTAAATATCATGTATGAATGAGGAGATATTCCATTCCTCTCATCAAACTATTTTTATAAAATTTTAAGAGAGGGGGTTAGGCTGCCGAATTTTCGTGACAAATTTATCAAGTTTTCTTTCATTTTAAGATTCATTTCTTTTCTTCTTCTTTACTAACCTCCTCTGACCAAATCATCATTATAACTCCATTATCACATATATACTGAAATTATATCATGTTAATGGAAGAACCATCATAAATATTCTTACTCCCTCCCTATTATTTTTATAAACGAAATCAACGTCCATGAGGTTCTAATTTATAGCCTCCGTGGATGACGAAGTTTCATTATTCAATTTCTTATTCATTACTAGTCCTAAAACCATATTTATTGTTGAACCAAAATATAATATATTTATTATAACCTATTTAATATTCATGAACCATAATGTGTACATATAATTAAGTTATATGACAAAACTAGTTCATAATAATCCAAATACCGCCGAATAATCAAAGTGGTTGTCATCTAATGATTCAACCTCATTTCATGTAACCAAATGATAGAAATGGACACTAAAAATTCTGGATGTTCATAAATAATATTTAATTTCAATTCTGGAGATTTACATCCATTCCACTTCATTACTTAAAATCAAGTGAACCAAATATGAAAATCGAGAAAACAAACACCTTGGAACGACAGAATTCCATATAATAACTTATAAATAATAATATAAATGAACTAAATAGAATTATGATAAACTAAATACATGTCTATTAGGTTCTTAAATATGTTATTGACATGTATAATTTCACATTCCAGGATCTTAAGTTCAGAAAGAGAAAACATTCGGATTTAAGGTAAGTGTTTTCCACCCAAACAACCCTTTTCATTCGGGATACTTTCATTGTATAAATACCTCAATGAAATTCTTATGTATTGTTATGTACTCATCATATATTATGTTTGAGTATCATATATATGTCTAAAATCCAGAAAACTTCTTTATTTTATTGATAGTTACACGTTTTAAAAGGAACTATCAAATTGTTTCCAAAATACAAGCCCGATTCAAGGGAAGTTATGAAATTATTATCTATTTTCAAGGGCACTATATAATCTGTTTTTGGAAACCATTATCTTTATAAAATCACGCATTTGATTATGAAAATACCATCTTACTTCAATTCTGGTTTTATACAAAGATTTTCCAAAATAACTCTTCTTTTCAAAATAAAAGAGTATTTATCTCAAGAATTGCTTAATGATTTTGTAAGAGTGTTTTCATCTAATTCAATACTATTGTTGATTCAATGGTATTATTGATTTTAATCATTTATGATTTCATCTACCATATTTTATTGAATGGTTTATGACTATCTTTATTGTGGACAATCTATGCTAAAACCATTCACCGTATTTCTTGGAATGGTTAGAGTTTTATGTTTAATGATTGGGTAATGTTAGTTACATTTCATATGATAGTTTCAATATGAATGTATATGATGTATATGTTGATCCCCGCTCATATGAGGAATGCATTGGACTTATTATGTGACAGGTGGGGCCTGCTATTTCCCCTCGATGTATCGGTGAGTCTCATGAGACAAATATACTTGTAATTGGCCGAGGCCATTCCCAATGTGATATATGGATTTTGGTTGAGGCCTTAATCACTAGATGTCTTGGCCGAGGCCTTGACAAAATGATTCAGAATTTCTGGCATTATGAATTCCATAATTGTGAGTTTATCTATTGATATTTCATGTGGTTATTTGATTAGTAGAATACCCATGATTATGTTTTATTATATCAGTATTTACTCAACTCATTTTCCTGCCATAATGTGTTCATGCTTTTTATTAAAGGCATGTGTTTTCAATTATTCACCATGTCTAATGTTTATATTATCTTCCACTGTATTTATTACTCTTACTGAGCATTTGATATCACCCCTTTCTTATTTTTCATTTTCTCTGGAGATGATGAAGTAATTTATGAGTAGCATGCAAGAAAAATCTAGGAGACATGATGTTTCTAGTGGTATAATTAGTGTTGTATTTCCCTTCATGTTGTAATGATGAACTTATGTATGTATCTTGTTTCCAATAATACTAAACTACTCAGTCCTTTGGGATTCATATTCCTTGTATGTATGCCAACGTAATCAAATAAGGAACCGGCTCCAGGCAATTAGGTTTGGGTCCTTACAATTGGTATCAGAGGAATGTTTAGTAGAAAACTTGGAAACCAGATTTAGAAAATGTAGATTAGGGAAGAGTCCATATGATAATCGTTGAGGATAAACATACAAGAACATCCTGGTATTTTGGTATGGAGTAGATTATGTGGATAATTCAAGCAATACATCCCTGTCTGGATACGAGCTTGTGGAGGTGGCTCTAGCACAGATATACCTAGTAGCGAAAGCTCTGATAAGGAGTTTCAGGCTTGACTCAGGGTATCCTGGTATATGACAACGGACCTTGTTTCTCTATTGGTTACGACACTCCCAGGGGATATTCTTAGGATAATTCATGTTTTCTTTACATGCCATTATGAAGGATTTAAATGTATATTTTTCCTCAAAGATACTGTGTTTTTTATTAAGAGATTAACTATGCATAAGATTTCAATTTATGCTTAGTATTTTTCTACATTAAGATAATAAATTATGATTCCTACCATAATCTAGTGTATGCCATTATTTAGAGATGATGCCTAGTGGAAGGAATGAAAACCGTACGAACGCAGGTGTCCCCTATAGGGATTTCCCTCCGATGCAAGATAATGATGTTGTCTATGGTGATGAATAACTCATAACTATACTGGGACAACTTACGCAAGTTATAAATAATAACCTTACCCATATGAAGCATCTGTATCCACCACGTGGAGGATCTATGTTAGATCATTTTATGCGACAACGACCTCCATCATTCAATGAGACTACAAACCCTTTTGTAGCAGAGTAGTGGATATGTTCCCTTGAGAAGATATTTCTCATCTTGGGATGTAATGAAAGAGAGAAGGTCATCATAGAAGTCTATCGTCTATCGGGAGATGCAGATCAGTGGTGGTCATTAATCCAAAACACAAAGGAGGAGGAAGAAATTGAGGAGATGGAATGGAGGGACTTTAGGGAAATCATTCTAGAGAAATACTTTCCTCATGAACAAAGAGCAGATATAGAGATGAAATTATTGAATTTGAGGTAGAAGGAAGATGAGAATGTTTCAAAGTATGAAGCTAACTTCACAAGGATAGAAATATATGTTGTGGATTACATACTAAATCCAAGGAGCAAAATTGATCGATTCTTTGATATCCTCAATCCATTCCTCCGGTGGGAACTGGTCTCCAAATTTTTTTCATCATATGGGGAAATAGTTTCATGTGCCATCAAGAATGAAAAATAATTCTCTAAGTCTTATGACTTTAAGGGAAATCAAGAAAAGAAGAGGGATACTGAAAACCTTGGGAAAGTAAATAAGGAAACATGGAAGAAGGGAAGAATTTAATTTTCAACATGTGACAATTGTGGAAGGAAACACCCCGGTGCATGCTTAAAAGGAAAAGGAGTATGCTACAAATGTGGTCAGAAAGGCCATCTTGCTGGTGATTGCAGATTAAAGAAGGAATCCAATGATGTTCGATGCAATAATTGTCAGGAGATGGGGCACTATGCTAATGATTGTCCAAAACATCAAGGAAATATGCAACAGAAGAGGCCAAGGAAGCAAGGACAAGCATATACAATCACAACTATAGAGGTTGAAGTTCCGTGTGACGTGGTGGCAGGTACTTTGATCATTTCATCAATCTTCTCCAATGCTTTATTTGATTCTGGATCATCACATTGTTTCATATCTACCCAGTATTCTAAAAAAATAATATATTTCCAATTTTATTTAACAAGGGAGTTGTCAGTAAAAACTCCCAAAGGAAGTATCATTGTAACAATTTTTTGTGAATCAGTTCCTACTAGGGAATATAAATGTTCTTTATCTGCAGTTCTCATTGTTATACCCATGATTTAGTTTGATATAATAATCGTTATGGATTGTCTTTCAGACTATGATGCAAAAATTAATTGTAAGAAGAAGGAGGTTTCAATTTTCGATGATGATAAGGAGTACCTTATCCTTAGAGAAGAAACATCACCACCTGATTATTATCTAGATCAACCCACAGTAACTCAACTAAATTCAATTATTGAGGAGGAAGAGAATGAAATAACTATGGGTGAGGAAAAGAATAATCAAATATAAGATGTACTTTTTGTAAAGGATTATATTTATGTCTTTCCAGAGGATTTACCTAGACATTATCCGGAGCGGGAAATTGAGTTTTCCATTGACTTAATTCCTGGTTTAAGGCCCATATCAAAGACCCCTTATAGAATTACCACTGTGGAATTAGTGTACCTAAAGAAAAAACTAGAGGAATTGATTAATAAGGGATTTTATTTTCCCTAGTTTTTCTGCATGGGGGGCCCTGTCCTTTTTGTTAAGAAGAAAGATGGATCTATGAGGTTATGTATTGACTACAAGGAGATCAATGCTATAACAATAAAGAACAAGTATACCCTACCTTGCATTGATGATTTATTTGACCAACTACATGGAGCTCAGTAATTTTAAATGATTGACCTTTGATCTAGATATCTTCAGTCGCGTGTGAGAAAGGAAGATATTCCTAAGACAGCATTTCGAACCCGGTACAGGAATTACGAGTTTACAATAATTCCTATTGTATTGGCTAGTGAACCCTCTGTCATCATGGATCTAATGAATAGAGTTTTCAAGAAATATCACTATAACTTTTTAGTGGTATTTATTGATGAAATATTGGTATACTCCAAAATCTACAAAGATCATGAAAATCACTTGTGCATTATCTTGAAGACTCTTAGAAGACATGAATTATATGGGAAGTTTAGCAAGTGTGAATTCTGGCTTCAAGAGATTTCTTTTCTTGGCCATATTGTCTCTAAGGATGGAATCCCAGTTGATCCTACAAAGGCAAAGGGAATCCAAGATTGGCCCATGCCAACAAAAATAAATGAGGTACGCAGTTTTATTGGCTTAGCAGGTTATTATCGGCGTTTCTTTCAAACAATTTCCTGACTGGCTAACCCGCTAACGAAGCTCACATGTAAAGGGGTTAAGTTTGTGTGGAAAAAAGAATGTACAGAATGCTTTGATGAATTGAATAGAAGATTAGTCAATGCTCTTATATTGACTCTACCATCGGGGAATGATGGGATTTTTATTTATAGTGATGCTTCAAAGAAAGGACTTGGTTGTGTCCTTACGCAAAATGATAGGGTTATTGCCTATGCATCATGACAGCTAAATATTCATGAGAAAAACTATCCTACTCATGATCTTGAGTTAGCTACTATAATATTTTCTTTGAATATATGGATACATTATCTCTATGGTGAAAAATGTGAGATTTATACTGATCATAAGAGTTTAAAGTATATTTTCTCACATAAATAACTGAACATGAGGCAAAGGAGATGGCTTGAAATACTCAAGGATTATGATTGCAGGATACACTACCACTCAGGGAAAGCAAATAAGGTAGCATATGCCTTGAGTAGAAAGGATCATGGATTTTTGAACAAGATGAGAGTTGAAAGGGATCCTATTTTCATGGATCTAGTAAAGCTGGATATGGTAATAACCATGGAAGGTGAAACATCAATTTTTTTTCAAATTTTTTCCAAACCATCTTTACTAGAAAGGATAAAAATTTCTTAGGCTGATGATGAGGAGTTTCAAAAGAAGATTAAAGTTGTGAATGATGGGATATTGAGTGACTTCGTATATGAATATGGAATTTTGAAATTTGGGAAGAGACTCTGTATTCCCGATATACCTGATCTAAAAATTTAATTGTTGGATGATGCTTATAGCTCCAATTTATCTATACACCCCGGTAGCACTAATATGTATAGAGATTTGAAGGTACATTTTTGGTGGGACAACATGAAGAGGGAGATTGCTAATTTTGTGTTAAGATGTATGGTTTGTCAACAAGTGAAAGCTGAAAGGCAATAACTTGGAGGATTATTGCAACCTCTTCCTATACCTATGTGGAAATGGGATGATATTAAGATGGACTTTTTCATGGGGCTACCAATGACTCCAAGAAGGAATGATACAATATGGGTCATTGTTGACCGTCTTACAAAATCTGCACATTTTCTTGCTATAAGGGAAGATTTACCACTTGTACGTTTAGCAAGAGTATATATTAACGAAGTTGTAAGACTTCAGGGTGTACTATAATCAATTGTTTCTGATCGTGATCCTCATTTTACATCATGATTTTGGAATAGTCTTCAGAAGGCCCTAGATACTGATCTTCGTTTGAGCACTACCTACCACCCAGAAACTGATGGACAATCAAAACGGACTATTCAAACAGTGGAAGAAATGTCGAGGTCTTCTTCACTTGATTTTCAAGGCATGTGGAATCAGTATTTACCTCTTTTAGAATTTTCCTACAACAATAAATTCCATTCAAGTATTCAGATGGCACCCTATGAAGCATTATATGGGAGGAGATGTCGTACACCAACTTGCTGGGATGATGGTGGTGAAAGAATGCTCGTGGGCCCAGAACTTGTTGAAGAAACAACAAAGAAGCTGAAGATTATCCAAAACCATATCAAAATATCTCAAAGTAGGCAAAAAAGCTATGCTGATAACCGATGGAAGGATTTGGAGTTTCAAGAAGGTGATCATGTTTTCATAAAGGTATCTCCGTGGAAGGGTATTATACGATTCGGTAAGAAGGGAAAATTAAGTCCCAGGTAGATCGGACCTTTGGAAATTATGGACCAAATTAGAGCCGTAGCTTACCGTTTGGCAATCCAACCAAGTCTCTCCAAGGTTCACAATGTGTTCCACGTGTCAATGTTAAGAAGGTACATGCCATACCCAACACATGTACTCACTTATGAAGAAGTAGAACTTGATCCTGATCTATCTTATTGTAAAGATCCAATCAATATTCTTGATACTATAGAACAAGTATTGAGAAATTGGATGACTCAACTGGTAAAGGTTCTATGGAGGAATAATAAGACGGAGGAAGCAACATGGGAGCCTGAGAGGCTTATCTTAAAGACATACCCGAATCTTTTTAGGTAATATTCTTTGAATTTCGAGGATGAAATTTTTGTAAGGAGGGTAGAATGTAACACCACAAGGTTTTGAAAATAAATATAGAATGCAATTTTATAATCTAGCCATTAAACACATCTTTTCCTCTTATATGTTTTGAATTTCAAAAAATGGTCATCTAGAGTTGTGTTCAGTAAGTCATTTGGAGTCTGATAGAAAAAACATAATTTTTGGTGAATAGTAACATACCCTTATGAATAGTAATATGATTAGTAGTATGAACCTTATGAATAATAAATAACAATATTATTTTATTTTTTCAAGGTAATATGATAATGAGATCTTAATTAATTTTTCAATGTCACATTAAACTAATTGCACTTCAAGATTTTTATTTTTCGAATTAACTATGACCTTATTTAAAAATTAAATTTATAATATTTAGAAAATTATTTTTTAAAAATGGAGTTCACATTTAAAATATATACATCGAAAAATGGTAGGGGTGAATTTTGGAGTTTGTTTCTGAAATTCTTGAATTTTTGATGAATAGTGAAATATGGTAAAATACTGTATATTCAATTTATCAGTTAAATACACTATTTATGACATAATAAGTGCTGTAAGGCCACTTGATTCGAACTCACATTATATTATTACAATTTAGGGTCACTTGCATTGAGACTATTCATTTTCTTGATAAAAATATTATAATAATGATTAAAATAATCTAAAATACCTCCTCTCCTCCACTATAAATACCACCCTCATTCCCCTCTTCCTCCCACACCTCTCAAGCCTTTAGCATTGTCTAATTTCTTCCCAATTCCCTCCCCAATCTTCTTCTCCACGTCCTAGAGCTGCTGGTCTCACCAAAAGACCAAAACCAAAGCCCTTATAGAGGATCTCAAGGAGAGGAGATCAAGAGGTAAACA
The DNA here is from genome assembly GCA_963277665.1 of Viscum album. NCBI lineage: Eukaryota > Viridiplantae > Streptophyta > Magnoliopsida > Santalales > Viscaceae > Viscum > Viscum album. The sequence goes on along the minus strand of CAUJRU010000015.1, from coordinate 1,631,039 downwards.
TCCTCTTTTATTTTCTTTCTTTTCATTAATTTTATGTTATTCTCTTCCATTAACTTTGGCTTGTGTTGGGATACTTCATTAAATATTCCCCCTTACTGTCCATATTATTTATGAATTATGAGATATTCCATTCCTCTCATCAAACTATTTTTATGAAATTTTAAGAGACGCTGTTAGGCTGCCGAATTTTCGTCACAAATTTATCAAGATTTATTTCATTTTAGGATTCATTTATTTTCTTCTTCTTTCCTCACCTCCTATATCCTAATGATCATGAAAAAACCAGTATCATATATATACTGGAATTATATCATGTTAATGGAAGAACCATCATAAATATTCTTACTCCCTCCCTTTTATTTTTATAAACGAAATCAACGTCCATGAGGTTCCAATTTATATCATTCGTGGACGATGATGTTTCATTCTTAAGTTTATTCTTCATTAATGGTCATGAAACCATATTTATGGTTTAAGAAAACTAGAATATATTTATTATAACCTAATTAATATCCAGGAACCATAATATGTACATATAATTAAGTTATATGACCAAACTAGTTCATAATAATCCAAATACCACCGAATAATCGAAGTGGTTGTCATCTAATGATTCAACCTCATTTCATGTAACAAAATGATAGAAATGGATACTGACAATTATAGATGTTCATAAATAGTATGTAATTTCAATTCTAGATATTTACATCCATTCAACTTCATTACTTAAAATCAACTGAACCGAATATGAAAATCAAGAAAACAAACACCCCAGAACGACAGAATTCAATATAATAACTTATAAATAATAATATAAATGAACTAAAAATAATTATCATAAACTAAATACATCTATATTAGGTTATTAAATAACTTATTTACATGTATAATTTCACATTCCATGATCTTAAATTCAAGAGGAGAACACATTCGGATTTAAGGTAAGGGTTTTCCACCCGAACTTCCATTTTCATTCTGGATACTTTCATTGTCTAAATACCTCAATTAAATTCTTAATTATTGTTATGTACTCATAATATATTATGTTTTAGTATCATATATATGTCTAAAATCCATAAAACGACTTTATTTTATGGATAGTTACACGTTTTAAAAGGAACTATCAAATTGTTTCCAAAATACAAGCCCGATTCAAGGGAAGTTCTAAAATTCTTATCTATTTTCAAGGGCACTATATAATCTATTTTTGGAAACCATTATCTTTATAAAATCACTCAATTTATTATGAAAATACCATATTACTTCACCTCTGGTTTTATAAAAATATTTTCCAAAAGAACTCTTCTTTTCAAAATAAAAGAGTATTTATTTCAAGAATTGCTTAATGATTTTGTAAGAGTGTTTTCATCTAATTCAACACTCTTGTTAATTCAATGGTATTATTGAGTTTAATAATTTATGAAGTCATCTACCATATTTTATTTAATGGTTTATGACTATATTTATTGTGAAAATCAATCCTAAAACCATTCACCATATTTCTTAGAATGGTTAGAGTTTTATGTTTAATGATTGGGGAAAGTTAGTTACAGTTCATATGATATTTTAAATATGAATGTATATGTTGTATATGTTGATCCCCGCTCATATTCGGAATGAATTGGACTTATTATGTGATGGATGGGGCATGATATAGCCCCTCAATGCATCGGTGAGTCTCATGAGACAAATAGACATGGAATTTGCCAAGGCCATTACCAATGTGATATATGGATTTTGTCCCAGGCCTTAATCACTAGACGTCTTGGCTAAGGCCTTAAAAAAATGTTTCAGAATGTCCGGAATTATGAATTCCATCATTATGAGTTTATCTATTGATATTTCATGTGGTTATTCAATTAGTAGAATACCCATTATTATGTTTTATTATGACATTATTTACTCAGCTCATTTTCCTGCCATAATGTGTTCATGTTTTTTATTAAAGGCATGTGTTTTAAATTATTCACCATGTCTAATGTTTATATTATCTTCAACTGTATCACTTTCTCTTACTGAGCATTTGAGCTCACCCCTCTCTTATGATTCATTTTCCTCGGAGATGAAGAAGTAATTTATGAGTAGCACGCAAGCAAAATCTAGGAGACATGATGTTTCTAGTGGAATAATTAGGGGTGTATTTCCCATCATGTTGTAATGATGAACTTATGTATGTATCTTGTTTCCAATAATACTAAACTACTTGGTCCATCGGGATTCGTATTCCTTGTATGAATTCCAACGTACTCAGACATGGTACCGGCTCCAGGCAATTGGGGTCGGGTCCTTACAGTTGTTATCAGAGGAAAGTTTAGTAGAAAAATTGGAAACCAGATTTAGAAAACGTAGATTAGGGAAGATTCCCTAAGATAGTATTTGAGGATAAACATACAAGAACATTCTTGTATTTTTATAAGGATTATATTATGTGGATTATTCAAGAAATACATCTCGTACTGGATACGAGCAGGTAGAGGTGGCTCTGGCACAGATATACGAAGGAGTGAAAGCTCCAAAAAGGAGTTTCGGGCTTGACCCGGGGTATCCTAGTATACGACAATGATCCTTGCTTCACTCTTGGTTATGACACTCCCGGGGGATATGCTTAGGATAATTCAAATTTTCTTTACAAGCCATTATGAAGGATTTAAATGTAAATTTTTCTTCAAAGATACCATGTTTATGATTAAGAGATTAACTATGAGTAGTATTTTAATTTATGCTTAGTATTTTTCTACATTGAGATTCTAAATTATGATTCCTACCCTAATCTAGTGTATGATATTATTTAGATATGGTTCCTAGTGGAAGGAATGGAAACCGTATGAATGCACGTGTCCCCTGTAAGGATTTCCCTCTGATGCAAGATAATTTTGTTGGCTCTAGTGCTGAACAACTCATAACTATGCTGGGACAACTTACGGAGGTTATGAATAATAACCTTACCCGTATGGAGCATCTGAATCCACCACATGGAGGAGCTATGTTAGATCGGTTTATGAGACAACAACCTCCATCGTTCAATGGGACTACAAACCCTTTAGTAGTATACTAGTGGATATGTTCCCTTGAGAAGATATTTCTCATCTTGTGATGTAGTGAAAGCGAGAAGGCTGTCATGGCAGTCTATCATCTATCAGGAGATGCGGATCAGTGGTGGTCATTAATCCAAAACATAAAGGAGGAGGAAGAAATTGAGGATATGAAATGAAGGGACTTTAAGGAAATATTTCTCGAGAAATACATTCCTCGTGAACAAAGTGCGGATATGGAGAGGAAATTCTTGAATCTGAGGTAGAAGGAAGTTGAGAATGTTGCAAAGTATGAAGCTAACTTCACAAGGTTAGAAAGACATGCTATGGACTATATACGAAATCCAAGTTGCAAACTTTATCGATTCTTTGATGGCCTCAAGCCATTACTCTGGTGGGCACTGGTCTCCCAATGTTTTTCATCATATGAGGACATAGATTAATGTGCCATCAAGACTTAAAAATAATTCTATAAGTATTATGACTTTAAGGGAAAGCAAGAAAAGAAGAGGGCTACTGAAAACCTTGGTAAAGGAAATAAGGAAACAGGGAAGAAGGGTAGAATTGAATTTCCACCATGTTACAATTGTGGAAGGAAACACCCTGGTGCATGCTTAAAAGGAAAACTAGTATGCTAAAAATGTGGTCAGATAGGCCATCTTGCTGGTGATTGCAATGGAAAGAAGGAATCCAAAGATGTTGGATGCTATAATTGTCAGGAGATGGGGCATAATGATAATGATCGACCAAAAAATCAAGGAAATATGCTACAGAAGAGGCATAGGGAGGAAGGACAAGAATTTGCAATCACAACTGCAGAGGTTGAAGTTCTACGTGACGTGGTGGCAGGTACATTGATCGTTTCATCAAACTTCTCCAATGCTTTATTTGATTCTGGATCATCGCATTGTTTCATATATTCCCACATTTCTAAGAAAATTAGATATTTCCAATTTGATTTAACAAGGGATTTGTCAGTCAAAACTCCTAAAGGAAGTATCATTGCAACAAAGTTTTGTGAATCAGTTTCTATTAGGGTGTATAAATGTTCTTTATCTGCGGATCTCATTGTTATACCCATGATTGAGTTTGATATAATACTCATTATGGATTGGCTTTCAGACTTTGATGAAAAAATTTATTGTAAGAATGAGGAGGTTACAATTTTTGGTCATGATAAGGAGTACCTTTCCTTAGAGCAGAAACGTCACCACCTGATTCTTATCTAGATCCATCCACAGTAGCTCAACTAAATTCAATTATCGGGGAGGAATAAAATGAAATAACTATGGGTGAGGAAAATAATATTCAAATAGAATATGTACCTTTTATACAAGAGTGTATTGATGTCTTTCCAGAGGATTTACCTAGACATGCTCCGGAGTGGGAAATTCAGTTTTCTATTGACTTAATTCCAGGTTCAAGGCCCATATCAAAGACCCCATATAGAATTCCCACTTTGGAATTAGTGTAACTAAAGAAACAACTAGATGAATTGAGTAATAAGGTATTTATTTTCCCTAGTGTTCCTCCATAGGGGGGCCTATCCTTTTTGTTAAGAAGAAAGATGGTTCTATGTGGTTATGTATCGACTAAAGGGAGATCAATGCTATAACAATAAAGAACAAGTATCCCCTACCTTGCATTGATGATTTATTTGACCAACTGCATGGATCTCACTACTTTTCAAAGTTTGAACTTTGATATGGATATCATCAGTTGCATGTGAGAAAGGAAGATATTCTTAAGACAACATTTCGAACCAGGTACGGGCATTATGAGTTTACGGTAATGCATTTTGTATTGACTAATGCACCCTCTGTCTTTATGGATCTAATGAATAGAGTTTTCCAAGAAAATCTCGATGAATTTTTAGTTGTATTTATTGATGATATCTTGGTATACTCCAAAATCTATGAAGATCATGAAAATCACTTGTGCATTATCTTGAAGACTCTTAGAAGACATGAATTATATGGGAAGTTTAGCAAGTGTGAATTATGGCTTCAGGAGATTTCTTTTCTTGGACATATTGTCTCTAAGGATGGAATCTGAGTTGATCCATCAAAGACAAAGGCAATCCATGATTGGCCCACGCCAACAAACATAACTGAGGTATGCAATTTTATTTTCATAGTAGGTTATTATCAGCATTTCATTAAGAATTTTGTCCAACTGCCTAACCTGCTAATAAAGCTCACACATAAAGGGGTTATGTTTGTGTGGACAAAAGAATGTATATAATGCTTCGATTAATTGAAGATAAGATTTGTCAATGCTCCTATATTGACCCTACCATCGTGGAATGATGGGATTGTTATTTATAGTGATGCTTCAAAGAAAGGACTTGGTTGTGTCCTTATGAAAAATGATAGGGTTATTGCCTATGCATCACAACAGGTAAAGGTTCATGAGGAAAACTATCCTTCTCATGATCTTGAGTTAGCTGCTGTAATAATTTCTTTGAAGATATGGAGACATTATCTCTATGGTGAAACATGTGAGATTTATACTGATCATAAGAATTTGAAGTATATTTTCTCACAGAATGAACTCAACATGAGGCAAAGGTGATGGCTTGAACTGCTCAAGGATTATGATTGTAGGATACACTACCACCCATTGAAAGAAAATAAGGTAGAACATGCATTTAGTAGAAAAGATCATGGTGTTTTGAACAAGATGAGAGTTGAAAGGGATCATATTTTCATGGATCTAGTAAAGATGGATATGGGAATAACCATGGAAGGTGGAACACCAATTATTTTTCAAATTGTTGCCAAACCATCTTTACTAGAAAGTATTAAAAGTTCTTAGGCTGATTCTGAGGAGTTTCAAAAGAAGATTAATGCTGTAAATAATGGGAGATTGAGTGACTTCGTATATGAAGATGGAATTTTGAAATTTGGGAAGAGACTTTGTGTTCCCGATATACCTGATCTAAAAATGGAATTTTTGGATGATTCCCATAGTTCCAATTTCCTTATACACCCCGGTAGCACTAAGATGTATAGAGTTTTGAAGAAACATTTTTTGTGGGACAACATGAAGAGGGAGATTGGTGATTTTGTGTCAAGATGTATGGTTTGTCAACAAGTGAAAGCTGGAAGGCAACGACCTGGAGGAGTTTTGAAACCTCTTCCTATACCTATGTGGAAATGGGATGAAATTATGATAGACTTTATCATGGTTCTACCAAAGTCTCCAAGAAGGAATGATATGATATGGGTTATTGTTGACCATTTTACAAAATCTTCACATTTTCTTGCTATAAGGGAAGATTTACCACTTGAACATTTAACAAGAGTATATATTAAAGAAGTTGTAATACTTCATGGTGTACCCTCATCAATTGTTTCTGATCATGATCACCGTTTAACATCACAATTTTGGAATAGTCTTCACAAGGCCCTAGATACTGATCTTCGTTTGAGCACTGCCTAACACCCACAAACCGATGGACAATCAGAACGAACTATTCAAACATTGGAATACATGATGAGGTATTTTTCACTTAATTTTCATGGCATGTGGGATCAATATTTACCTCTTGTTGAATTTTCTTACAACAATAGATTCCATTCAAGTATTCAGATGGCACCCAATGAAGCATTATATGGGAGGAGATGACGTACACCAACTTGTTGGAATGATGTTGGTGAAAGAAAGATCGTGGGCCCAGAACTTGTTGATGATACAATGGATAAGGTGAAGATTATCCAAAACCATATCAAAATATCTCAAAGTAGGAAAAAGAGGTATGCTGATAACTGAAGGAAGGATTTGGAGTTTCAAGAAGGTGATCAGGTTTTCTTAAAGGTATCTCCATGGAAGGGTATTATACGATTCAGTAAGAAGGGAAAATTATGTCCCAGGTACATCGGACCTTTTGAAATTCTAGACTGAATTGGAGTCGTAGCTTACCATTTGGCAATGCCACCAAGTCTTTCCAAGGATCACAATTTGTTCCACATGTCAATGTTAAGAAACTACACGCCAGACCCAACACATGTACTCACTTATGAAGAAGTAGAAGTTGAGCCTAATCTATCTTATTGTGAAGAGCCTATAAATATTCTTGATACTATAGAACAAGTATTGAGAAATCAGACGACATGACTGGTAAAGGTTCTATGGAGGAATCATAAGATGGAGGAAGCAACATGGGAGCCTGAGGTGCTTATGTTAGAGATATACCCAAATCTTTTTATGTAATATTCTCTGAATTTCAAGGACGAATTTTTTGTAAGGAGGGAAGAATGTAACACCCCAGGGTTTTGAAAATAAAAATATAATTCAATTTTATAATCTATCCATTAAACACAACTTTTCCTCTTATATGTTTTGAATTTCGAAAAATGGTCATCTAGAGTTGTGTTTAGTAAGTCATTTGGAGTCTGATTGAACAAACTTGATTTTTGGTGAATAGTAACATACCCATATGAATATTAATATGAATAGTAGTATGACCCTTATGAATAGTAAATAATATTATTATTTTATTTTTTAAAAGGTAATATGATAATGGGATCTTAATTAATATTTCAATGTCACATTAAACTAATTGGACTTCAAGATTGTTATTTTTTGAATTAATTATGACCTTATTTAAAAATTTAATTAATAATATTTAGAAAATTATTTTTGAAAAATGGAGTTAAATTTTGAATTCTACATTTTGAAAAATGGTAGGGGTGAATTTTTTGGGATTTTTTCTGAAATTCTTGAATTTTTTATGAATAGTGAAATACGGTAAAATGCCATATATTCAATTTATCAGTTAAATACACTATTTATGACATCATAAGTGATGTAAGGCCACTTTATTCGAACTCACATGATATTACTACTATTTAGGGTCACTTTCATTGAGACTATTCATGGTCTTGATAAAAATATTATAATAATGATTAAAATAATCTAAAATACCTCCCCTCCTCCACTATAAATACCACCCTCACTCCCCTCTTCCTCCCACACCTCTCAAGCCTTGATAATTGTATAATTTATGCCACATTCCCTCACCAATCTTCTTCCCCACTTCCTAGAGCTACTGGTCTCACCAAAAGACCAAATCCAAAGCCCTTAAGGAGGATCTCAAGGAGAGGATATCAAGAGGTAAACATCTTCTTTTATTTTCTTTCTTTTCTTTCATTTTATGTTATTCTCTTCCATTCACTTTGGATAGTGTTGGGATATTTCATTAAATATTCCCCCTTACTATCCATATTATTTATGAATTATGAGATATTCCATTCCTCTCATCAAACTATTTTTATGAAATATTACGAGACGCCATTAGGCTGCCAAATTTTCATGACAAATTTATCAAGTTTTCTTTCATTTTAAGATTCCATTATTTTCTTCTTCTTTCCTCACCTCCTCTATCCAAATGATCATGATAACTCCAGTATCATCTATATATTGTAATTATATCATGTTAATGGGAGAACCATCATAAATATTCTTACTCCCTCCCATTTATTTTTATAAACGAAATCAACGTCTATGAGGTTCCAATTTATAGCCTTCGTGGACGATGAAGTTTTTTTCTTCAATTTATTTTTGATTACTGGTCATGAAACCATATTTATGGTTGAACCAAACTATAATATATTTATTATAAACTAATTAATATTCAGTAACTAGAATATGTACATATAATTAAGTTATATGGCAAAACTAGTTCATAATAATCCAAATACCGCCGAATAATCAAAGTGGTTATCATCTAATGATTCAACCTCATTACATGTAACAAAATGATAGAAATGGACACTAAAAATTCTAGATGTTCATAAATAATATTTAATTTCAACTCTGGGGATTTACATCCATTCCACTTCATTACTTAAAAGCAAGTCAACCGAATATGAAAATCAAGAAAACAAACACCCTGGAATGACAGAATTCAATATAATAACTTATAAATAATAATATAAATGAACTAAACCGAATTATGATAAAATAAATACATTTCTATTAGGTTATGAAATAAGTTATTGACATATATAATTTTACATTCCAGGATATTAAGTTCAATATGAGAACACATTCAGATTTAAGGTAAGGGTTTTCCACCTGAACATCCATTTTCATTCGGGATACTTTCATTGTCTAAATACCTCAATGAAATTATTATGTATTGTGATGTACTCATCATATATTATGTGTGAGTATCATATATATTTCTAAAATCTAGAAACCTTCTTTATTTTATGGATAGTTATACGTTTTAAAAGGAACTATCAAATTGTTTCCAAAATACAATCCCGATTCAAGGGAAGTTCTCAAATTGTTATATATTTTCAAGGGCACTATATAATCTGTTTTTGGAAACCATTATCTTTATAAATTCACTAATTTGATTATGAAAATACAATCTAACTTCACTTATAGTTTTATACAAATATTTTCTAGAAGAACTCTTCTTTTCAAAATAAAATAGTATTTATCTCAAGAATTGATTAATGATTTTGTTAGAGTGTTTTCATCTAATTCAACATTATTATTGATTCAATGGTATTATTGAGTTTAATAATTTATGAAGTCATCTACCATATATTATTGAATGTTTCTTGACTTTCTTTATTGTGGAAAATCTATCCTAAAACCATTCACTGAATTTCTTGGAATGGTTAGAGTTTTATATTTAATGATTTGGGAAAGTTAGTTACATTTCATATGATAGTTTCAATATAAATGTATATGTTGTATATGTTTATCCCCTCTCATATGGGGAATGAATTGGTCTTATTATGTGACGGGTGGGTCCCACTCTAGCCCCTCGATGCATCGGTGGGTCTCATGAGACAAATAGACGTGGAATTGGCCGAGGCCTTTCCCAATGTGATATATGGATTTTGGATGAGGCCTTAATCACTAGACGTCTTGGCCGAGGACTTGAAAAAATGTTTCAAAATGTTCAGAATTATGCATTCCATCATTATGAGTTTAGCTATTGATATTTCATGTGGTTATTCGATTAGTATAATACTCATGATTATGTTTTATTATGGAATTATTTACTCAGCTCATTTTCCTGCCATAATGTGTTCATGTTTTTTATTACAGGAATGTTTTTCAATTATTCATCATGTCTAATGTTTATATTATCTTCCTCTGTATTTATTACTCTTACTGAGCATTTGAGCTCACCCCTTTCTTATGTTTCATTTTCTCTAGATATGAAGAAGTAATTTATGAGTAGCATGGAAGAAAAATCTAGGATACATGATATTTCTAGTGGAATAATTAGTGTTGTATTTCCCTTCATGTTGTAATGATGAATTTATGTATGTATCTTGTTCCCAATAATACTAAACTACTCGGTCCTTCGGGATTCGTATTCCTTGTATGTACGCTAACGTAATCAAACAAGGCACCGGCTCCAGTCAATTGGGGTCGGGTCCTTACATTCTTAAAATTCTAAAGTTTTATCATCAAATTAATAAAAGGTGAACCAAATATTTCAAGTAAGGTTTTGGTATTTCACATGCTAAAACATTAAATATTAATAAGCCTTTTCATACAACAGAATAATGTCCACAATAGAAAGCATGAATCCTTACCATAAGCAATATCATGTAAAACATAGGATGAAAATAAGTTACTCTTAAATGTGGATATAAGTTTTGTTTAACAGCCTATTTCATTTGTTTTAAAACTCCACCCAACCTGAGACTTAATGGGTAAAGACCTCAGAATTGGGTATAATAAAGGTTCATGCAACATATAAGGTATATATATGCAACTGCATTCATACTAGAGTAGTGGAACATTCATGTGCATTAACCCCCTAAAGGTGAAAGTTAACAAGGTATTATATAGGGTAGGTAATGTCTTTAGTCATGAAAAAAAATTTTGTTTAAAAAAAACTGCCCTTATAATTCTATTAAAACTGAAAACATATAACATTTCCCATATATATATATATATATATATATTAAACATAATGGATGGGGTGTTCATGGGCCTATGCAAAAATAGAGAGGGTAAGTCCACTCTTATATATATATATAACTGAAGAACTTATGACCAAATATGTACATATACTAATATATATCATGTCTTAAGGTTTGATAAATATTTAATAAATTATAAATATACCAAAATTACCAAATTTAAGGATTTAGGTTCTGTTATAAGTAGAGTCTCAACTAACCCGTAGAGATATTTAAAATACAACGTTTTATGACCATATATATGTATATGTACAGATATATATAACTCAACACCATGTACCAATGCATAATACTCCTTACGTCCATGCACTATATGAACACCCAAAACCCGAACAAATATCTAACATTTTCCAAATATATTTGTATTTACTTTTTTGAAAACATGCATAGGTGAACATGTGCGACGTAGGAACATTTATACACAAACTTCATACATATAACCAAATTAGAAAGTTCATGCCCATTCATACTTAAAACAGACGTATATACATATAACCAAAATTATACATGTATTTTCAAAATAATAAAACGAGACAAGGTACAATCCTCTCATTCTTTATACCATTTGAGCGCAAGAGGACCTGAAGGCCTAGGCTCAAAATTGAAGAAAGCTTGGGCTGAACCGTATGGTTATCAGTATATAAATTATGAAAATATAAGCTTATATACTCCCGAAGAAGAAAGACAAGGAAAAACTGATCCCTCACCTTTAAAACTTGGAGAAAGAGGATTTGAGGGAGATTGTATGGGGATCGTTGGAGGCTTGAATGGGAATAAGAACCAAGAGGTCTCAGTTATTTATATAAAAGATCTTAAACACCATCTTCCATGCAAAACGTACCCACTTGTATTTTCATTCAATGGAGGGTGTCTTGCTGGAATAGAAATAGGATACATGGGGGTCCCCGGTAGTCATAGGTGCAGTAAGAAACATGGAGTAGGCTTACTAGTGTAACCCATGCGCGGAGGAGGAAAACGACGCAGCTAGGGGAAAATTTGGGGGAAAAAAGAAAGCCTAGATCGAACCCATCGTCGATCCAAGGGCTGAGATGCGTCTGTGGTTTTAAAGAATTGAGAGGCTCTGATTAGATCTATGTTTGATCAGACGGCCTCAGTTCACTACGGCTTTTTAAAACACCCCGACGGTCGTGATTAGACCCTTCCAGATCGAACGGTTGACAAAAACAGCAGAGAGGGATGTAGTCACTGAGGGTCGAGCGTGGGGTCAGTTTCGACGGCCCAGATCATGCGATGAGAGATCTGATGGCCACGATTGCATTTTTCCTGAAGAAACGGTTCCCACATCAAAACGGAGCACGGTTTTCTCCTCCCTTATTACTTCGGGCCTACCATTAAGTGTTCAGAAAAAACATAGCACCCACGAAGGGGGCCCTATACACGGGCTCCCACCCACAGGCCTTGGCCTACCCCACCACGGCCTCACGCCTGCAATGGTGCGCCTACGTGCTCCTGCTCACTCCCATGTGACCTTCAGGAAACCCCTACCCGAGCTCGCGCCGGCCTTGGCTTGGGGATGAGGGTCAGGCTCAGCCACTTCTTGTGAGATCCTCCTCCCTCGGCCCTAGTGGGCCAATTTTTTTTGGTAAATGCTACACAAACAAAGTTTTATAGAACAGGAAAACAAACCATTCACTAAAACTATATAGAATTTATATTCTTAAACATTGATGAATACAAACTAAACTATGTCTTATTTAAAAGTATTTCTAATATTACAAACACTAATACTTTTTAAAGGAAAACGTTATAAAAATATTTTAATAATCCTATATTATAACTTTTGTTCTAGTATGATAGAAAAATTATTTTAATGAAAACATAATTTATTTGTAGAAATTTAAACACAGTATATCACATTATTTAAGAAAATGAAAATCGTAACATTGCATTTGAAATATTCGCAATGTTTTGAATTCCTTACTACTTTTCAAAATTATATATGTGAAAACGTGGTATTAACCCTTTTCTTTTAGAGTTCATAAATGGTGGTTATATCTTTAATTTTAATTTTGACTTAGACCTTAGTAAATTGATTAATGCATAAATACTTTTAATTATCACAAAAAGGTCCAAAGGCTATAATTATAGTCGTTAGCTTTCAATGGTCACCGGGGCAACGGTCAGGTTGATCCTCTATAAAACCTCATCTTAGGGTGTCTCAAACTCAAGGTAACTGAAGAAGATGGTTCTCTAAATCCCACTGATGATCAGCATGGTATTCATGATTACGATGGTGATGTTCTTTGTTTCGACTGACTCGATGGATCTCCTTTTTTATCTGGGCCTCATTGTAGTAGTTGGGGGTCTTCCCATGGCTTTGATAGGGTTTTTAAATGGTATAAATGGTTATCATGAATACCCTGTTGATCTCGTTTTATTGAAAACACTATGTTGTTCCTTTTTTTTTATTATGAACAAGCCTTATGTCTATTTGAGTTTTACTTGGTTACATTCTAAAATAAAATAAAACCATATTATTACTTTCTCATGAGAAACAAGTCTATTCGGTTATTAATTAATTCAAACAAAAGAAAACATTACTTGATCAAAACAAGAGGTTCAAGATTTCGGGGAGTTACATTATTCCCCCTTCAGAAAATTGCATCCTTGAAATGTATTTCATAAAACCATAAAGGTTCTCTGATGTTATCACCATAACCCCCATCGTAGAGGATCCTCAGGTGTGTTCAGTGGAATGCCCAAATTGATGCTCAACTCTTCTAGTTCCCTGATCCATATACACTTCGGGAAGAAGGGGTTGAACTCATGTACTAGACACTCAGGCTTCTAGAGGGAGGCTCAAATGGTACAAGGTTTGGTAATGTCCATAAGGACCAATGTATGAAGAAATCGCCGAATTACCTCTCAGTCAAGAACATCTAAGTTATTGATGTTGTCGTACAAGCTAACCCTAAGGAGATGGTACATGTTTTTTGCATAGACATTTCCCTATAAAGCACCCTCTTGAAATTTTACTCTGTCCGAGTAGTTCCGGCCTAGGGTGAAACATAGGAATAGCCCTTCGTGGTATTTTACTTTCCACTTACGCTCGGAAAATTGTGCTGAGCCTATGCGGTAGTAGATGGAAGCATTCCCTTGACAGGTGTGGAGGATCTCCAGCCCACTTGTCACCTCAAACAATTGCTTTCACATTCCTCGTTGGTTTGTGAAGGGACGATAATTGTCTTCACAGGTTTTGATTGCGATAATCTCCATTATCTCAGTAGGAAGAGAAAATATGTGGGTTTTTTCTTCCATATGAATGTTTAAGATGGGAGTTCAATCACTTGAAATCCATCCCAAAAGTATAAACAATGTAATTAAAGGTATGGAAAAGTCAATATTTCAATAAAACATAAGTTTATTACTAAACATCAGTACCCGATTTTCCCCTAATGACCTACTACATGAACTCCACATAGAGAAGCAAAACTCCCTATCTCTTAAGACCAAAAATAGGATGAGAATTTAGGGTTAAACTCTTGGGGGAACCTATGATGTCTCCTTAGTATAAAATGAGGGGTATGAAGTTGAGAGACATCAAAATACACTTGTTTCCTGCAAGACTGTCGGGTGGACTCATCTTTTAACGTTCTGAAGTCCAACAAATGGCCCTAGAATACGTAGTTCAAGATTTGAAAAAGATAGGCCGCTCTGAGGTCACCGGCAGCAACAGCTTCTTGAAAAGTGTCGATGGCCAGAAATCCAAAGTCCTCACCTGCCATGAACACCTGGAAAAGTCCCTCTTGGTACCTTCCCCGACGTACATAGGAGGGGAATTGGGTCATAATCATAACGGGTAATCCAATCCTAACCCCTGATGTAGCCGAAGCACCTGTGGTGAGTTTGACACAACGTATAGGTGTTTGTATGTCATACGGATATGGGCATAGATTAGAAAATTCTCTCAGCTAGATAAAGAAAACATGGTCTCTAGGGCCTTATTGGGGAGAGACAAAATATTAGTACCTTCCTTTTCCATCGGAAAATTTAGAAAACTCATTTTTAGTAATGCTGAAGTTTATTTTTCTTTGTTTCAGTTTGGGCTTTCCAGAGTTATCCAAACTGAAACCTCTGATACCAACAGTGAAGACCCAACTCCAGAAAACCAGAATCCGATGCCTTCTAAACATGATGTGTCATTTTTTAATAAAAACATGCACTAATAAACACACATCACGTCCCATATAGAGGACCGAGTTCTGTTCGGGCTCTGGGAAACTGGTAACTTCAGGGATGTTTCATCTGATAAAAGTTGTTACCTGAAAATTTTAAACCAAAACATAGGGTGGGAATAAAAATTCCCAGTAAGGGGTTTTAAAATAAACCAATGTAACTTTTGAAATCATTCTTTAAAACTATCCATAGAACATTCTCTTAAGGAAAATTGTAACACATGTAACATAACATAAAAGTGATCAATCAAGATTTTCATGGAATACATGAATCAATTATGACATTTTTCAAAGGGCTAATAAAGGTCATCATAAACAAGTATGATATATGATTATTTAAGCACAAATTAAACAGTTAAGAGTAATACATAATTAGATTTGCGCATGAAGGAAACAACTTCAATTTCATAAGTTGGTTACTATCTTACTGAGTGATAAACACAAATCATTCCATAAACCTTTACTTGTGACATCAATATGAACTTGATAAAAACATAAGGAAAATAGCAATGAAAGAATATGCATATCATTTTGAAAAGAACTTGTAACATAAATTGAATATGTGTCTTTAACATTTCATTTAGACATTCATGAACATATAACCAAGGTCGATCCCCAAGGTGTCATAAAAATTACCAATGTTATTCACCAAGGTATCGTGAAACATGTCATCTATAGTGATTGATTCTTTACCCAATGCATTGGAGTGCTATTAGGGAGCACCATTAATATGTCATAACTTTCATGTGAGCCACATAGATCATACTTTACTTAAACAGGGTTGTATATTCAAGATGTCCCATACCACCTTGAATAATTCATTCATAGTTGGTCATATTTGTTGAATTTACATATCTTATAAGTGTTACATGCATGTAGATAATTAAAAACCAAAATTACAATTATGTGACCGTTATCAAATGGAAAGAAGTAAGGTAGGTCATGGAACATACATTGACATATAAGGTACTAAAATAAAAGCAAACTAGAATCAGCACCTGTAAGTTTATTCTTAAAATTCTAATGTTTTATCTTCCAATTAATAAAAGGTGAACCAAATATTTCAAGTAAGGTTTCGAACTTACACATGATAAAAGATTAAATATTAATAAGCCTTTGTATACAACAGAATAATGTCCATAATAGAAATCATGAATCCTTACCATAATCAACATCATGTAAAAATAGGAAGAAAATAAGTTACTCTTAAATGTGGATATAAGTTTTGTTTAACACCATATTTCTTATGTTTTAAAACTCCACCCAACCTGATAATTAATGTGTAAAGACCTCAGAATTGGGTATAATAAAGGTTCACGCAATATATAAGGTATATGTATATAACTGCATTAATACTACAGGAGTGGCACATTCATGTGAATTAACCCCATAAAGGTGTAAGTTAACAAGGTATTATATAGGGTAGGTAATGTCTTTAGTCATGAAAAAAAATTTGTTTAAAAAAATCCCCATATAATTCTATTGAAAACGAACACATATAACATTCCCCATATATATATATATATATATATTAAACATAATGGATGGGGTTTTCGTGGGCCTATGAAAAAATAGAGAGGGTAAGCCACTCTTATATATATATATAACCGATGTACTTATGAACAAATATGTACATATAAAAATATATATCATGTCTTAAGGTTTGATAAATATTTAATAAACTATAAATATACCAAAATTACCAAATATAAGGATTTAGGTTTGGTTATAAGAAGAGTCTCAACTAACCCATAGAGATATTTAAAATACAAGGTTTTATGAACATATATATGTATATTTACAGATATATATGACTCAACACCATGTACCAATGCATAATACTCCTTACGTCCATACACTATTTGAACACCCAAAACCCGAACAAATATATAACATTCTCTAAATATATTTGTATTTACTTTTTTGAAAACATGAATAGGTGAACATGTGCGACGTAAGAACATTTATACACAAACTTCATACATATAACAAAAGTAGAATGGTCATGCCCATTCATACTTATAACTGACGTATATACATATAACCAAAAGTATACATGTTTTTTAAAAACAATAAAAATGAGACAAGGTACAATCATCTCGTTCTTTATTCCATTTGAGTGAAAGAGGACCCGAAGGCATAGGCTCGACATTGAAGAATGCTTGGGCTGAACCGTAATGTTATAAGTATATACTTTATGAGAATATAAGCTTATATACTCCCGAAGAAGCAAGAAAAAGGAAAACTGAACCTCCACCTTTAAAACTTGGAGAAAGATGATTCGAGGGAGATTGTTCGGGGTTCGCTGGAGGCTTGAACGGGAAGAAGAACCGAGAGGTGTCAGTTATTTATATACAAGATCTTACACACCATATTCCATGAAAAACATACCCACTTGCATTTGAATTCATTGGAGGGTGTTGTGCAAGAAGAGAAAGAGGAGACATGGGGGTCCCCGACAGTCATAGGAGCAGCAAGAAACATGGAGTAGGGTTACTGGTGTAACCAAAATACGGAGGAGGAAGACGACGGGGCTAGAGGAAAAGCTGGGGAGAAACGAACAGCCTAGATCGATCCCATCGTTGATCCAAGGGATGATATGAGTCTGTGGTTTTAAATAATTGAGTGGCTCTGATTAGATCTATGTTTTATCAGAAGACCTCGGTTTGCTGCAGCTTTTTAAAACACGCTGACGACCGTGATTATATCCTGTTAGATCGAACGGTTGAGAAAAACTGCGGAGAGGGATGCGGTCCCTGAGGGTTGAGCGCGGGGTCGATTTCGACGGCCCAGATTGTGCGATGAGATATCCAACGGCCACGATTGTGTTTCGCCTGAAATAACGGTTCTCACATCGAAACAGAGCGTGGTTTTCGCCTCCCTTATTACCCCAGGCCTCCCATTGAGTGTTCAGAAAAAACATAGCACCCACGAAGGGGGCCCTATACACGGGCTACCACCCGTAGGCCTTGGCCTACCCCGCCACGGTCTCATGCTCAAACTGGTACTCTTACGCGCTCCTACTCACTCCCGTGTTCCATTTGGGAAACCCTTACGCGAGCTCGGGCTGACCTTGGCTTGGGGCTCAGGGTCAGGCTCAGCTACTTTATGTGAGCCACCTCCCTCAGCCCTATCCAAAAGGGCGGGCCCTAGTAGGACAATTTTTTTCGGTAAAAGCTACACTTACAATGTTTTAAAGAAGAGGAAAACAAACCATTCATTAAAACTATATATAATTTATATTCTTAAACATTAATGAATAAAAAATAAACTAAGTCTTAATTAAAAGTATTTCTAATATTACAAACACGAAAAAAATTTAAAGGAAAGAGTTATAAAAAGATTTTAATAAACCAATATGATAAATTTTGTACCAGTATGATAGAAAACTTATTTCAATCAAAACATAATTTAATTTGATGAACTCACTCCCGTGTTCCATTTGGGAAACCCTTACGCGAGCTCGGGCTGACCTTGGCTTGGGGCTGAGGGTCAGGCTCAGCTACTTTATGTGAGCCACCTCCCTCAGCCCTATCCAAAAGGGCGGGCCCTAGTAGGACAATTTTTTGGGTAAAAGCTACACTAACAATGTTTTAAAGAAGAGGAAAACAAACCATTCATTAAAACTATATATAATTTATATTCTTAAACATTAATGAATAAAAAATAAACTAAGTCTTAATTAAAAGTATTTCTAATATTACAAACACGAAAAAAATTTAAAGGAAAGAGTTATAAAAAGATTTTAATAAACCAATATGATAAATTTTGTACCAGTATGATAGAAAACTTATTTCAATCAAAACATAATTTAATTTGATGAAATTTAAACACAGTTTATCACATTATTTAAGAAAAAGAATATCGTTACATTGCATTTGAAATATTCATAATGTTTTGAATTCCTTACTAATTTTCAAAATTACATATGTGAAAACGAGGTATTAACCCTTTTCCTTTAGAGTTCATAAACAGTGGTTATATCTATAATTTTAATTGTGACTTAGACATTAGGAAATTTATTAATGCGTAAATACTTTTAATTATCACAACAAGGTCTAACAACTATAATTATAGCCATTATCTTTCAATGGTCACTGGGGAAACGATCAAATTGATCCCCTATAAAACCCTGTCTTAGGGAGTCTCGAACTCAAGGTAACCGAAGAATATGGTGCTCCCAATCCCACTGATGATCAATAAGGTATTCATGATTACGGTGGTGATGTTATTTGTTTTGACTGACTTGAGGTCTCTCCTTTATTATTCGGGCCCCATTGTTGTACTTGGGGGTCTTCCCGTGGATTTGATAGGGGTTTTAAATGGTATAAATGGTTAGCATGAATACCATGTTAATCTCAGTGTATTGAAAACACTATGGTGTTCCTTTTTTTATTATTATGAACATGCCTTATGACTATTTTTGTTTTACTTGGTTGCATTCTAAAATAAAATAAAACAATATTATTACTTTATCTTGAGAAACAAGTCTGTTTAGTTATTAAGGAATTCAAAAAAAAGAAAAAATTAACTGATCAAAATAAGAGGTACAAGATTTTGGGGTGTTACATTATTCCCCCCTTCAGAATATTGCATCCTCACACTTTATTTCATAATACCATAAAGGTTATCCGATGTTCTCACCATAACCCCCATCATAGAGGATCCTCTGGTGTGTTCAACAGAATGCCCAAACTGATCCTCAACTCTTTTTGTCCCCTGATTTAGATACACTTCATGATGAAGGGGTTGAACTCATGTAATGAACACTCAGGCTTCTAGATTGAGGCTTGAATGGTAAAAAGTTTGGAAATTTCCATATGGACCAACATACAAAGAAATCGCCCAATTACGTTTTAGTCGAGAACATCTAAGTTATTGATGTTGTTGTATAGGCTAACGCTGAGGAGCTGGTATATGTAGGCTACATAAAACTTTCCCTCTAAAGCACCCTCTTGAAATTTTACTCTGTCTGAGTACTTCCGGCCTAGGTTGAAACACATGAATAACCCTTCGTGGTATTTTCCTCTCCGCTTATGCTCGGGCAATTGTGATGAACCTATACGGTAGTAGATGGAATCATTCCCTTGATAGGTATGGAGGATCTCCAGACCGTTTGTCACCTCAAACAATTGCATGCACGTTCCTCATAGGATTGAGAAGGGACGATACTTGTCTTCACAGGATTTGATTATGATAATCTCTAGTATCTCAGTAGGAAGAGATAACAAGTGGGTTTTTCCTTTCATCTGAAAGTTTATGATGGGAGTTCAATCACTTGAAATCCATCCCAAAAGTATAAACAAAGTAATGACAGGTATGGAAAAGACAATATTTCAATAAAACATAAGTTTATTACTAAACATCAGTGCCTGAGTTTCCCCTATTGATCTACTACATGAACTCCACATAGAGAAGCAAAACTCCCTATCTCCTCAACCCAAACATAGGCTGGGCATTCAGCGTTAAACTCATGGGGGCACCTGTGACGTCTCCTGAGTATAACATGTGGGGTATGAAGTTAGGAGATGTCAAGATACACTTGTTTCCAACAAGATAGTCAGGAGGACACATCTTCTAACATTCTGAAGTCCAACAACTGGCCCCAGAATCCGTAGTTCAAGATTTGACAAAGATAGGCCGCTCGTAGGTCACCGGAAGTAGCAGTTTTCTGAAAAGTGTCAAGGGCCATAAAGCCAAAGTCCTCACCTCCCGTGAACACCTAGAAAATTACCTCACGGTACCTTCCCCGATGTACATAGGAGGGGAATTGGTTCATCATCATAAGGAGGTAATCCAATCTTAGCATCCGGTGTAGCTGAAGCACCCGTGGTGAGTTTGACACATCATATAGGTTTTTTCATGTCATGCAGATATAGGCATTGTTTAGAAAATTCTCTCAGCTAGCTAAAGACACAATGGTCTCTAGGGCCTCAGTGGAGAATGAAAAAAGATTAGTACCTTCATTTTCCATCTGAAAATTAAGAAAAATCATTTTTAGTAATGCTGAAGTATATTTTTCTTTGTTTCAGTTCTGGATTTCCAGAGTTATCCAAACCGAACCCTCTAATACCAACTGTGAAGACCCGACTCCAGAAAACCAGGAGTCGGTGCCCTATGAACATGATGTGTCATTTTGAAATAAAAACATTCACTAATAAACACACATCATGTCCCATATAGAGGATCGAGTTTTGTTTAGGCTCTGGGAAACTGGAAACTTCAGGGATGTTTTATCTAATAAAAGCTATTACCTTAAAATTTTAAATCAAAACGTAGGGTGAGCATAAGAATTCCCTATAAGGGGTTTTAAAATAAACCAATGTAACTTTTGAAATAATAATTTAAAACTATCCATAGAACATTCTCTTAAGGAGAATTTTAACACATGTAACGTAACATAAAAGTGATCAATCAATATTTTCAAGGAATACATGAATCAATTATGACATTTTTAAAAGGGGTAATAAATTTCATCATAAACAAGTATGACATATGATTTTTTAAGCACAAATTAAAAGTTAAGAGTAATACATAATCAGAGTTACGCATGATGGAAATAACTTTAATTTCATAAGTTGGTTATTATCTTACTGAGTGATAAACACAAATAATTCCCTAAACCATTGCTTGTGACATCAATATGAACTTGATAAAAAACATAAGGACAAGAGTAGTGAAATAATAGGCATATCATTTTGAAAAGAACTTGTAACATAACATGAATATGTGGCTTCAACATTTCATTTATACATTCATGAACATATCACCAACGTTCATTTCCAAGGTTTCATAAAAATTACCTAGGATATTCACCAAGGTATCGTAAAACTTGTCATCTCTAGAGATTGATTCTTTACCCAATGCATTGGAGCGCTATCAGGGCGCACCCTTAATATGTCCTAACTTTCATGTGATCCACATATATCATAGTTTACTTAAATGGGTTGGTATATTCAATATGTCCCATACCACCTTGAATAATTCATTCATAGTTGGTCATATTAGTTGAATTTACATATCTTATAAGTGTGACATGCATGTAGATAATTAAAAACCAAACATAAAATTATGTGACCGTTATCAAATGGAAATAAAAAAGGTAGATCATGGAACAGACATTGACATCTAAGGTACTAAAAGAAAAGGAAACTAGAATCATCACCTGCAAGTTTATTCTTAAAATTCTAAAGTTTTGTCATCCAATTAATAAAAGGTGAACCAAATCTTTCAAGTAAGGTTTCAAGCTTAAACATGCTAAAACATTCAATATTAATATGCCTTTTCGTGTAACATAATAATGTCTATAATAGAAAGCATGAATCCTTACCATAAGCAACATCATGTAAAACATAGGAAGAAAATAAGTTAATCTTAAATGTGGATATAAGTTTTGTTTAACACCATATTTCTTATGTTTTAAAACACCACCCAACCCGAGAATTAATGTGTAAAGACATCATAATTGGGTATAATAATGGTTCATGCAATATATAAGGTATATGTATGTAACTGCATTCATACTAGAGGAGTGGCACATTCATGTGCATTAACCCCCTAAAGGTGTAAGTTAACAAGGTATTATATTGGGTAGGTAATGTCTTTAGTCATGAAAAAAAAAATTGTTTAAAAAAATTCCCATATAATTCTATTAAAAATGAACACATATATCATTCCCCATATATATATATATTAAACATAATGTATGGGGTGTTCGTGGGCTTATGAAAAAATAGAGAGGGTAAGTCCACTCTTATATATATATAGTTATATATATATATATATATAACCGAAGTACTCCTGACCAAATATGTACGTATACAAATATATAGCATGTCTTAAGGATTGATAAATATTTAATAAATTTTAAATATACCGAAATTACCAAATTTAAGGATGTAGGTTCGGTTATAAGAAGAGTTTCAACTAACTCATAGAGATATTTAAAATACAAGTTTTTATGAACATATATATGTATATGTATAGATATATATAACTCAACACCACTTACCAATGCATAATACTCCTTACATCTATACACTATTTGAACACCCAAAACCCGAACAAATATATAACAGTTTCCAAATATATTTGTATTTACTTTTTTGAAAACATGCATAGGTGAACATGTGAGATGTAGGAACATTTATACAAAAACATCATACATATAACCAAAGTAGAAAGGTCATGCCCATTCATACTTATAACAGATGTATATACATATAACCAAGAGTATACATGTATTTTCAAAACAACAAAATGATACAAGGTATAATCCTCTCGTTCTTTATGCCATTTGAGTGCAAGAGGACCCGAAGGCCTAGGCTCGACATTGAAGAACGATTGGGCTGAACTGTAAGGTTATAAGTATATACTTTATGAAAATATAAGATTATATACTCATGAAGAAGGAAGACAAGGAAAAAATGAACCCTCACCATTTAAACATAGAGAAAGAGGATTTGAGAGAGATTGGATGGGGTTCGCTGGAGGCTTGAATAGGAAGAAGAACCGAGAGGTCTCGGTTATTTATATACAAGAGACTACACACCATCTTCCATGAAAAACATACCCACTTTCATTTTCATTCAATGGAGGGTGTCATGTTGGAATAGAAAGAGGAGACATGGGGGTCCCCGGCGATCATAGGTGCAACAAGAAACATGGAGTAGGGTTACTGGTATAACCCATGCTCGGAGGAGGAATACGGCGCGACTAGGGGAAAAGCATGGAAAAAACAGACGGCCCAGATCGATCCCATTGTTGATCCAAGTGCTGAGATTCATCTTCAATTTTAAGTAATGGAGAAGCTATGATTAGATCTAAGTTTGATCAGACAACCTTGGTTCACTGCGGATTTTTAAAACACCCTGATGGAAAGGATTAGATCCTTCCGGATCGAACGGTTGAAAAAAACCGCGGAGAGGGATGTGGTCACTGAGGGTCGAGTGCGGGGTCGGTTTCGACAGTCCAGATCATGAGATGAGAGATATGACAGCCACGATTTCATTTCACCTGAAAAAAAGGTTCCCACATCGAAACAGAGTGCGGTTTTGGCCTCCCTTATTACCCTGGGCCTCCCATCGAGTATTTAGAAAAAAACAGCAGGGGGTCCTAAACATGGGCTCATGCCCGCAGGCCTTGGCCTACCCCACCACAGTCTCACGCCCGCACTGGCATGCCTACACATTGCTACTCACTCCTGTGTGCCCTTCGGGAAACTTCTGCAAAAGCTCGGGTCGGCCTTGGCTTGGGTCTGAGGTTTAGGCTGAACCACTTTGTGTGAGTCGCCTTCCTCAACCCTAGCCAAAAGGGCTGGCCCTAGTGGGATAATTTATTTTTGGTAAAAGCTACACTAACAAAGTTTTAAAGAATAGGAAAACAAATCATTCATTAAAACTATATATAATTTATATTCTTAAACATTAATGAATACAAACTAAACTATGTCTTAATTAAAAGTATTTATAATATTAAAAACACTAAAACTTTTTAAAGGAAAATGTTATAAAAAGATTTTAATAAACCAATATGATAACTTTTGTGTG
Organism: Viscum album; assembly: GCA_963277665.1. Lineage (NCBI taxonomy): Eukaryota > Viridiplantae > Streptophyta > Magnoliopsida > Santalales > Viscaceae > Viscum > Viscum album. Next base: position 1,606,299 of record CAUJRU010000015.1, on the reverse strand, counting down.
AGTATGATAGAAGATTTATTTCAATCAAAACATAATTTAATTTGAAGAAATTTAAACACATATTATCACATTATTTAAGAAAATTAAATTTTTTACATTGCATTTGAAATATTCGCAATGTTTTGAATTCCTTACTACTTTTCAAAATTACATATGTGAAAAGGAGGTATTAACCCTTTTCATTTAGAGTTCATAAATGGTTGTTATATTCATAATTTTATTTGTGACTTAGACCTTAGGAACTTGATTAATGCATAAATACTTTTAGTTATCACAACAAGGTCCAACGTCTATAATTGTAGCTGTTAGCTTTCACCGGTCACCGGGGCAACGGGTGGGTGGATCCCCTATAAAATTCCATCTTAGGGTGTCTCAAACTCAAGGTAACCGATGAAGATGGTGCTCCCAATCCCACTAATTATCAGCACAGTATTCATGATAACGGTGGTGATGTTCATTGTTTTGACTGACTCGAGGGATCTCCTTTATTATCTGGGCCTCATTGTAGTACTTGGGGGGTCTTCCCGTGGCTTTGCTAGGGTTTTTAAATGGTATAAATGGTTAGCATGAATACCCTATTGATCTCGGTGTATTAAAAACACTATGGTGTTCCTTTTTTTAATTATGAACAATCCTTATGTCTATTTTTGTTTTACTTGGTTGCATTCTAAAATAAAATAAAACCATTTTATTACTTTCTCATGAGAAACAACTATGTTCGGTTATTAAAGAATTAAAACAAAAGAAAAAATTATCCAATAAAAATAACAGGTACAATATTTCGGGGTGTTACAAAAATTCATGTTAGTTTTTAAAGACTATTCATAAAATCCGAGAATATTGAAGGGGTATTAGTGGGTCTAAAGGGAATCACTAGGAACTCATAGTGCCTGTACCTTATACGGAAAGTGATCTTCTAAATATCAACCTTCTCACCTTCAGTTGATGATATCCATAATGAATATCGACATTTGAGATGTACTGAGCTCCTCGTAGTAGATTGAACAAGTCATCAATCCTTGGAAGAAGATACTTGTTCTTTATAATGATCTTATTGAACTCTTGGTAATTGATACATAGAAACATTGATCCATCATTTTTCTTTACGAAGAGAATAGGTGCACCCAAATGTGATGAACAATGGTGTATTAAACCATTTTCCAAGTTCTCTTGTAGCTACTTTATTAACTCCTCTAGTTGAATCAGGGCAATTTGTAGGGTTGTTTTGAGATAGGAGTGGCTTTCGGTTTAGGTTCTATTGAGAAATTTAACTCATGATCTAGGGAAGCCCAAGTAACTGGTTAAGGAATACATCAGTGTATTTCATAATAGTGGGAATTTCCTTAAGGTTAATTCCTTCCATTAACTCAGCCATTTGGGAAAGTTATACTTCTTCACAGTGTATCAATACCCATACTATTGAGGGATTTTCCAAAGGAGAATCATGATATTTCTTGTATTTGTAGAGGATCATGGGATGGTTTGGAATATTTAAAGAGAATTCTTTTTCTAGATAGTTGATGTGTTCTCTATATAATTAGAGTACATCCATGCTGTGTATGTCATAAAATTATACCAAGGGAACGATTATGAGAATCACTGGAAGAATCCTCCCTCATATGCTAACTGGATAAATCTCTATCACTTGGGTTCAATGATTTCACTACTAGGTGTTTTTTCATATATATCTAATTCAAGTTATTGAGGATTCAATTCAATATTTCTCTAAAACGTGAATAATATAAAGGAATTCATAGAACCAAAATCAAATAAGAGTTTTTCCATTCCTCAATGAATAGAAATTTTTCCTTGTATGACTTCATTTTCTTCCTCCACTTCAGTAGTAGTAATGGAATAAGATTTCCCTTTCTCATTTGGTTTTGGTGGCTTCTGACATTGATTACCCTCAAGGACCTGTGGTTTAGTGTATTGTCTTTTATAGTGCCGTTTTTCCCTACAGTTGATGCATTGAACCATGCGTGGTGCTCTCCTTTACTCCATCACATTGGAAAACATCTTCATGTCTATTTGATATTCAAGAGATTGGTTCCCTTCTCTCCTACACTAATAGAATTTCTCTATCCCTTTGAGGAAATATCCATGATGTTTCTTCCCACCTTTTTATCATGTGGGTAGTCAGATCCTCTTTCCTCCTTTATCATTGGACTTTCCATCTTGAAAATTTTTTCATCTATTTATATCTCCATAACTATGGGACCAATCTCTGAACTCCACATCTATGTTTAGAAAACATTGATGCAGTTCTCGATTACTCCCAAAGTCTCGGATATCCAGATACTTTTGAAGATGTGGTTTTCAACCCTTGAGGAATATATCTATTTTTATATCATTATTGATAACAAAACATGTGGAATATATTTCAAAAAATTGATTTTTTTATCATAAATAATGATAGCTTCACCTTCCTTTTGCTTCATCTCTATGAAATCTCTCTCTCTATCATTATTAGATGTGTTCGAGTGAAATACTTGTTAAGAAACTTCTTCTATTTCATTCTTCAGTGTAGTGATATTTATCAATGTCCACCATTGATCAACTTGTCCATATAAATGATAAACATCTAGAGTAACTTTATCCTTCTCATAATAGTGGAGCATTCAAAATATCGTCTCCATTGAGTTAAACCACTATTCCACAACAAGTGGATCAGAAGATCCACTAAATATCATTGGTTGTTTCTGTATAAATGACTCAATGGCTAGTTTCTCCTTCTGTGGTGAAGGTGGATGTTCCACATAGTTTATTTTATTATTCATAGATTGTGAAAACTGGGAAATAGTTTCCTGGAAATTATTAACCCCACCTCCCAATCCATTGGGGATGATGTTCGTGTAATCATTGCATTTTACTTCACATGGGTTGTTGGCCTCATTTACCCTAGTTCCCACCATTTTCTAAAATAGAAATGTTTTGAACAATACATAATTAAACAAAGTAGTAATAGTTTATAATTTTAGGAAATTAACACTAAAGGCATATCTTATGGAATCCTATGTTTACTATTTTTCTAAAACAAATATACATGGGTATTTACAAATAATTAGACTTCTCCTAATGGTTTTCACTAATTTTACCCAGTCCTGATTCTTAAATTATCTCATTCATGTTCTTATCCCAACTATAATGACCCTATAGTATCTTACATGAATATTACATCATTTTTCAAATAAAAAACATAAAAGCGTTACGATCCTGGATCCAAAGGTTTGGTATCTTGGGAAAATTAGGACCATAAATAACTTATTCATAATAAAAAATAATCATTTACTTAAAACCTTACTCTTTATACATTTAAAGCTCAGATTCTCCTTATTACATGTAGTCAACTAACGATATATTTCAAAAAAATGTGTGAGATGAAAGCTGAGTAAGAGGGTGAAAATAGGGAGTGAATCAATATATCATGAGTGAGCATAATCATCATCATCATAACAAAACAATAGGACCATCATAAAATTATTAAGTTAAAAATTTGATAAAAGAAACGAATCTTTCAATGCATAAAAATGAAACAAAATATCATAGTTGTCAAACACCACACATTATTGTAAACAAATCTAGCATCATATTCATGCATAACTTATGTTAATAATAATAACATCATCATTGTGAACAAATACAGTATCATGTTCACACATATTACACATTATCTCAAGAGATACATCACATTACCCAATGCCTTGGAGGGTTATATAAATCTGAGCCCAACCGTCACATAATAATATTTACATTTTCATTCACACCACATATAACGTATTATAGTCATAGTAATGAATTAATACATGGAGAGGAATGGATTTCATAATGATGTCATCAATAATGATTTCATGAATAAACATGGGGTTCTCAAACAAAAATTTTAAAAACATATTTGGTATAGGAACCATCACTCTAGGGAAGAAGAATCAAATCAAGAGAAATCAAGATGTGTTTTGGAAAGAATAATTCTTTTGAAAAAGATTTATATTTGTTATAAAATAATGTTTCAAAAAATTTATGTCCCTAAAAATAAAATAGAATTATAATGAAATGATATTTAACTAACGATAGAGTATTATTCAAACCAAATATGTCATGAAAGAGGAATAACCTAAAGAAAAGGAGTTGGGTTCAAGAATCCCCTTACTTATGACTTAATGTGTTCTAAACATAACCTTAATACCATGGATAATCAAATTGGATTCATTAATTACAAAATCAAAAACCACTCCTACATGTATTTGAATTATTATAATTTTATTAAGTTATTTTTTATCCATTTTGATGACTTATAGAGTTCAGTTTCTTTGTTTTGGGAGTGTTTGTTTTTATGGTTTCCATGATCAATTCACTTGTATATAAAAATGAATGTTCTTGTTAAATGAGAATAATTTACTGGAAGTTAAATGAAGTGTTATTAATGCTCTTATAAGATTATAAATGGTCCCATATAATTTATTTCTGGTATGAGGATGATTTATTTGATAAAAAATTAATGATAAATGTTTAGTTTATATTGGCATTTATTCCAACCATCGAGAACTAGTTTCATTTTATTTAATATTATGCATATAAATTAGTTTAAAATAAAAAAAAGATATAATATATATATTAAAATATTATTTAACCACAATAATGGTTTTATGAAAAACCTTGAATGTGGTAATAGAAAATTAAACTCGTCATCCACGAAGGTGGTGAACCAACATACCAAGGATTTTTTTCATTTTTAGAAATCAAAAGAAGAATAGATGAGATTTGATTATGGGGATTCCATTAAAACAATAATATTGAAGTATATATATGATACTAGATAATCATACCACTTTGGATAGGGTATTTGAGTAGAGGATATGAAAAATAAAAGAAACTAAAAGATAAGGATTAAGGATTTTACATCTTGAATGTTGTCTCCTAGAGAAACTCCTTAATGAACTTGGGTTTTGTTTTTTGTTGATAATAGTAGTTCTTGGATGTCAGGAAGAGTCTTGGGAAAGGAATTGGGTAGAATATTGACAAGATACAAAGCTTATAAGTTGTTAGGAGGAGGGGTGTTTAGGGGTCGTAATTATAATGGGATGAGAGGGGTGTTTATGATTATTATATTCATCAGTCTATTATTTGGGATCATGACTACCAATATTAGTGATTATTGTGACTACATATAGTAAATATTTCATGTGAGATCAATATAATGGGTTATTACATCATTAATGACCCAAAAATTCATGTAGATGGCTTATAATGTTAAATACTGTAAATTACAGTATTTTACTATTCATCAAAAATTCAACTATTTTAGGAAAATCCAAAAAATTCACCCTGAAATTTTTTTAATGTTTAGATTTTATAAATGTGACCATTTTATAAAAAATATTTTCCAAATATAATAAATTTAATTTTTAAATAAAATATTCATTTATTTAAAAAATACAGATTTTAATATTATAATTGATTTTATGACCATTTGAAAAAAATTAAGGTCTTGTGAAATTTTAATATAATTATAATACAACGAAATATTAATTTATGAATATATTTTACGAAAATAAATTTTCTTTTAAATAATTTTATTAATTTGTAAATAATCATTTAAGTTCCACAAGACTACCAATACTTAATTTTTCATTTTAAAAACATTTATTTACTTATACAAGGATCATATTTTAATTTATATAAATACATAAATTTTATTTATACTTTCATAGGTGAGAATCCTTTTCAAATGGCCATGTCACTATTCCTAACTGTTAGATTACTATCCTAGTAGTTATGTTACTATTCCAGTGGTATGGCTTCATTAATTATTATAAATACCCCTTATTTCATTCATTCTCCATTCAATTATACTTTATCTCGTGTGTATATATATACACATATTCATCTTCAAAATTCTTACTATATTATTAAAATTATGATTTATTTCTTCATCTATGTTCATGAGTGTGGTATTTCTAGCGGTCTGAGTGGATCTAAATTTTACGATTTTGATTATCTTATTTTATATTTATTGTCCTGCTCTAATATTTGGAATTCTTATTGGATTGTTTTTTGAATAATACATTGTTTATGATAATAATTTTTTCATATTCAATATGTATTCTATGTGTTTTATGACATTATAATAAGAAGAGAAATTCCATTGATAAAATTTTGGGATCTTACAATCTATATGTAAAATTTTAGACCTTTAGTTATCATCTTTCTCATTAACTTCTTTGAAAGTTTTATATATATCTTTTTTTAAGTCATTCGAATAATATTCAATAAATTCCATTAACATGTAAAAATTTTAAGTGAATTTTAAATCAAAGGAATAAAACAACTTATGTTTCCATTTATTCTAACATCTGTAACTTCTAGTGTTTAATGAATATCTCCTGAAAACATCTTCCTCCACATTTTCATAAAACTCTCCCAGATTCGGATTTTTTATTTTTATTAAATAAGGAATCCAAAAAACTGTAAAGTATTAAACTATAGATATTTTAATATACCACATTTCATACAGTGTACTTTTTTATTCTAAATAAAATAAACATCTATTTTGAATATGTAGTGATATATTTATAAATTCTCTCCAGTTGATATTTAAAGGTTTATATTCAGTGGGAATATATCTTCTCATATCCACTAGAATTATGGTTTCCATTTCTGCAACTCAGTTATTTTGAGGTGTAAAGAGAGAATTATACAACTTTTAAATTCCATGTTTTTCATGTATGACTTAAAACGGTTTCTTTTGGAGTCATTTCCATTTTCCGTTCTCAACTTTAAAATATATACACCAAGATATTTTTTAAATTACCTTATAAAAACATTAAGAAACCCCACAACCTCGTATTTATGTTTCATAAAAATGACATTGTTAATTGGAGTGAAATCATCAATGAAATAAATAGAGTAAAACTTCCATTTCTTAATTAATGTATCATCAGTCCAAATAGAACAAAATGTATGATATCATGTTTTTTGTGGAATAAATTTCAACATTATTATGAATTTTACTAACCAAACATCCTTTCTAGAAAGTTGTTAAAATAATATAATCTTCCCTCTTAAGTTGTGGTAAAAATCTTATAACATATTCATTTGAAATCATTCTCATACCTTTCTGGCCAATATAACCAATTCATTGATGCAATAATTTGTTTCATCCTTAGTACTAAAATATAAATAATTACTATGATCTCCAATCATGAATAGATTTTTTCTAGTTATTTCTCCCTTCATAACAAACTTCCAATTGTTCAAATATCAGATGATAGATGAATCTTTCCAAAAGATAACTTCACTCCCATAGTGATTGGGTTATCCATCACTCAGTATGTCATGTTTAAGTACATAAAAAACAAAACTTCCATTTACTTTAACTTCTGGTATTTAATCTCATCCATACCAATTCCTATTATGTTTAAGGAAAAATCATCTCTAAATGTGATTACTCCTCTATCACATTACTTAGTTTTTTTATGGAGTTTTAGATCACCTATCATATGAACATAAAGTTAATTATCAAATATCCATTGTTTATTCTTTTTTCCTTTCATTTAGTGAAATATCAAAAATAAAATTCTTTTTTTCTATCTTTACATTTCCAGATTCCTTTGCTTCCAGTACAAGTAAATTTATGTATGATATGTGACTTGGTTAGTCAAACCTTACAAAAAGTTTCATATGGCTATCAAATATGTTTTTACTTGAGAATTTTTAACATCCAATGAATTTTATTTTGTATAAACCTTTATGTTCAATAAATTTCGTCCTTTTATCCATTCCCCACCCAACTCATGTATACCCCCATGGAGATACAAGTTTTTCCAGTAATTATAAAATTTCTTTCTGAATATACCACAAAACCAACAATATATTCTTCACCTCGGTATTCTATAATATTGTTTTTCCCCTAGGATATGTTTGTTGTGATTCAAAATATATTACAACATCTGATTTCTCTTGGTTGGGGGAATAATTCTTTTGTAAATTATTTTTGACTATGTTGTTATGAAATATTTATCACTCCAATTATCAAACCATTATCTCCCACTGTTGATTCTTAAATCAAAAGGGTTAGTAAAATCATATGAACTTTCAAATATAGTGGATGCAGATTTTACTTAATTTTTTAATGAGTTCTTTCAGTAGCATGAGATATTTCAACCTTCACCTTTGAATATTTATTAAAATTATAATTCATATTCTAAAAATAATTTTAAACCTAAAGACATTTTGATTGTGTCTTTCATAGATCTTCTTCATAAGTTGTAATTTTTTTATCAATGTCTTTCACTACTTTCCCTTGTTATGCAACATTCCACATGAGGTTTCTAATTTCATCTATATATGACTCTTCTTTTCTAATGAATTATTATTTTCCTTAATTCTTCTTTTCACTTTACTTCTTAAATAATATAGATTATTTCTTGAGTTTTATGTTATTATCAACATATACCTCCAATTATGGTATCAGCAAATATCTCATATATGTTTATCCACCTTATTCTTCTTCACTACTATATATATCTTACTTTATTATAATGTGCTCCATTAAGGATATAATCTTCTCTAGAACATCATTTTATTATGAATTGATGTTAGTAGATTAATTTTCCTTCTTTTTACCTAATATAATTATTTTGTTCCTTTCAATGAACCTTGTTCTTAATTATGGTAGAGTATACAACATCCTTATAAGAACAACATGACTTTGGATATATTTTATCAGAATCATAAATATCATATTCTCTATAATCATTCATCAGAAAGATTATTTAAAATTTTTTAATCCCCTCACATCCAAAACATTTGAGTGGGAGTAATCCTTTTTACTTTCCTATGACTTTCCGAAGATTTCTAGAGATAGGGGACATAATCCCCTTATTCACTTTATTGTCACATTCTTTGTATTCTAATTCATTGTGTTGTATTACCTCATATTCTGGTTAAAATATTTAAAACTTCCTCATAGATTCAAAATCTATCTCCTCCTTAATCTTATTTTTTAATTTTGGATATTTCCTCGTATCATATACAAGAATGATATTTAGATTATCAAGAGATAATTTATCTATCTCTTATAATGTATATAATTTTGGATCAACCATGTCCAAAATGTTTCTCTTCAATTTTTTATCAATCGTTGAATATTATAGGACATATCTAAATCCTCTAATGTTACTGACAATTTCATTCACTGGGGTGAGGTAATCATCAATAGTTTATTCTTTTATAAACATAGTATCTTAAAACATTCTTCTCAAGATTTTAATCCTTTCTTAATTTACTTTTACATTCCCCATGAATTTTGATTTAGGTTTTTCCAAAGTGTTATTCAGTATTTAAAGAACCATCACCTTTATATAAGCATTTTTTATTAGGACATTAGAATAACATTCTGAGATTTTCCAGAAACCTCGAGATTTCATTTTTTAATAAATTACATAAGAGAATCTTTCCCAATGGTCAGAAACACTAAAATTTGTCTCAATAACCTCTAGGGTAAGATACAGAATATATGGTATCATTATATTTTTCCATCCATGGTAAAAAATTTCATCAAATTTAGGAATACATTTTCTATTAAAAATGTTGATATTTTATATGATAAGTAATATAAAGATATAATAAAGATAAACTAACCTCTCATACCAATTAAAGATCATAGGAATATGTAGACCACTGATGGGGTGAGTCAGTGGTGATCTATTAAAAATACCTTACACTATAAATTAACCTCTACAACTTATTAAATTTTTGATCATATTAAATTTTAACACAAACTCATTGACAGGAAATGAGAAAGAAAATAATGTAAGCTACATAGGTTTTTACATGGTTGGTCCAAATTTGGGTATCTAATACATTCAATGTTGACTCCTATCAGTCTATGGATATCCCAAATACAATGTAAGTGAATAAAAATGAGGTAAATCTCCTCAAGCTATGTCTATCTACATATATGAAATGTTTTTGGTTCCCACCATTTACAAGACTTGATTCTTCTTTCGATCCAAAACAATATTTAAACATTAAATTTGGATAAAATTTTAATCTATATAGAATAAAATATCCTATAACATTTTTATCATAATATATAATTCTATTATATTAATTCTTAATTCTTATGGAGGTTTAATATTTATTCTTGGTACAAATATTTTAGGAAGACCAACTCTTCTTAAACCCTTCTAGCATTCTGAAGAAAGTTGTTCATCCTCACCTTCAATATTTATACAATCCATAATATTAAAATGTAAACATATAACCATGAATTAAATCTCCAATTTATTTACCCATGGATGTTATGGAAAAATAACCAAAATGTGAAATTTGAACTCCTTGAAAAATGATTCAACACAATCCTATTTAAGTTCCATCAAAGCTTCCAAAAACATCAGAGTCAACTTTAATCTCCAAAAAATAATTTTTCAACACATCATTTCAAGTATTCCCCAAAATCACGAAAGAATAAAAAACACTATTTCATTAATATTGAACATTTATCATCTATATTAGATCACCATAATAAATTTAATTTACAAAAATGACAGGTTCATTTGACATCTTCTGATAAAATTTCATCTGATATAGAAAATATTTGTATTTTGAACATTTTTTTATACTTATTTAGGTTGTACCTCTTCTTTTCCCCATCATAAAATATTCATTAATTCAAATTTTATGCATGAATTTACTCCTTACATTTCATCCTCTCTTTCCCCCTTCTATTTACTGGTCATTCTTATCATCATTATTCCAAATTATTTCTTCTACATCATATATTGTCCACTAAATTTATTTTATTTACACAATCAAATATTTATTATGCTGGTTTTACTTTTGCAGGACATAAAAAATTGAATCATATCTTCTATTGTAAATTAGTAACACATTCTTCTTATGATTCTTTTCATATTTTTTATTTCTTTTTATGAAGGTTCTACATATTATAAAAACCAATGTTATATTATCATCTTACTTTTAATATTCCAAAAAATTATATGTATCACTGGCCTTTTTTTGGTTTGAGTAGTGTTTCATAAAGGATTCTCCTTCAGATGTCATTATTAGTTCACATCTTCTTCTAGTGACCTGTTATATCTGATTCAAGAAAATTTATCAATAGATCATGTTTTTATACTAGAAACATTTCTATGTTGAATATTTCTATTCTGAAAACTCTCAGTGTTACTTGAAATACAAAAACATTCACGCAAATATAGTTAAAAAATAAAAAAACATTAAAAAATCAATCCAAATCTTCTTTATAGAAAATACAATTCTTTTTGGACATCTGGAATCTGTACGTACAACAACTCTAGTGTATCTTGAGCATAAACATCATCAAAGTTAATTTTTATCCCACTAACAATCCTGAAGAAGTTTTTCCTCTCAAGAAATACAGTATTTCAATTGACTATAATTATTTTATCAGAGGGTTGAATAGGTAATATCATTTACTTCATTAGGATATCCTATGAGGATACACTTCATGCATCATATTATTAGTTTATTTTAGGTTAAGTCATTAAGAAATTCCTCTCATTACTATGTATGCATGTTCGGAAGCACGGGTTCCTTCCAAGTCCATAATTGTAATGGCATACCATTTTACACTTTCTTTGGTACTAATTTTAGTATGTATGATATAGTTTTAAAATTATATCCCCAAAATGAAATTATAATATCTTTCTAGACCAAAATAAATGTTACCATTTCAAAAAAAGGTATGGTTACTCCTTTGACTAACACCATTCCACAATGGTGTATAAGAAAGAGTGATTTTAGATAAGATCTCACACTTATGAAGAAGTTCTATACACTCTCGGTTAATTTATTCTCCACATTGATCATATTTAAGTTTCTTTATCTTCTTACCATATATATTATCAACTTCATTCTTTAATTATTTTAATTTCTCAATGGAGATAGAATTATACCTCATTAGGTAGACATTTTCTTATCTACATAAATCATTAGTGAAAGTAATAATGTATGAATACCCAACCATGTATCCTACAAGAATAATTTTGCACACATTAGTGTGTTCTGATTAAAGAATTATAGAATCCATTTCTCCTTTCCCACTGAGTTTTGTATTAATTATTTTTCTGGTAAATAAGCATGAAAATAGTTTTGAGAATTTAACTCAAAATAGTCTAAATAAGAATCTTGATAGATATTTTTCAAGGGCTTCTCATTTATATAAATAAGAAGGTAATTCGAAATCTCTGTTTGAAATGAGTCATGAGAACTTATTCTATTATCTATTATCAATACATGGTTTTCATAATTTAACACATAAAGACCATTATTTATTTGTGTCATACTATAAAAAATCCATTATAAAAAATATAGTATTATTTATTTATAAACATGAAAATAAATCAATCCCTGTTAAGTAGAGAGACATAGATGGTGTTATTGGTAACATTGGGCACGTAGAAATATTTCTTTAACACCAAGATAAGTCTTTTTGGTAATTTGAAGTGATTGTATCCAATGGATAAAACACCCAACAATGCTCCACTTCTAACCCATTAATCCACCTCTCCTTTAGAAATCATTTTAAATATACTTGGTTTTTAAATTTTAATACAGATATGAGAACCATAAGTTATATCTAATACCCAATGTGCATAGATAGAAATATTTTACTTGATATTGATTTCAGCTAGAGATTACACTTGTTTCTTTAACTGGGTGAACTTCTTCTTCTAGTGGTTCAACTTTCGACATGAAAAACGTTTCCCTATTCATTTTTCATTATCTGGATCTTCCTTTTCTTACAAGTATGGTTCTCATAAGATTTATATTTTGAGAGAGTATCAGGGTGATTTGTATTGTTATTCCTTTTATTCATCATGAGGATAGTAGGTTTTTCATGCCTTGTGTTTTTGTGAACTTGGTGAATTTGGGTAAGGAGTTCTGAAAGTCACTGTTCACTATTTCTCATATTATAATTAAAAATCAAACTATAGAAGTTTTTAGGTATTGAAGATTGAATGAGATCTATACATAATAAACTAGGGGTCTTAAGTCTTGTGTTGTCTAAGCGCTTAATATAGAAAATTTGATTGACTATATAAAGCCCAACTGGAACTAAATCTCTAAGCATGAATGTGAATAGTGATTTGGAAATCTAATACCTCTCTTATATTCCTGTATTTTGATAAATATTAAAAAATTGATACATGATTCCATACACATCCATATCATCATTTGACTTCTAAAGCTCACTAAAAATGGAAATTTACATGAATCATTGCACATCATCATCCAAATATATCTTTTAAAGAGAGAGTTCCTCTTCACAAGACTCATTATCATGCCCTTATGGAATGGGGGTTTCCAAAACATATAATTTAGGTTCAAGAAACAATATAACACACAATATCCTACATCGTTCCTATAAATTCAAGTCATTGAGAATGTTATCATTTTATCATATGGATCACAGTGATATTGTCAACATTGTATGAGTTTTAATTTATATAATAAATAGGAGTAGATTTTTAGTGCATCATCTAGATTCAAAAATAGATAAAAAATTAAATTAAATTTATTAATCTCCCACCATTTTATCAAAAACCAATATCCCTCACCATGGGTTTTAGAATATATTGTTGCATGGATATTCTAGTAGAAATGATATAGCCATTATTACTCATAACCTAGGCTTTGACAATGAAAATTGCTTGAATAAATTTAGGTAGATATGAATTTCCTAGTACATTAACTCACAATTCATTGATCTGTTGAGTGGACTCCACAATCGTAAAATCCTAGACTTATATCTCATCAACACATACCTACAAAATGGAATTTGAAAGACTTTCGTCATTACACCTGTCACGACCCCATATCTCCAAAGATACCACAATGAGGGGATTAGATAATAACCCTAGAGTCCCGCCACCATTAAGATTTGGGTTTGAGAATAGCATCGAGGGTATAAAAATCTCATAAAATGGGAGGCATTAACCTCTATAATAATATAGGATTGAGATATTATATGCATCATCCAAAAACAACTCCATCGCATTATATAAAAGAAACCAAAAACATCCCACAATGAATGTATAAATAAAAATGATATAGGTAAAAGAATACAAATTACATACCTAAAAGAAAAGATAAATTAGCGACACAACAATTATCATGTGGTCTGATCTAGTAATATCTAGAACAATCCATTTAATCCTCCTAGAAACCATAAAATAGTTTTAGATATATAGGGTGAGCATACAAGTATACTCAGAAGGAAAACCAAAGTCTCTAGTGAACATGTGATATAAGCATACTAATGCACCCATGAGCAAATGGCAGAAAAATAGTACCTAAATACGGAAACTATCATTCCAAACCTCACCAGGAATGCTCACCATATAACATAAGCCAAGTGTAGTAACATAATACAAAACATATTAATGAAGGCTACCCCAAACAAATTTCTCACCAATATTCTTCTCTTACAACCCAACATCATATTCCCTAGAACTCCCATATCTTCATAATAACATACCACTTCCCCATAGCATGGTCTCAACACATGACACCCAAAAACACCAGGGCCACTGCCCAACAACATGGCTATATTTCATCTCTCCCGCAGACACCTGGTTCATCACATCACAACCATAATGTAAGTAGTAGGGTATTGTGAACATGAAGGAAATTAACCTTTTTCCCTCCTCCTACCATGAACAACCCCAGCATAAGCTACCCCAAAGAATGGACCTATAGCACCTCTCATGAAATCATATGGCCCACCACCCCACATAATGATCATCACATCTCTCTTGAAAGCACTTGAATCATCACCTAGTGAACTAACAAACCTCCTTCCATCATAGCCTATGATTATCTACTTACCTAGTGGACAAGGAAAGATTGAGTAGCTAGGAATCCATCCTCATCAAATTTGATGTTGGGAAAACACCCGCATGTGAATATATGAGATTCAGTATATAGTGTTCGACTTGGGTGGAAAGAGTATAGAAATCACAAGGAATATAAAAGTATATACATATATACATACACAAAATAACAAATTATGTGTTCAAAAAAAAGAACTAACCAACTCGCAACATCCCCACTTTCATTTCCACCTCTAAATGGATAACACCACACAACAAGACAAAAGCCCCATTTCACATTTCTGGCCAATCCAATTATCCAACCCATTCGTTTCGTTATTAATAATCAACCACATTAAACCACACAACCCAAAATTTATTTATTCATTATCCATTTAAATTTCATTAGCTGAATCAACCTTCATCTATTCCAATCATTATTATATAATTATTTCATCACTAACTGGGCCTCTAGAGCAACACAACCACACATCACAAGTAGCTCATCATCTCCATCACACCGTCTCTTCACCACCCCTAAAGCATGGCCAAAAAACCACCACCTCACTACCCCAAATCATATCGAAACAACCCCCACCTCACCACCCTAAAATCATGACCCAAAAACACCACCTCACCACTCAAAATCATGACCACGCAACAACCACCTCACCATCCAAATTCACTACCACACAACCACGGCCTTGCGACCCCAAAATCACTACCATATCTCACCCATCATCCCAAAATTTCATTAAAAACACACATAACTGCCCCCACAAGAATATACACTGATCAAAACACATTTAAGACAATTTTACAGATCTAACAAAGGGTCCTTTATCACAATTCACTTTATTTTAAGGGTTTTATCACACAAGATAGAATCTTAGGGAAACCATTTCATAGCCAAATATAAGTAGAAAATAAATTTTCATTTTAGTGTGACATCACAACAATCACAATAGACATAGTAACCACAACACATATCATCCAATATAAGAAAATTTCCCAACAGGCACAATTTTATATAGGTCATCAATCCCATAAAATCAATCATATCACAATAATATCAAATCTATAAAATCATGTGTATCATTCACCTCCCCCGCCTTAAATTTTAATTAGCCAATTATTTATCTTTGATTAAGATAGTACAATCATAACTCATATATTTAAATTATTAAACCCTTCCCATATGATACAAAATAAAGAGAAACAATTGATTTCGTACCTGAAAGAAGATTTTCATATTCTCGGTGCACTGTAGGGTGAAGAAGAAAAACCTGAAAACCACAACCATGCATGGGAAACCATGGATAAACCTACACCATATCAAAGTATCATAAATTAAAATCCCAAATCATGCCAAAAAAACAACACCACAACAAATCCTTAAGAAAAGGACAAGAGAAAACCCTGGTGGAAATAGAAATTACTCACCGTGGATTGTAAACCAACAACCACCGGAACCAGTAGATCAAATCGAGATGAAGGGGATCGATGATCCTCCAAAGTCACCTAGTGATCATACAAAATGAGAGATGTAGGGAGTGGATGAAGGAATGTAAATTAATATAGAAGGGTTATAAAATGACTCAGAATCAATAGTTTTTACATTGTGTTAAGTTTACATGGCGTGTAAGGAATGTGTTTTCCAAAAATTCCTAATTTCTACAAAAATTGTGTTGCCAAGACTTTTTTAATTACACATCAACAATTTAATTTTCAAAACCTGAATTTGTTTCATTGATCCCCGCTTATCTGATTTACAAGTCATGAACCATCCAGGTATATAAGTTGTAAACCACCATTTCACATAGTGTATATAATACATGATGTGTATTTCCTACAGCAACTCTGTTTCACCTCCAACCTCCACTGAAAACTCACATAACCTCCCATAGACACCTCCAAGCACGAAATATTGAAATGTAACAAATAGGGAAGACACATATTATTACATCAGGTATTTTCAATGTGATTCTTTCCATAAAGAATCCAAAACCAAGACAGGAAGTAAAGGGGTCCAAACAACCACCCTTTGAGATACCTCTCAATGATCTCATAATACCTCAAAGGACACCACTAGCCGAAAATGAAAAACCAAATGGACACAAAACATCTTGCACAACCTTATCACCAAAAAACAAAATCACTATAACCATACAACTTCCATACATCCCTAACCAAAAAATGTCACAACCATCAAACTGCACTGGCCCAAGCGTAAAAATCCCAGAAATCCATCCACTATGTTAGGATACTATCTACACTAGGCAGCACTGATTCACATGAACCGGTTTAATCGCATCATATTATAATGCATCTTTATTATGAATCAGGTCCTCCATTTTTCATATATTATTACTTTATCACACATTATACATCCAAACTGAGGAGAATGGTTCATCCCAAAAAATAGAAGTTTCCAAACATCACATCACATAGAAAAATATATTAATGAAAAACTCAAAAAAACACTTTTGATACTGGGCATGAATCTACATATCTCACTCCCATGTACTATCTTCAAAGCCACCATGCCTCTACAACACATGAAGCAAACTGATGGTTCATCCTCATAACACCTTATCCTGAAGATCTTGGAACTCTACTAGTTACTCCAAGAACATCGAATCTTCTTCGATATCCAACTCTCCATATTCAATTACATCAAAGTCATCATGAAGATACAAATTAAGCTAAGAGGTATGGAAGATGTCATGGATCCTATCCAACCAAGGTGGAAATGTCAACTGATTCTCCACCATACTAAATCCCCCCAATAACAAAAAAGTACCAACATTGCAGGAAGAAAGCTTACTACCTCTAAAAAACAAACCTATGCTTCCCATATTGATGGGAAACCTTAAAGAACACATGGTCCCAAACCTCACACTCTAAGGGCCTCCTCCTGTTATTAGTTTAATACTTATTCCAATCATACACCATTTTCATCCTCTCACAAACAAATGGAACGTTCTCTATTACCCTCTTAACCTCATCGGAACCAAGAACTGCAGACTCCCCATCCTCTATCCATCACAACAGAGAATAAAGCAATCTCCCGTACAAATCCACAAGAAAGGCCATGTTGATGGATGTGTGATAGCTATTTTTATAAGAAAACTAAATTAATGGAAAGTGTTGTTCCCATGATCTGTTAAATTCTACGAAATATTTCTACAACATATTCTCTAGATTTTGTATGGTATACAACATCTTCCATCAATATGAGGGTGTAAAGCCGTTTTGAGGTGTAACTAAGTTCCAAAATATTGTTGAAATATCATCAAAATTGGTGAGGTAAAACATGAATCCTGATATGAGAAAATGTACCTCAAAACTCCATACAGCCACACCACCTCATCCATATACCTCTTACCAAAGAATCCACCATTCATACCTCCTTGATCACTATTTAGTGGTCATATTTCATCAACTGATCCATAATCACCCAGATGAAATCACTAACTCCCTATGATAAGGGTAATCCTATGAATAAATACATTGAGATTTCATCTCATTTCCACTTGAGAATATCCAAATGCTGCAACAAACTATCAGGAACATGATTCTCATCCTTTACCTGTTAGAAAACTGAACACCTCACCATGTAGTCTACGACTGCCATTTCATCTCGGGCCACCAAAACTAGATCCCTAATCCATGGTTCATCTGGTATGATCCTAGGTTTACTGCTAAAGGTGAGCTTTAAAATTCACAAAGGACACCTTCATGCATCACTATAAAAAAACAACCTCCCATGAAACAATATCTACTTCTAACCATCCTCTTACCATCCCTCAGAATCAACACTATAGTCTAAACAATCAAACATCGACTATACCTCTAATTCTCCCCACTAATACTCCTCCACCTTCCAAATCATAGAACACTTCACCATAATCTAAAAAATAGGCACTACCATCGTCCACCCATGCATCCAAGTTCAAGGCTTCCAACTCCTTTATTCTTTTCCAAACATACCCAAACTCGTGAAAAGTATCCTTCCATGAATTTCTTCTCAAAGAATCATCCCCAACATTCCCTTTCCAGAGGTGTAAAAGATCTAAAAATAAAAATCTTGAAAAAATCCACCCACATCCACTTTAACAGATTGAGATAACATTGAGAAAATATATACATAAAATTATTTTGATCTATAATGACTAAAAAGTACCCCCTAATGTGGTAATACTATCACAATTTTACTGGAAAAAAATACTTATGCCAAATCCAGATCATGGGTGGTATAGTTACACTCTTGGGGACTCAACTTACTAGAACTATAAGAGAAATATTCCCTCTACTACATCAACATTCATCCCAATACTAGATGGGAAGAAACACAAAACACCTCAAACAACACACCCTCCTTGGGTCATAGAATCACTTGAGAACTGAAAAAAATCAAATTCGAGTGAGAAAATGTTACCTATAATGGATTAGACCACAAAACAAATCCCTTCTTGGTCAACACTATCAAAGGGGATATAACTAGAGATAAATCATACCCAAACCTCTGATAATATTCTGTAAAACAAAGGAAATTGTGAACCACCACCATAATCTTGGTTGCTTTCCAATAAACAACCACCTGGAAATTAGCTGATTCTATTGCCTCACCCTACTGAGACACCACATACCTAAGGAAATGCACCTCTCATTTCCAAAAAAAATATCTTCAAAAACATTCTATAGAGTTAGTGTCATAGAAGGGACTATAAAAATAACTATTAGATGCTCAGCAGGATCATCTTATAACTTTAATTATATTAAGATATAATCATTGAATAAAATAATGAAATGGTCCATGAAATAACTGATCATGGAGTTCATAAGCCCCATGAATACAGATGGTGTGTTCATATAATCAAACAACATAACTACAAACTTCAAGTACACATAATTTATTCGGGATGTATCCTTTGGGATATCACCCTCATTCACCCTAAACTGTTGATATCTTAAATGTAGATCAATCTTATAATACCAACTCACCCCTATGAACTGGTTGAAAATATCATATATCCTTGGAATAGGGTAAAATTTCTTGAATGTTACCTGATTTAACCTCTCGTTATCTATATACAACCTTAGAATACTATCAACCTTATTGGAGAACAACACTGGAAAACCCCACAAAAACACACTAGGCTATATAAAACCCTTATTCATCAGATCTTCTATCTGAATCATTAACCCCAGCAACTCAAAAGGTTCCATTTGATAAGGAAAAATATAAATCGGATAAGCAGTGGGAAGAAATTCAATCACAAACCCAACATCATTTCAAGGGGTATCATCACAAACTCCTTGAAAAAAACATCCATAAAATCTCCAAGGACACTTGATACCTCCACTATCTCAGAATGTACCAATTCCATTAATAACTCTACCATAAAATAATGATGGGGCTCCACACATAGACTGTTCACCTAACAGCCATGCTCTCCTATAAAAACCAAGAACTTTCTATTCACATCTAAAAACATGACTCTCCACCAGAATCATATGATAATAGAAAATATAGAATATAACCAATAGATTCATAGGGTGACATCATATATATGGATTCATCTGTAGTAAGAAAATATCCCAATGGGGCTGATATGGCCCCATCATTAGTCTATATCCTCAACACACATTAAACAATATAGTCTGGACTCTGACTAGTGTGGTCAACATATGGGTCTTAAGAAGCCTCCCTCTATCTAGTCCTAGATAATGGACTAGAGTGGGTATAACACAGGAGGGTGAAGCTCTAGAATCAAACAAGGCAGAAACAAGGGTAGATGAAAAACAGAGTGTACCTCAAATGATCTATTTCCCCTCTAGCACTACTGACCCCAATGTGTGAAACCAACCATGACCATCTCCTCTACCTCTATATTGATGTCCACATATAAAACCATGCACAGTTCAAGGTCCTTGTACAAGTTTAAAATCCCAAGGTAAGGCTTTACCCACTCTATCTCCCCTCAATAGAGCATAACCCATATGCCCTTATTGCTACAATGATCTCACTCGACACTATTGATGAGGATAACATGGAACCTTTCCACCATGAACAAAATTATCTTAGGGAAACACTAGGTACTAGTTTTTGTGATGGCCATGAAACCCACAATCAAAACACACTATCATGATATCTCCTATAAAACCATAGGACCCATTGGCCCAAGATGGCTGAAAGGGAAACTGCTGAGGTCAACACCCCATAGGTCAAAACCTCAAAGTCCCTGATCCCTGGAACCTTTCACTAAAAACTCTAATCCTTGAGGAGTTATATAGTTACCCTCTCATGGAAAACCTCCTCATGAGGGCATCATCTCAATCACGTCTTCCTTCTTCTAAACCTCCATATACACTAGCAATGTAAAAGGAGTGACTTCATACTGGACAGAAGGATAGAGTGCTCCTCATGATTTCTCGTATGATACTCTTCATCTACAAAAAGTTATAGGGTAAAACAAAATTGATCCTTGAACTTGATTCCCAACCCACACACTGACATACTCCCCTACTGAAGAGAAATAAGCTCATGCCTCTTTAATTCATTCATGATCAATGAAAGAAACTCTTCTAATAACTCTTTCTGAAATTTGACCCATGGTACATATTCCTCCTTCCATTATCCTAGATAAAACATCCACTATGGATGTACAACCCATATATCTTACTAACACCCAAAGGGACATATCATCCCATTGGGGACCTAATCAAACTAAAAGTGATCTTGAGCTCCTCCATCCAGCTCTATGTCTCCACATTTGAAACACTGCCACTGTAATTCTCCAAATACTACCTCTAAATAGCATGTAATACCCTCTACCAATACTCATCTTCATCCTCTAGATCAACCCTACGACAATAAAACTAATTATCCTGTTGAACCACAACTGACTAATCCATACACAGATGACAAACAAGATCCATAACTAAAAATAAAATAAGAATTTTGTAATCCCAGTAGTATGGAATTTTATTCAAATTCATTTTAGTTCACTTAATTCATTTTATCCTTCCAAAAACAACCCATTTAGAACAAGAAAACAAGTAATAATGATCTATTTACCACTCCCATGTCTCTACCAAGAAAATAGATCCACCTCACTTGGTTATTCAATAAACTCATAGTCTATGCATTGGATCATGAGGGGGACTAAAAATATAATGTCCTAGTCGGCCCTGCTTTCCTATGTAATGAAAAAAGGTCAAATAGAACTATTATCATAACAACTCATGAAATACCCACTGTTCCTATCTCTATAATTCATCTTATATCTCAACCAGCACCTCAGATAACACTCTTTCACGACCCCCCCCCCACCAAAGATACCGTAATGAGGAGAGAGAGAAATGGTGACCACTAAGTCCCTCCTCCAACAAGACCTAAGTTGGAAACTATCACATAGGGTATAAAAGTCTCCTAAAATGGGAGGAATTACCCTATATAGTAATAAAGGATTGGGAGATAAGATGAATAATACACAAATAACTCCATGAGATAATATAATATAAACCAAAACAATCCCACAATACATATATTAATAAAACTGATATAGATAAAATCGTGAAAGTAAATACACAAAAGAAAATATAAAAGTATAGAAACAAAATATATCTTATTTTCAATGATATTAATGTCTATAATGGTCCATGTAATCCTCCTGGAATCCAAAAAATAGTTTTACATACATATGTTGATCATATAAGTAGACATAGTAGTAAAACCAAAGTTTCACATGCACATGTGATAAAAGAATACTAATGAACCAATGAATAAATAGAAGAACCAAAAATACCTAAATAGGTCAAATATTCATCCCAACCTCATCAAGGAATTATCAACAAATAAATAAATCCAACTATCTTACCTTCATAAGAAACATATCAATGAAGGATTCCCTGCACTACTTTCTCAATAATATTCCACTCTCACACCCCAACGTCGTATGTACTGGAACTCCCATCTCTTCTGAATGACATACCAATACCCCAAATCATGGTCACATGACATCATTTATGAAAAAAATTGTGCCACTCCTGCACAACAAGGTCAAATATCATCCTAACCACGAATACCTGGGCCATCACATCACAACCATAACTAGAGTAGTAGGGTATCGTGAACATGAAGGAATTAATCGTGTTCCCTCCTCCTACCAATCAGGACCCCCACCATAAAACACCCCATTTCACGTACATATCACATGTTTCTCAAAAACAACTGGGCCTCCACCGCACAAAAATGGTCATCACATCTCATCCAAAAACACCTGGTCCACCGCACTACAACACAATCATCATATCCCACCCAAAACACCTGGTCCATCATCTGGTGCACTAAAAGACATATTTCCATCACATCCTGGACCTATTACTCACATGGAAGAGGAATTGGGAATGTGTGGGCATCTATCCAACTATCCCCATCACCGGAATATTGGTAAAAACACCCTCGTGTCAAAATATGGTTACTGATGATTGGGATGAGCCCCTAAGGGGCTCCACATCAGGGTTTTTCTCCCTGCCACCGCCTTCATCTCTCTCATCATGACTCGGATATGTTTCTCCCCTAGGTGCTTTTACTGGTGACTTCATGGCATGCAGTGTCTCTTCTTGTGGCAGCGTGGCTCCATGGTCTAGAAAAATATAGCGTATCTCACTTTTGATGGCCGTTTTAACACTCTAACCTTCGACCTAGATGATTCTTTCAGGGCAACGTGGTGAGGGTATGTTGCTCAAGTTTCCATCTGCAACGATGAATCTTTCCGCCACACTTCTTAGTTGGATGTGGGTACGTTTGGAAGATCTGGTCATCGTGTGCATTTTGAAGGTAGTGACAGGCTTTAGGATTCTAACTTATAGTAGATCTGTTCGGGTGATGTTTTTTAGTGAAGTTTTTTTGTTGTTGCTTTCTTAAATGCATTTTTTTTTGGATTTGGTTGTGCAGTTAGATGCGATTTTGAATCATGTTTTGGAATGGGGTTTGTGGTTTGTGGTTGTCTTGCTCTAGTGTTGCAGTTGCAACATGGGGTGTTGCGGTGGTGGATTTCATTCACAGGGTTTTTTGTGATTTTTTCATGGTGGTAAGCTCCATGTTGTTGGATGGTAAAATTTTTGAAGTTTTCTTAGTTAGGGTGTTTAGTCTTTTGGATGTGTGGAATGAATTTTTAGGGTTTTTATGTTGTGGCACTACAGTCTGTGGTCATTGGGGCATGGAAACTAGCTCACCTACAAGGGTGCTCCAGAAGAGGTTCAGAGCAGAGAGTTTTCACTGTCCATTTCTATTTGGATTTGGTAGTTCGAGAGGGTATGGAAATTTCCATTGGTTCAAGGGTCGTGCAATCCTACACGGGACATCTTGATGAGCAGCGATGTGATGGTAAAAACTGGTCTTATCATGATTTCTGATGGGGAGGGGTTAACTTTGTATTGATATTGGTTGTTTTTTTACTTCTACCCTTGGACTCTAAGGGTATGATTGAAGGTTTTAAGTCACTAAGGTCATGTTGGGTTCCCCTCACACTTAATGAGGTTTTATGATAATAAAAAAATTAATTTTCAATCTAAATATGGGTGTTGGAACATAGTGATCGATATGGGTGGGGTGTGTATAGTAATCATAAGGAATATAAAAGTATATAAATATATCCACTCACACACAAGCCCAATCTATGGGTTAGAAATAGAGCACAAACCAACTCACGACATCCCCACTTTCGATTCCACCTCTAATTGCATAACACCACACAACAAGCCACAAACCCCATTTCGCATTTCCAACCCATATCATTATCCATCTCATTTGTTTCGTTATTAAGCATCATCCATGTTAAACCACACAGACCAAAATTTATTTATTTATTATCCATTCCCATTACATTAACTAAACCATAACTCATACATTTCAATCATTGTTAAATAAATATTCCATCACTACTCGGACTTTTAGCACAATTCAACAACAAATCAAAAGTAGTCTATTATCTCCATAAATCCATCTCCATTCCACTACAAAAACATAACCAAATAACAACCACCTCACCACCCCAAAATCATGGACAAAAAACCACCACCTATTTTCCCTAAAAGCATTTCCAAACAACCTCCACCTCACTTCCCCAAAATCATAGACAAATAACCACCACCTCACCACCCTAAAATCATAACCACACGACCAACACCTCATGACCCAAAATCAAGGCCACACAACAACCACCTCACCACACAAAAAGTAGAGCTACATCTAACCAATAAATCCTACATCTCATTGTAAACACACATCACCACCCCAAAATCATGTCCACACATCAAAACATTTCTCAATCCATTTTACAAGTTTAACAAATGGGATTTTATTATATTTCATATTTTTTAGGGGTTTCATCTGAAAAGACATAATCCTAGGGTAACAACTTCATTTTCCAAATGTAATTGGTTAGTCAATTTCCATTTTAGTGTGATATCAAAACAATTATAGTAGACATAGTAGCCACAACAAATATCATCCAGTGTAAACAATTCCCCCAATGATCACAATTTTTAGTAGGGAATCAAGCTCATACAATCCATAATATCAAAATAATATCTAAGATGTAAAATCATGTGAATCATTCCCCTTTAAACCATAAATTTCAATTATCCAATTATTTATCATTTATTAATCCATCACAACCATAACCCATAGATTAAAAATGGTAAACCCCTATTGGATGATACATAATAAAGAGAAATGAGGTATTACTTTCCTCAAATAAACTTTTCAAACTCACATTTTTTCATAATCAATGATAATTATGAGATGTACATGATAAAGGAAATAACAGGAAACAAAAATAAATTAAATATTATTTGAAATAATTTCTATATCCAAGAAGAGAATAACTTGTAACATATAATTTATAATTAATTTATTTAAATAAATAATTACCACTTCTTGAATTTTTTCTTCATTGTTGATGATCAGATAGACACATCTTGTCATATCATCATTGTGTAGAAGGAATAAAAGGAACATTCCCAATAATGTTAATCTACACATGCACCATGAAATTAAGATTGAAACCATAGAAATCTCAAGGTACAAGAATGAGTGATACTATTTCTTTCATCATTCATTGTTGATTACCACGAGAATCACTTCAATTAGAAGGACACTCCTCATTGTCTCTAGAATCAAGATGGTGGTTGAGGATGATTTCTCTCTATTCATGAGATCATTATTGAACATAAGATCTCTATGGATTTATAGGATTATATATATTTTATTATGTAAAACTATTAAATAGGTTTTATCATAACTGGGTTTAAATTTAG
Organism: Viscum album; assembly: GCA_963277665.1. NCBI lineage: Eukaryota > Viridiplantae > Streptophyta > Magnoliopsida > Santalales > Viscaceae > Viscum > Viscum album. Next base: position 1,580,110 of record CAUJRU010000015.1, on the reverse strand, counting down.
TTAGGGTTAAAAATTAATATTTTCCCACATTACCATATAATTCTCTTAATCTTTGAAAACCAACCATGCCAGAATAATAATATTATTGTTATTATTTATTTTACATGTGCTAAAGTCACAAATAAATAAATATTACATTCTTGGATAAATAAATTATCATTCATTCAAATAATATTAAATATGAAATTTCTCATTATACCTTCAAACTCAGTCGTCCAATAGTCCTCAATATTTATCATACCTTGATTGATGATTATTTATTTTAAATAGATAAATATCTACAAATTATTCTCAAATAAATAAATAAACATTATATTATATAAAATAATAAATATTTATTTATTAAATATTCAACTAAAAAAATATTCTCTTGAATAAATTGTGACATAATATATTTGATCAACTAAACATGAACACTCATTAAACGATATATAATAATAATATTTATTCAATATATTAAATTCGCATATAATATAACTATAAGTTTGGATAAATTTAGTGTGTGACCATCTATTCCCCTTTCATTGTGCCATTAGGCTATACCAACAGTCCAAGGATAACATCTTATAACACTCCAAGGCAGGCATAGAGAATACAGTTGATGTGACAGTGATATAAAACCTCATGAATATACAATGTGTAATTTAATCCATTTTCTCAAGATTTCAAATCAAGAAGTTTACATACTAGCGTCATCAACCTATATGCTCTATGTTTCTTTCTATGAAATTATAGAAGTGAACTTATTGATAAGACCACCATGATTATTGAGTTAATTGGGCATTTTTATTCTTTTCAAAGGGATTGAGATTCCAAACTCCATTCCTAATTAAATATACTAATATTTTTCTCTCATTATTCATTAATAAATCATCATTCATTACACACCCAACATACCATACTTCCCAATGAACATATATCTTCAGGGAATAAGGAAATACATCAAAGTATTCAACTAATGATATGTATTAGTAGTAATATTAAATCCTAAGGACCGTTACATATTTCCATAGATACGATCGCCTAATCACATATATAAATGTTTATTTACTACTATAAAGTAATGTTATAATAATTTATTTGTTAAGAATACTTGGAATGAGAATCAGGAGAAGAATTATCAATGATTTATTAGTCCCCTACCCCTAACAGACTATATAATTGGTGTCTTTTCAAATTATATCATTAGACCATAGTAGATGTATTTATGAATACTATCATGGAACTTATAAGTTATCATCATAACGGGGGATTTTTGTGACATTTTTTATGTGGCACATACTCTTTTGAATTTATTAAAAACTATTTCACATAGAATAACAATGATGATATGATAAAACTTTATTAATAATAAAAAACTATTTATTTAAATAATCATAAAGTACATAGAAATTAGTTATAGGGAACCAAATCAAACAAAGTTGAATGATATGAGTTACTTGAGAGACATGTTAATAAAAAATAACTAATAGAGGAACTTTGAAGCTTTACCTAATGAATTAATTGGCATTTTAGGATAGATCCTCCTACAACTCAACATATGTATATAGAAACCACAATGTGAACCAATGAAATTATTTACAGATTAATAGATGGTGACACAAAAATGACTATTAATTTCCATTATAATCAACATATTAATGAAAAATTACACTATAATGATTCAAAATCCATGATATTAGAATGTAATAATAATAGTAATGTTTTAAATTATAATAAAAACTACAAAAAAAATCATTATTTGTGGGAAAATAGTGTTTAAAATAGTTATTTGTGATGGGATTCCATCAAAAATAACTTATCACAAAAAATTAAATCACATTTAATATTATTTTATGGATATAATGGGAGGAAATTAAACTCATTTATCACAAAATGAGAATTTATGAACCTGTTATCCTAATAACATCATGCATCAAACTCGAAACCATATAAAATTTAAAATAAATAAACATCATATATACCTTACACCATAGTACTGTTAAAACCATATTCATCATATGGACTTGATGATGATCAAAATAGGAATCCAAAACACATCCCTGCTCATTGGTATATCTAAATTATATTTCAAATCACATATCACATGGTATGGGCCTTTATCTCTATCATGTTATGGCAGTATCTCATAAATAAAAGAGTAGAATAAGAGAGATTTCAGGAATAATCCGAAGTCCACATAGATAATTTTTTTTGGATATGAAATAAAATAATGTATATAATATCATATCTTTTACCTTGAGTCATAATATATGATATACAAGAGATGAATTTACATGCTTATGATAATATTATAATTGTGATTCTCACCATTATTTGACTATAATGACCTCCAACACTATTCAAAGTGTCTAGTGATTTCGTTTAAGTGGTTAGTATTAATTTCATCATAGAGAAAACATCACCACAATTAAACACCATTAAACATGCTACATAATTCCCATGAATAGAAATTATGGTGTAGTGACAGGGACCAGGCCACAGCTTATCTTAGTCATACTTATAATTTAACACCCTTGGTATTTTAAATGATGAACATCATGTATGATAACACATATGAGACACAAAACTAATCTTAGAAGATAATTTAACAACATGATACTTTATGATATGTTTAACTTTAAACAAATTTAATCTCTTCTATAGCTTTTGATGTGGGTAATGTTGGATATAAATGAAATGTGAAACCTTACTAAAATATTATTATATAAACATGACTATTGTAACATAGCTGTTAAGTTTTTGGGTGTGAATATGAATAAATAAATTATTAAAAATATTTTTTTACACATGTATAAAATTATTTCAATGATTATATATTTACTTTAAATAAAATAAGTATCTTATGAATGAAAAAGAATTTTTTTTAATGAAATGTTTTTCTAAAAAGTGGTTTCATCGTGCTTTGAGCATATATTTTTTAAAAATAATTTTTACCACTCCTAGAAAATTTATTTTCTAAATTTAAATTCATTTTTTAAATCAAAATATCAACATTATCTTTGGATTATTTTTTGGGACTTCTCTGAAACGTTTCATTTTTTCAATGAATAGTAAAAAATACTGATTTTTATTAAAAAACTACCATTTCATTTAGATAAATTTATAAGAACAATTTTATTTTAATGATGTTTTAAAAAGAAAATTAGTTCAATTATATATTTATTATTCCAAATTAGTTCATTTTTATCAATTCCATGTTTAATTTTTTTATAATAACTTTTAAAACTTTTGAAAGTTTTAATTTTGGAAAACAGTTTTTAACATGACTGTGGGTTTAATATTAAATTGAATTATACCATATATGTGAGTGGAAGTTGGAAAATTTTATTCCATATTTCGATTCAGAATAATTTATGTTATCTAATAATATCAACTTAATTTTTTTATCATAATTAATAGTAAAAAATAAAAAAATTACTGTAGTTAAGGTTAAAACTGGTTTACTATGGGTTAAACATAAAAGATAAGGATTAAGAATGACCCCAAACTAGTATAATTCGTATTTTATGGTCATATTTACACCTTATATCTTATAATTCTTGAAATGGTCCATTTTAGATCCTTTTTCCCGAGACAAATGTGGTTTTAATTCTTTTTTTTCAAAAATACCATGCATTTTATCTCCCCCACATATAAAAGGCCACCCCTCTCCTATACTTTACACATATACAAGACCGTTTGGTTGAAAAGATAACTACCAAAATAACTTCCCTACTTTTTCAAATCATCATATAAGACTTGGGTTGGGCATAAATTCAACCTAGGAAGGATTTTGGTGAAAATTGAAAGAAGTTGTTTGAAGAAGGGGTAACATCCTTAAACGAGCATTTTATTTAATTTATTACTTAAAAATCTCAAAATATTATTAAAAAATGATGAATTATTATCCTAATTGTCTTAAATATATTTATATTTTTTATTTTTTGGTCACAACCTACAACCATCTTCTCTTCTCTCAGATGGTAAACAAAATAGTTGATCGAGGGAATGCCAGACTATCGCCTTGGGAACCGACATAATTTGTTTATAAACAGTACTTGTCATGGTTGGATATAATGATGTTTATAATGTTTATATATTATATTTATGATATAATTATACCTATATAATTATAATATCATATATATCTTCTTAAATTCCAATTTGTAGAGAATACGATAACATTGTTTGAGTGTATAGAAGACTACCACCTCACGAAACTATGTGATTTGTTTTTCACTTATGCATTAAATGGATGTTAATAAGGATTGATTTGATTTTTATATATTATATAAATTAAATTTTAATCATTATTTAAAATAAATATATCATATAAATTCAAACCTTACCATCCATTGAATAAACAATAATGTTATTTGTGTGTATGGTGGACTACGACCTCACAATGTGATGTAATTCATTTTCACTACACAATACATGGAAGGTAATAAAGAATAAATTGAATTAATATATGTGGAATATATTGAATTTTTTTTATTATGGATAATTAATATAAAATACACTTCCTTTCCATTTTACCCGTTAAGAAAATGATAATATTTCTTGTGCGTACATACAACCTAATGTCTCCAAAAAGGATGCAATTTATTCTCCAAGTTCAAAATTAAATAATGATTATATCAATTTATCTAATGATAAAAATGATATTTATAAAATTAATATCATTATTTATATTATGTAACAATATCTTATCTTTAGGATCTGAAACTTTCATGATAAAACTTACATGAGAAAATAAGGCAATTAACACTCGAAGCAATAGTGAAATAAAAGATTATTAATTAAATTGTAAAAAAATGTTATAAAATGATCATATATTATATTATAAATATTAATTTTGTTCTTATATAAGTTAATAAAATTTTTAATACCATTTTAAATTAGGTTAGTTAGTGTTCAACTAAAGGGAATCATGAGGTAAGGGTTTTTTTTAACTCAATTTACATACATTAGGTTATATGAGAACGTTGTTGATTATATTATGTCAAAATAATTTGTCAAATGATATTTTATGGATTTATGTCATATTTAAAATTTTATTTGTGTGGAAATATATTTTTTACACAAAATCATTTCATTGATTAACTCTCACCACAATAATAAGAACTTCGTAAAGGTTTCATCTCAAACATCCTTCTTTAAGACACATGTCCTTTATGCACCTAATTTCATTTGAATGGAATATATACTACCCCTTTAAAAAATATTTCATGAATCTATCCTACATCATTATATTCTAAGTTACAAATTCATTCAATTCATTCATGGGATGTTAGGATCTATAAGTTACCAAAGTAGAAAGGGTTTATGTTTCAATGTCATTTTAATCCAGATTTCTTATACATTAATTTATATAGAAGGAAAGTATTTGATAAATGTATAATAACCCTATAAAATTTTAATATACACTATTTATTAATTATTTTTTCAAGTGATATTACCATTTTCATCTATTTGGTACTTAAAATAATTAATAATTTATTTTTAATAACTACCAGATTCATTTCTCTCTCCGATCAAAAATCATTTTAATCAAAAAATTTACACTATAATTGATTAAATTCATTTTTAAACAAAATTGAATTTTTTAAAAAATAAAAATAATCATCCTATCTTTTATTGATAAACTTTATTTTTGAATTTTATTATGAAAATTTGAACATATTCATTGTTTTTTAACGTATTTGGAATGAATGGGACTCTTCCATTTTCATGATCACACAATGTTTTAAAACATCTTTAATAAAGGTTATTTTCAAAAAAAATCATTCTTCAATGTTTTAGAAGGTTTTATATTTTAAATAAGTAATTTCAAAAATTAAATGATATTTTCCTCAATGAATGTTCAAATTGATCTTTTAAAATTATTTTCTATCTAAGATGGCATAGTTTGATGTTACTCAAAATTAAAAGGTTATTTTCCTAAATATTGTTTTTAAACTTTTTAAAACTATTTTCATAAAATATAATAACCATTGATGTTACGGATTCCATATAAATTATATACATATGTCTCTCACATATATTCCTATTTATTTTCCATTCCTTTAATGGGGTGATATATTCCTTATTATCATTTCCCAAATTCCTTCATTATGAAATTTACTTTTATTATGATATGATGCAAGATTATGCAACCCATTTTTCTTATATGGTCAATTTTTATGTCATACATTATGATTGATTTCATTTATTTGGAATACATAGATCATGAACATATTATAATGGGAGCACCCAGATAGTTCTCCAATGCAATAAAGAATGTTATATTCTCATGAGACGTCATGTATGAGATTTGGGAGAAAACCTAATCCATTATGGTACTCTATCCACCAAGTGATGTTTTCATGGAAGTTAGAATTAAACTATGTGTATGTCATGTTTTATGTTGCATCTAAATTTCCCATTCAACAATAATATTATGATATTATGTTATTTATGTTATTATTCTAGGATATTACTCATGAGAATTATATTTTTGATATCATGTTATACTTTCTAATCACGCATTATATTTCCTTTTCATGTTTAATCCCTTACTGGTCTTTTTACCTCACCCCATTTTCCTTTGTGTTCCCTAGGTTATCATATATAGTTTATAATCTTAAAAACGTTTTAGGAGCTCATTACGGATAACAAAATAAAAAAAATTATTTTTATTCTCACTATTATGTATTATGAAAATTGTATTCCAAATAAAATATTACTTTATAATCCTTATGTTTTATTAATGGTTATTTTTGTTTAATAGTCAAGTAATAATATGTGTTAAAGGTTGGGTTCATCATAGTTGATATTAGGGGGAGGATTAGTTAACCTTTTGAAACTATAATGATAAACTCTTAGAGATAACTCTATGGATAATTTTAACGATAAGTATAAGGATAAGTCTATATATAGGAAGATATCATGGAATTTTGGTGATATTTAGAGCAAATTGTTTATGAGGAATGGAATCCATTTCAAGATTCCAAAAGTGGATATGGTTATACCACTGATATACCTAGTAGTAATAACTTCAAAAAAGGTGATTCAAGATTGAATTGATCATTACTTGGAATAAGAAAATGAGCCTTAATGCACACCTGGTTTGACAATTCTAGGGAATATGATTTGGAAATTCACAAACTTGTTATGAACCATCAAGATAAATTTAAATATATGATAACCATAAATGAAATAGGATAAATTAAATTTATCATAGGTTTAAAATAAGTTACCATCATTTTTACATCTTATAAATGATTTTTCATTATTATGTTATTTCAATCTGTTAGAATTATTTCTCATACTATGCTTTGTGGTTTTAGTAAATGGTGGGAACTAGAAAGAACTATGTGAAAGTTTAATGTGATGCATAATTTATTGATGAAAAACCAAATGTGTGATGATCATAATAAATGATAATTTGATTATTCCTAATCAGTTATCACAATATATAATTAAAAATATACACCTTAACTAAATCATGGATTTTCCAAAGAAGATAAGTATAGAGTTTTCTAAGAGTGTGGGTAGTAGAGAACATGGAGGAAAGAAGATTTAGTTTCCTATATTTCAAGAATGTGGGAGTAAGTATTCAAGGTAATGTATCAATGGAATGAGAATATGTTTTATATATGGTTAATAAGGGTAGACAGTTAGTAATTTCCAAGAAAAAATTAAAACATCTGTTAATAAAGTGGTTTAGAATAATGGTTTCCCTAAGGAATCATTAATAGTTGAATGTTTTAATGGATAATGAATTAGAATTATGAAAATTTAGGTCTTTGGGAGAATCTCAAATAGATTATCAACAAGGTTTTAAGGGTAATTTTTTATGATGATGAATACCCTACGAAGGACATATAAAAGTAAGGAGGTATTAAGGAATATAATGTTTTATCCTAGTTAATGGGTTAATAATTAAATAGAATGCTGGAAATGTTGATGTAAAAGAATAAAAGACTTTTTTGAATCAAGAAATATATATATATAAGGATTGTTATATATAAGTTTTTTGTTATGGTTTTACAATAATATTTTTTCTGATAATAATGAACCAGAAATGTGATTTAATTTCAAGGTGATACTTTATGGAAAAGAAATTGACTAAGGAAAATATAATTTTGATATTTGCTTGATATTAAGTATATTGATTTTATTTTGGATATAGGTTTATTTATTAAAGGAGTGGTCTGTGTAGAACTATTGGTTTCATTGTTGAATTTTGGAGATTAACATATTAATTTTGGGAATTATCCTACCTTATTCTAACCATTTTTTATAAATATATGATGAATGGATTATTACAATTTTGTGGATAATATTTTTTGTTAAAAGATAATTTTAGTGATTTAGAAATAAAAACTTTCATATTTGATACTCATTCTGTGGAGAAAAAAGTGAAGTATAAATAGATAAAAGAACAATAAATGGATGAAATTGTTTTAATGACATAAAAATATATCGAGTAAGTATATTTTCTGTTTTCTCTATCATTATAGAAAAATAATCCTTAAAATATAGGAAAATAATTTGAAACAAAAATATTATCCTATTAAATTAATATCCAATGAATCAATAGAATTTTAATTCATCGCATTATAGATTTTTTATTTTCAACATTCTATTGACCATTAAATTTCTTTTGATCAATTATCTTTTTTCACCCTCCCAAATAATTTATGCCTTTCTTTCCTATCCATGTTTTCATATTCCAATAATGTTTTCTAAATTAGAACCCAAGATGCATGGTATTCCAAATGAACTTAGTATTTTCAATTCCTTCTTATTAAGAGGATGTTTTATTAAAAAAATTATGATATGGGTTTCCAAAAATTCATTTTGAAATTTCATTCTCATGATAAACTATATCAAGATTAAATTGTGAGGATGAAATTTATTTATGAGGGTATAATATAACACCCTAATATTTTAAAAAGGAACATTAGTTGGACATTGTATATAACATGAAACAAAAATATTTTAAAACAATGTAACACCCTGATAATTTATGAAATATTTCTTTTTAAATAAATTCAATCTCTTTGATATCTTATAATTCACACAACACTGGGTTTAAAAGAAATGTGGTACTTTATTAAAATATTATTATTGAAACATGGACATTGTAACCTAGCCAATAACATAGAAGGTATAAATAGAACTAAATAAATAATGAAAATTATAAAATATTACACATTTATAAAATAAATTCATTGACTATATATTGATTTCAAATAACATAGGAATCAATTATAGAAAAAGAAATTTTTTCTGAAATGCTTTCTTTTTTTAAATAGAGGTCTTGTCAGGAATTGTGTACTCGTTTTTTAACACTAATTTTTACCAATATTTGAAAATTTATTTTAAAAAATTAAATTAATTTTTTAAATCATAATATCAAAATTATATTTGGGTGAATTTTTGGGATTTGTCAGAAATTTCTTATATTTTGTTGAAAAATAACAAATACTTATTTTTATTAGAAATTTCCATTTTTTAGGAATTTACAAGGACAATTTTATTTTAATTTGGTTTTAAAAGTAAAATTTGTTCAATTATATTTTTATTAATCCAAATTTGGTTATTGTAATCAATTTTATATTTATTTTTTATATAAAAATGTTTTAAAATTTTTGAAAGTTTTTCTTTTGGAAAACCATTTTTCCCACACAGTTAGGGGATTAAAATTAAATTATATTATTCCAATTAAGTTAGCTGAATTTGGAAAAAAATGGTTCCATATTTGGAATAATAATAATTTATATTATCTAATATGGTTATCTTGAATTTTTTACCATAATGAATAGTGAAAATGATAAAAAAACTATTTACTATGGTTAAGTTGAAAATGGGTTTATCAGAGGTTAAACTTTACAGATAAGGTTTAAAAAGGACCCAAAATATCTATAATTCATATTTTCCAGCAATAATTCGTCCTTATATGTATAAGGATCTAAAATTATCCATTTTGGTATCCTTTTGGCATGAGAAAAATATAGACATAATTCCTTCTTTTAAAAAATACCAAGTTTATCCTCTCCCCGACTTATAAAAAACCACCCCCAATCCTCTCCTATTAAAACATACAAAATCATTTATTTAAAACAATAACTGCACAAATAATATCCCTATTTACCATCCCTCATCCTAAAATACTTGGTTTTATCATAAAGATTACCTAGAAAGCCTTTTTGTGGAAACCAAAATAAATTGTCTGAAAAAGAGGTAACATCCTTAACCGGGAATTTTATTTTATTTCTTCCTAAACCTCCTCAAAAACATATTAAGACATACTGATATAATAACAAAAGTATAATAAATATAATAAGTTGTTCTTATGTTAAATTCATAACTTACAACTATCTTTTCATCTCTTAAATGGGAAATGAAACTGTTGATCTTATGTTCGGTGGACTACAGCCTCACGAACCGACATAATTCATTTTCTATCAGCGCTTCTCATGGAGGAATATAATGATGTATCTAATGTTTATATAATATATTTATGATATAATCATACTTATATAATTATAATATCATATATACCTTCCTAATTTCTATTATATTGAGAATATGATAACATCACCTCTGTGTACGGAATAATACCGCCTCACGAAGTGATATGTTACATTTTTCACAGAATATTTACATGGAAGGTAATAAGGATTATTTTGATCTTTATATATTATATTTATGACATATCATTCATTATTGAAAATAAATATATCATATTTTTTTTACATTACCATCCATTGAATAAATGATAACGTCGTTCATGAGTACGATGAACTACTACCTTGTGAAGCGATGTGATTAATATTTCACCAAAGATTTACATGGAAGGTAATAAAGGATAAATTTATTGAATATATGTGATATATATGAATTTATATTTATTTTTCAAAATTAATATAAAATAAACTTCCTTACCCATTTTTCCATTAAAGAAAATGATAACATTGCTCATGCGTATATGTGACCTACAGTCTCCATAAAACATTGTTATTTATTCTCCATGTTCAAAATTAAATAATGATTAAATTATTTATAGAATGAAAAAATGATGTGTATAACATTAATATTATTCTAGAGATGATTTAACTATATCATATTTTTGGGATCTGGAACTTTTAGGATAAAATATGCATGAGAAAATAAGGAAATTAACACCCGAAACAACAGTAATAATTCATGTTTATTAACAAATGGGTAATAAGATTTTAAAAAATTATTATTGTTAATATTATAAATATTAATATTCTTATTTTATTTGATAATAAAATATTTAAAAACAGTATAAAAGTTGTTAAGTAACTCTCAAATAAATTTAAGGGTGAGGTAAATTTGGTTTTTAACTCAATTTCTATTCATTGGGTTATACGATTACATCACTGATTATATTATGCCAAAATTATGTGTGAAACACTTTATGTTTTCTTTAAACTTTTCATTGTGTGGATCCATATATTTTACAAATAATCAATGTTTTTTTAGTCTCACCTAAATGATATGAGGTTTGTAAGGGTTTTACCTCAAACATCCTTCTTTGAGACACGTGTTATTTAATGGACCTAATTTCTGTTGAATGGTTTATATATTTCACCTTTACATACTATATAATGAATACATCCAACATCATGAAATTGAATGTTGCAATCATTCTACTTCATTCATGGTAATTTATGATTCAAAATTTAACAAAGTGGTTAGGGTTTATGTTTCAATCTAATTTTATCTGGGATTTCTTATCCTTGAATTTTCATTGAAGAAATTTATTTGATCATTTTATAATAAATCCATTTCATTTTATTATCCTCTATTTATTCATGAGTTTTTTTAATAGTAACATTTTCATCTCTTTAGTACTTAAACGATTAATAACATGTTTTTTGGAAAATCTAACTTCATTTCTCTCTTTGGTTGAAAATATTTTTTCTTCCAAATCCATGTTTTCTAAAAAAGTTTTCAAAAATATATTACTTTAATTGTTTCAGAATATTTTTAACCTTAATTATATTTTTATAAAAAACTTATAAAAAGAATATTCCTTTCATTATCAGAACAAGGAACTTTTTGACTTTTATTGAAAAAATATAAAATGAGTCTATCTTTTTTAACGTGTTCATCAAGAACAGAACTCTTCTACCATCATGGCCACTCAATATTAAAATATTCCTTTTTAAAATATTATTTTCAAAAAAAATCATTAATTTTTGGGAAATATTCTGAATTTAAATAATTTTTCTCAAATTGGATATGATATCTTCCTCTATAAATGTTCAAATTGATCTTCCATAGTCATTTTACATCCAATTTGACACCCTTTGATGTTACTCAATGTTTAAAGTTTTACTTCCACAAAAATATTTTTAATATTTTTAAATTTATTTTCATCAATGAAAATAACAATTTAATTTTCTATCTTATAAATTATGTATATATTTTTCTCACATATATAAATAGTTATTCACCCTTCCTTTGATGTGGTAATACATTTTTATGATCATTTCTCAAATAAATGAATTATGAAATTTACTTTGATTATTATATGAATCAATATTATGCAACCAATTTCATTTACATGGGTAATGATTATATTATTCCTTATGATTTATTTCCTTTATGTGGCACACATCTATCATGAACATGTTATAATGGGTGTGCCCAGATAGTTCTCGAGTGCATTGGGTAATGTTCTACTCTAATGAGATGTAATTTATGGGATTAAATAGCAACCCTAATCCATTATGGGACTATTTCCACCATGTGATGTTATATTTGTAGTTAGCCTTGAATTATATTTATTTAATGTTTTTTTACTAACACATTTTCAATGCTACCATGTTTTTAAGATACAATATCTTTGTGTCATGCTTCCATGAGATTACTCATGAATATTCTATTAATGATATCATGTAATTCATTTGACTCATGGGTTATGTTTCCTTATCACATTTCTTCCCTTACTATAATTTTTAGCATACCCCATTTGTCTATATATTCCCCATGTAATCCCATGTTGTTTAAGGGATCAAAATAATTTATAATCATGTTTTAAAGAATAAAATAAAAATATTTATTTTGTATTGCTTTGATGTATTATTAACTTAGTCTTCCAAAGATAAAATGACTTTACAATCTTTATGTTGTATTAATGAATATTCATGTTTAAGAATCATGTAATAATATGTGTAAATGTCTTTGTTCATCATATCTTATCTAAATTTTATAGTTAAATTTTCAAAGATCATGTCATAGTAACTGTTTAGATCATACAGACATAGGAAAGGTCATGCCACAAGGTAAATTAAAACATTATAGAACACTTTATGCAGGAGTCTTACATTCCATAGTTTAAAGGATATTCCATAGATACCTCAAAATTTTAAGCTCCTATAAATTGATTATACAAAAAAAATTTGTAGCTCTATGATCTACCCCAAAAAAACATCCCCAAGCCATAGTGGAGTATACCACACCATCAGATGTTATGATCCAAAGACTTTTTAGGAGCTTTAAATGCTGTTCAAAAATTCTAGACTCAGTTATTTAAAGCTATAAATCAACAAAATACTTAATTAACACACATTAAGGCTATAAATAGAGACCTTGGTGGCCTTTTAAACTCTCCTTTCTATCTAATTCATTACACCAATATGCTATGATCACTAAATATTTCTCAAAGTTTTCTATTTTATAAATATTCCTTTCTCCAATATAGTGTGTGTAAAAAATGTAATATCATATCACTATCTTCTATTATTATCATTCTCTCCAATAATTATTCAAATAAAATTAGAGAATTGAGCCTAAGTTAAAATTTTATTGCTTCTTATAAATCTTCCCATATTCATCTTTCTTCTATTATTTTTTGTCACTAATGTAAAAATGTGGGACTTTGGTTTTATTTACCATTCCATTAAAAATTAATGTGGACAATTCCTTTTAGTTTTCTAACCTTTCATTAAACATTTAGTTTCTATAGTATTTCTAGTTTCTTTATAAGACCAAGAAATCAATGGAAAATTTTATTATATTGGTTATCGTTAAACCCAAATGACTAACACAACAAATCCTCAAGCCATTAGGTTGGTAGAAATAGGGTATGTTTTAGATATATTATCAGGATTATATAGAAAATTTGTTATCTTATTTATGTTTAGTAATTTATTTTATTTGTAACTCTTAATCTTTAATATATTAAACTGTTTAATTCATCAAACAATCTTAATCTATTTATTCTTGAATCAGTATTTGTTTTATTCCCCTTATTATATTATTATATTTAATTATTGTTTCACTTTTAAACTTTTAATATTTTATTTTAAATCTTTAAGAAAATTAATTTTCATTAATATTTTATAAATAATATTTTTTTTATTTTTTTATTTTTTTTTAAATTTTAAAAGGGAAATTAACACCCCTCTTGTTATTTCATCAAAATTCAACTAAAACTTCGTATCAATGGTGGTTTGAATTGATTTTTTTAAAATTATTTTAATTGTTTATTTTCCAAAATCATTAACCTATTTTTTAAGAAAAAATAAATCTTTTAGATGGATTTTCCAAACTGTCATGGTGGTATCAAAGGAGAGTCTTTGGGTTGTTCAAATTTTTAAGGTATTAATTATGCTTATTATAAATCAGGAATTTATACTTCTCAAAGATCTATTAGTTGAACTGTATAAAATATTTTAATTCATGGATATATTCTTTCAACCGAAAAAATAAGGAAAATTGAACCTTATAGATATTTCTGCTTTTGATCATGATAGTAAACAAATGAATGGGTTAAATCATGGTTTAGATGTTATTAATTCCAATAGTGTTTTTTCCTAAAAACTGCATTATAAATCTATAAATAGTTATAAGTTATGCATTATATATAAATTAAGTTAAAGAAATAAGGAATTACATGTATAAGAAAAAATGTGAGAGATTATCTATGAATCATAATGAGTTTATCACTTTTATGTTTACTAGATTTAGTGATTTCTGTAATGGCTAAAATGATCTTGGTGACTCTTTCTATAGAAAAATTGGTCAAGAAAATAATTTTCATTTTAACAAGAAGTTGGCAACCAAAATTCATCCTGATACAAGATTCTAAAGATGTTAAGAATAAGTTGGTTGAGTAAATCAATGGTTCTCTCAAGACATATGATATTACCAGGATGAGATAAGTTGAAAATGAGGCTAAGGAGGTTAATGAAACTATAAAATTAATTTTATTAAATGAGAACCATGAAACATCATATACGATAGACATTGAAACTGTAAATTTTTTTAAAGATGATGGACCAGTACAATAAGAAGGATAGATCCTCTTGACACTTAAAAAATAAAAAACAAGAATTGGGGTTAAATGATTTAGTTTCAAAAATAAAATCCATATCACGTAGTATTATCCCGTGCATAATAAAAAATCAAATGACAAGAATGAAGGTAAGAAAAATATAAATGTTTCAAATTAAAGAATTAGTGGAGAATCAATTTCAAAATATGACTCTAGTGATGAGATTCTTAAGTTTCATATAAAACATGTTGAGGAAGGAATTGGGGTTAGTTCTAAAATTCCAAAATCTCCTTCTCATTACGCTTCTTACTCTTTGACTTCTTAAATTTATTCTTTAAATTATGAATATCTTAGTTGAGATAAAAATGAAATTCTTGATGGTTTTTTTATCTTAATTCATAATTAAAATAACATAAAAAACAAAATCTAGTTGTTTTAAAAAAAATAAACTTTTAAAAGAAGAAAGAGGATTTGTTTTTAAAGTTAAAATAATAACCAAATATTATAAATTTTGATTTTTCAAATTAAATATCCTAAAATTAATATTTCTTGATTTAATTAAGGGAACAAAATTGGAATAAGGGTTTGGGTCCACAATATCCTATTAAAAATTGATATTGTTTTGATTCTTCAAAATAATGTAGTTTTCTAAATATATCAAAAAACAACTTTTTTTTAAGTGAATTTATCATAAATAAATTTGATAATTTTGTAAGAAGGCTTTTAATCTTGTTTATGAATGAAATTATAAAAATTATAGATATGGTAGACCAAAATTCATCCACCTCTCTCCTCATATTTCTAATGGAAGAACTTTCTCTAAAAAGGCTTTAATTCCAAAACCATTATTATATAAATTAAGTGGAACCATGTTATGTGTAGAGATATATAGAGTTAATTAATATTGTATAAAATAATACTGAAACTTGAGATACTGCATGGTATATGGACAGTGGGTTCTCGAGTAATATGTGTGATGATCCTTCTTAATTTTATAATCTCAAAAATTCTGATGGATGGAATTTCACCTTTGGAGAAAATTTTAAAAATAGAATTAATGATATATTTTATATTGGTTTCTCTAAATCTACTATAACTAATTATGTTTTTATTTTTAAATATATTGAAACATAATTTTCTATATAGTAGAAAATTATGTGATAGAAGTTTAAAAATACTTTTAAAATTAAGTTTTTAATGTTTCTAATTATAAAGAAAATATTTTATTTACCACATCCCATTTTCAAGATATTTATATTGTAGATTTAAAATCAATTAGAAGTTGGAATTTTAAATGTTTGAGTGATAGGAAAATTATTCTTGAATTTGGTATCAGTTACTAGGTCATCATAATATTCACTCTATCATCAAACTCATCCGTAAATGAATAGTATGATATTTACCAAAATTGTCCTTTTCTCACAACTTAGTTTATGAACCTTGAAAACTAGGTAATAAAAAACAAGTCTTTATTCAAACCTAAGAAGCTTTTTTCCCCTCTAAATCCTTAGAAATAGTCTTCCTTTACCTACTAATACCAACTCAAGTTTGTAGTATCAAAGGTTAAAATTATCCCTTTTGTTTATTTAAAGTAATTTCTTATAAATGATTTATCCTTAACATAAAGGATAATCTTGGAAATATTGATCCTAAATCTTATAAAGGTATATTTCATTGGTTCTCAATCTCATGTGAATCCTATTTATTCTTCAACAATAGGACCAAGACCATAGAATAATCTTTTCACATCAAATTTGATGAAAATATTCCTAAATCATATCCACAAAGTGATGATGATGTTTACTAGCATAGTTTGATCATTTATAAACATCAATATTATAGAATAAATGGAGATTCTATAGAACACCCCCCCCCCACCACCACCCTGTACTAATTTACCTAAGACTTCTATTCAATCCAAAGACCATCCTCATGATAATGTTATTAGTGAATTACAATTTTGAACTCATACTAGAAATTTATTTTAAATGAGGTTAAACATCATTGTTTTATCTCTCACCTTGAACATTATTCCATATATGAGACTGTTAATGATTCAAATTGGATGAATTCCTTGAAAGAGGGTTTGAACCAATTTCAATGTAACAATTTTGGGACTCTTATAGAATTTCTTGGTAATCATCTAATTATTGGAACCAAGTGGGTTTTTTTTAAACAGACTTTATAAACAGGAAATGTTATATCTTACAAGGATAGACTTGTTTCAAATGGATATAATCAAGAATAAGGTATTGATTATGGTGAAACCTTTTTTCTTGTTTCTAAAATATAATTCTTTAGAATATTTTTGGAATTCTCTACTCATTTTAATTACAAACTTTTTCAAATGGACGTAAAAATTGTTTTTGTAAATGTATTTATTTCTAAAAAAATTATATCAGCCATATAGATTTGAAAATCATAAATTTCAAAATTATATTTTCAAGTTCACCAAATATCTATATAGTTTAAAATATCCCCTCTGGAAATGTATGAGAGGTTAACTGAATTCCTTTTATCAAATTAGTTCAAAATGGGAAAAACTAATTCCACTATTTTTTTAAAAAATATTTTCAAATGATTTATTAATATTTAAAATTTAATTTTATGATATTATGTTCATGTCAAATAAAGATAACATTTCAATGAATTTTCCAATTTCATGAATAAAGAGTTTGAAATGAGTTTAATGCTAAAAATAAATTTTTTCTTGGTCTGCAAAATTCCAGAAATTCCAATGAATTTTTTTTAACCAAAGTAAATAAAATAATGAAATTATAAAGATGTATGGAATGGATCAATATATAGAAATTTGAACATCTATGAATACAACTTGTAATCTAATCTTGGATGAATATGGTCAATAAATTGATAGCATGCTTTATCATATTTTTAATGGAGGTATACTTTACATTATTACAACCTGACTGGAAATCATGTCTATTGTATTTCTTTGTGCTCATTTTCAATCATATCTGATAAAATCTGCTCAAAATAATTTTTCATTATTTGAATGGAACTAAAAACCTAGGATTATATTATCCTAAAGAAACCACTTTTGAACTTACATTTTTCATGATGTTGTTTTTGGATTATTGCAACTAGATATGACCATTATTAGTGGAACATTTCATCTACTAAGATAATACCTCATCCCATAGAGTAGTAATAAGTAAATCACTATTTATATTTTTATTTCTGAAGCAGAATACATAACCTCTGGGAGTTATTTTTCTCAAGTCATATGGATGAAACATGCCCTTATTGAATTTGGGATAAATATTCTCTTATTAATATCATGTGTAATAACGCTAGTTTAATTAGCATCTCTAAAAATTCTATACAAAACTCTCACACTAAGAATATTGACTAAAAAACCCACTTCTAGTGAGATCACTTACAAAAAGGTGATATCATTATTTAATTTTTTTGAACAAACCTTAAACTTGATTATAAATTCCCTAAAACCATTTGTATTGATCTCTTTGGACTTATTAAATATGATTTTAGTATTATTATTATATGATTGCAATTTATTATTCATTTGAAAGCCTGATAATTTTTCAATTTTTTTCAAAATTGATTTTAAATAAAATATTTTCAAAACATTTCAGAATTTTGGACTAGTAAAATGAGTTTGATACTCGGAGAAAAACATTTTTTTTAGTATATAAAAAGGTGGATATGGTTCTGGTACAAATTATCCTTGGGATTTATCTTATAAAATGTTAATTGGGTTTTTTACCCTGTAACCATCATAGAAACAATTAGTGAGACTTTACTACACACCTAGTTTGACATTCCCATGAATTTTTTATGGATTATTAATATAATATTTTCTAATCCTTAATGATGGAATTATTATTCAAAAATATTTTCTAAATATTATATTTCTTTTTTATTGTTTATTTTTTATGATCATCTATCTCCCTTTTTAATTATTTGAGGGGAGCCTAATAATGATAACAATAAAACAAACCTAGAAGAAAACCATTTTAAAATTTTATTTTCGAAAACTTTAGTATATATTTTTTTTAAAACATCATCAAAGTATGAAAAACATTTTTTTTCCTTTATTGAGAATATTTTTTTTAAATATTCCATTTTAAATTTTCTTATACCTTTTTAAAAAAAAATTCTCTCCAGAAATCCGATTGATGATGATAGACGTAGTTTAAATTAATATCTCTATTTATTTTCCAACCCCTTTCTATTAATTCTTTTTTAAAATCTCATAGGGGGATAAATATCTAATTTTATAGGGGACAATTTTTTTTTGGGGGATAAATATTATATTGAGGGGTAATATAAGATGTTTATTTATTTTTCAAAGGGGGAGAAAATTTTAGTATCATGATAACTATTTCTATTTTTTAATCTTAATATATTCTTGTTTTTATTAAATTTTTATTCATGTGTTTAAGATCATAAAAAAGGTATATATTTCTTTACTTATCACCATTCTTCAATTTTAATTATCACAAAAACTAATTTTAAGAATATAATTATTTCATTTTAGTGATTATTCTTAATGTATTTATGTTGATAAATTCACCATAATGTATCAATCTTCACCATATTACAGAAATCCCTAGAATAAGAATAATATATCTATGATAATAACTGCACATAAACATAGCTTAGCTAAACTATTTATCCAATCAAATTATTATAAGACCATACAGTAGACAAAGTTCAGAACCTAAAAATCAATAAATCTCATGTTTAAAGGAAAATTTCTACACAACATAACACTTTATATAGGAGTCTTATATGTCACGACTTAAAGGATATGCCATAGCTACCGCAAATTTGGAATATCCAAAAAATTATCCTATAAAGATGTATGTCAAAGCTCTAATCTCTACACCACAAATAACATATCCATTTCATAAAGGACTATACCATGCCTCAAGAGGATATGATCCAAAATCTTTTAAGGATCCTTATAATCTATTTAGAATGTCTCATCTCTACTATTTAAATCCCTTTCTTGACACAATACTTCCTCCTCACTCATAAAGGATATAAATAGAAACCTTGATGGCCTTGGAAACTCACATTTTCATCCAATCACCTATGCTAATGTGTTATGATCGCTATATATATATATCTCTCTCTCTCTCTCTCTCTCGAGTTGTTATCTTCTCTAAATCTTATATTCTTGATTCTAGAGTGTGTATGAATTATAATCTACTTTCCCTCCCATTTATTATTCTCAAAATTTCTTGGTGTTCTTCATATTCCTTGAGGGAAATGATACTAACCAAAAAAGTGATTACTTCTTAGAAATCCTCTCTTTTTCCTCTTTCTTCTAATATTGGTTGTCACTACCATTAAAGTGAGGAATTTTGGTTATCTTAACATTTCCTTTTAAATGAATAGTGATATTCTCTTTTAAGTTTCAAGATTTCCCTTTAAATAGATAGTGTCTATTGTATTTATAATTTCATTTTATAACCTAAAAAGGTATGGGAATGTTTTGGAATCTTGGAAACTATGTGATCCAAGGGACTAACACATCGAATCCTTAAGAGATTAGGGTTGTATATTTAGTTGCTCTCATAGTTATGTTGGTGACATTTGTACCGAATATTTTGTCTTGTATACTTTCTATCATTCTATTTGTTTATCACTTTAAATTGTTTATTTGTTAAAATGTTTAATCTATCTAACATGAATAACCTATTTATTCTGGAATCACTCTTTTTTTTATTCTTTATCTTATATTATTCTATTTAATTTTTTTCACTTTAAAAATTTTATTCTTTTTTTAACTCTTAAAAATTTATTTCATTCAATATTATATAAAGTTGTATTTTATTATTTATGTTGTTACTTTTATTTTTAAATGGAAATTAACCACACTCTAATAATTTTACTCAACTCTGTCCTAAAATGATTATATCATAAAGTCTATATGGATGCTTCTATTGGCTTATATTGTATCACAGGTAGTTCTTCTGTTATGAATTGCATTGAATGTGTATATGTTACTGTTAGAGTTAGTAAACTAGAACAAGCTATTTTTTTACTTTATATCACCTGTTTATTTAATTTTATAAATATATATAAATATCTTATCATGTATCAATTTTTTTCTTTGTATTATTAATGTGATAATGTCCTAGAGTATTTGTCTCTTTTAAAAGGTCATTGAGGTTCCCCACTATGATGAGAAAGTCGATTTTATATGATGATATTCTTAAAATCATGTTCTATAGTCATGATAACATTCTCTGAAGGTACACATAGTATTCTTGACCATCACGTGCATGATACTCATAAGGGGATGAGACTTTATCTCATGAATCTCACACATTGTAATCTCTATGATGGGATGTTATGAGGATGGAATCTCGAGTAGTAATTCTACATGTTTCATAATAATTGGTTATTACTATATGAAAATGTGTTTAAAGACCATTTCATTTTAAATTATTATTAATTCATATAATGGGTCATATACATTGATGTATTGATGAAAATTCAGACGATGCCTTCTCGTGATAAGGTAGGATATTTTGGGTGCACCCTGAGTGATACTAAATTATTGAATAAGTTTATATAGGATTTTTTCCATTCTATTTTAGGAATATTATATCTCAGGTACTTTGATTTAAAAGAAACAACTTAACTAAAATTTCATTTACATGTTGATTGATGAGTTTATTTCAGGAAGTCAAAAAAAGATATACCAAGAACATAGGTTGATGAAAAGAGTATACAACCTGTTTAGTAAGAGACATCTTGTCAAAATGAATATATTACATAATGAACGTTCATATTTTCTTCTTTTCATTAGAACATTGACTTATTTCTCAATGAGTACCTTGACATGTTTCTAGAATTTTATATTTCATTTTATGTAATCCTGCCTAATTCCACTAAGAAAGAGTCTTAAAAGTTTACACACATAGTGTATCCATTGATCGCACTTACATTATATTAGAATTAAAATATTATAATAAATGTTCTTCTCTAGACTGAGGAATAAATTTTATTCAATATTTATCGATCATAAATATTCTATCACCATATTTATAAGTGGGTTGAATATTAAATAAATATCTTTTCACATGAAAATTGAACATAATGCTTATTTATCTCTTTTTTTCATCTCAATTTAGTAAATAATATTTGTTATTACATAAATAATAATTTTTTCTGGTGATATTAAAATTAATATTTATTCACAAGACCACGAATGTAATATTTATTTATTTATCAAGTGAATAATATTTATTATTCAACATTCAGTAAATGCTGAAGATGGTGGATAACTCAAGTTATCTGGCCTGATAATAAAAATTGTATAATCATAAAAATAATTTAAATAAATAAGGAATTATATATTTAATTAAATTCATATTTACTTTTGTAAGAAGAAATTTTTTATTATATATTATTTTTATTATTATTGGCACAAGGAATTTATTAGGATTAAAATTTGATTAAGGGTCTTTGTGAAATATTCTATATTAAACCCTATCTCTATATATTCCCATGTAATATCATTTCTATGGTGTTCTATATCACTTATGTTTTTTACAAGAAATAATATTCTTAGATAATTCTATCTACAAAGAAAATATCTAAGGTTACTCTCAAGACCAAGATATTTTATCCGCCTCCTTCACCCCTCTTAAGATTGAGTGAACAATAAAGTGAAAATCCTGAAACATTAAGGATTGTGTTGTGATCGAGATGAGCAATGCAAGACATTTAGATCATCTACACTAACACTCTAAGTTACATTATCCTCTTTCATAAATCATAGACACATAAGGATTGCTATAAGAAGTATTCTACTTCTGATACTTTTAGCACAATTGTAATGCCCCGACCCTAGTTACCTAGAGTCGGTGCATTATTACATAACATTGGCATGATCACAAGAAAGATCAAATCTCGAAAGACCGATTAGTTTAGTAGCCTTGGAAACACTAGATATATTCTTAAAGTTTTACATTACATCGTAAAAATGAAAACTAAAACAAAATAGTCTCCATAGTCTACACTCTTATCCCCTCATACTATCCCTGTAGGTCATTCATAATTTACATCTTCACATCCTGGGAAAAATAAAACATAGAAAAGGGATGAGCACAAATGCCCGGTAAGGATAACAATATAGAGGAAACTTTCATAAATAAGAATAAACATTTAAGGTAATGTATAACTAAAACAAATGCCTTTTAAACTTGAAATTCAACATATTATGGCAGAAATAAAATGAAATAATGCCATTTACTTATTCACATGGATATTCTACTAATAGAATAATCACATGAAATTTCAATAACCACTTTCATAATGATGGAATGCATAATGCCAGACTATCATAACCACATAGCCAAGGCCTCGTGCCAAGACTACAAATAAGATTTTTCCAAGGCCTCAGCCAAGACACTAGTTTGTCTCATGTGACCTACCGATGCAACGAGGAGCTATAGCGGGCTCCACCCATCACATATTAAGTCCAATGCATTCCCATATGAAAAGGTCTAAACATAACATAAACATTCATATTAAAACTAGCATACGAAATGTAAATACTTCATCCATAAACCATGAATGGTATAAAAATAACACATCCATAGTCAAACATATCACAAAACATTCAATACAATATATAAGTTTTTTATCATAATTAATCAACTTCAAATAAGCGTAAAATAAATCAAAGGATGTTCACATAGATGAAATCAAAACTCTTTTTAGAGAAATATCTCTTTCTATTTTGAAATAATTTAAGAGTAATATATTCATAAAATAAATCATTTTCTTTGAAAATATTCTTATAATATTGTAAGGAATGCTTAGACGATTTAATAACGGTGGAATATAGCCGCACCCGCCATATAAGTTAAAAAAACATTCGTACCTTAATTCTATCGAAAAGGTTAAAAAGCACCTTGTTTGGAAAACGATGGAAAGAATCCTTTATAAACCACTTATAAAAAGTCAAAAAAGGGTATAAATGACTTTAACCCATATTCTTGTAAATAGTTAAAATGTTTTGAAATACATTTTTAAGAAACATGGATGTGGATGATAAAGAGATCCCAGTAGATTATTACATATAAACAACCTCGGATAATGAAGAGATTGAGAAATAAACCCTTACCTTGAACATTTCCTTGGTTGAGGGTAGGTTAAACTCCTGTATAATGGTGAAATAATTGTTATTATATTATACAAGAATCATATACATTAATATTATATCATATATGATATTTTAACATTGATTTGTTAATAATATATTAGTATTATCGTTGTTTCGGGTGTTAACTTTCTCATTTTCTTTTAAATGTTTCATTATGTAAGTCATGTTTGTCATGGATAGGTTGTATATTAATCCTATCCAGAATGATATCAAGTCCTTAGATACTATTATTAATCATCAAATGAGAATTAGACTTGAATGGATACGATGGAGAATGAATCTCATCGCGTTCGTGGAGACGGTAGTCCGTACGTACGCACGAGCGACAATATCATTATTTTGATATTAAAATAATATATAATTGGATGTTATATCATATATAAAGAATAATTATAATGTTATATTTATTATTTACATGAATTACACATCATTATTATACCCATCAAAATAATAATTTATTGAATAACAATTACACCACGACGTGGAGACGGTAAACCGTACGTACGCACGTATGGTGACATGTTATTCAAAGGATGGATAGAATACTGAATATGATTGTACAATATTTATAATAACATCACAGTATATATATGATACGGGATTTATTATTTTAGAATGGTAATAACAAATAAAGAAGAAGTGGAAGAAAAAGGAACTTGAAAAAGGGTGGTAAAATCATTACCTCTTCTTCGGGTTCTTCCTTTTGATTTGATCAAAAGGGCTCCGTAGGTTGGCTTTCTGACTAAAGGAAGGCCTCTAGGATGAAGTGAGGGAAGTTGAGAAAGTATTTTTTCAGATTTTTTCCGATCCAAATGTCTTTGAAGGTGTAAATTAATGAGAAGGGGGGGTTCCCTTTTATAAGAGGGGTGAGGGGCCCCTTTGGAAAAGCTAAAAATATTATTTTATAATAAATTCATATTCAATTTCTAATGGCTCCAAAGTGGATTATTTAAATTTTAAGGTGGGGATAGGTATAAAACCACTCAACCAATATGATTTAGATAGGTTTGGGTTACAATATTAACCACATCTTTAAGTATTAACTCTTATTTAATTAGTTTCACTTTTACAATGTCTCTTTGTATTTTTATATTATATGGTTAATAAACTTACTATATACATCCAAGAGACACCAAAGTGGTCCATTAATTATACACCTATCATTATATAAGTCTCTTGGCCGAACCGTAGATTTTTAGAAATTTAATATCAATTAATAATATAATATTTGTTTTAAAAACTCTTTTATGTCAATTTTGAAACTATTCAATAATTGATTTTTGTAAAAATCATAACAGAATGATTACTTCGAAAAAAGTTAATTAAATCAATAATAACATGTCATATTATCCTAGAAAATTAATTTAATTCATAAAAAGTCTCAAATTATATTTATTTGGGTATTTATAATATCAATTATTTTAATTTTTCACTATTATGGTAATTACTGCATCATCATTGTGTCACAAATAAATTAAAGTATTTAATGTCTAAAAATTATAAATAAAATACCATTATGTAGGAAATATTATTATCTTTATAATAAATATTTACAATCTAATTTATATTATGTATAAAATTATATGAAAAATGATTTAGTAAATAAACATTGATTTTAACTCTTTTAACTCTTCTTTGAATTAAATAATAATAAATGTCCTAATCTAATCCAAGTGGACCTAAATGATAATATTTTATTCCTAAGGTTGTTTTTGGTCGAATTAATCTTATCCAATAGAATTAGGACAGGTGTTAGGGTAATATTAATATCATTTTTACCCTTAATTACCCTATTTACTTTTAACCATGGTAAATAAAAGTAAAAAGTTACTATTCACCATTAATTATTTTCATCTCAATGAACCAAATATTAGTCCTTGATATTAACCGTGTCTCTCGGATTTTCAAAATTCCACTCACAGAAGCGGTAAAATTATGTTTTTTGAAAAATTTAGTTTTTTAACTACCACTTAGTGGTTTCACTATTCATCAAAGAATGATGTTTTTCAGAAAAATACCAAAAATTCACCCTAGGATAATTTCAATATTCCAAATCCAAAAATGAAGTCCATTTTGAAAAATAAAATTTATAAATTTCAAAAAGTGGGTATTACTATTCATAACGGCTAGTTTGATTGGTTGTGGTGTGTTACAACTCGATGTTGCGTACAACACACGCTATTGCATTATTCAAAGAGAAGCGTACCATAGAAGCTTGGGGTGTTACATTCTCCCCTCCTTCAAATAATTTCATCCTCGAAATTTCTAGAATACCACCGTATGAAAAGACTCTGGTGGTTCTTCATCATAAGTTCCTCAGGTTCCCACGTTTCCTCTTCCATCTTATGGTTTCTCCACAAGACTTTTACCAGACGAGTCGTCCGGTTTCTCAGTACTTGTTCTCTCGTATCAAGAATCCTGATGGACTCTTCGCAATAAGACAGATCGGGTTCCAGTTCTAATTCCTCATAGGTGAGTACATGCATTGGGTCAGGCATGTATTTCCTCAACTGAGATACGTGGAACACATCGTGAACTTTGGAGAGACTTGGAGGCATTGCCAATCGGTAAGCTACAGCCCCAATTCGTTCTAGAATTTCAAAAGGTCCGATGTAACTGGGACTCAATTTACCTTTCCTTCCAAAACGTATGACTCCCTTCCAAAACGTATGACTCCCTTCTATGGATATACCTTCAGGAAAACATGATCACTAACTTGAAATTCCAAATCCTTCCTTCGATTATCAGTATAGCTCTTCTGCCTACTGTGAGATGCTTTGATATGGTTTTGGATTACCTTCACCTTTTCCATTGTTTCCTCCACCAGTTCTGGGCCTATAAGTTTTCTTTCACCAACGTCATCCCAGCAGGTTGGTGTGCGACATCTCTTTCTGTATAACACTTCATATGGTGCCATATGAATACTCAAATGGAAGCTATTGTTATAGGAAAATTCTACTAGAGGTAAATATTGATCCCACATACCCTGAAAGTCACGTGAGTAGGATCTCAACATGTCTTCTAAGGTTTGAATAGTTTGTTCTGATTTTCCATCTGTTTGAGGGTGGTAGGCAGTGCTCAAATGAAGTTCAGTATCCAAGGCTTTCTGAAGACTTTCCCAGAATCTTGAAGTAAAATGGGGATCATGGTCAGAAACAATCGATATGGGTACTCCATGAAGTCTCACAACTTCATTAATAAATAATCTTGCTAGCCGTTCCAATGGTAGATCTTCTCTTATAGCAAGAAAATGTGTTGAGTTGGTAAGACGATCAACAATAACCCATATTGCATTATTCCTTCTAGGAGTCTTTGGTAGTCCCATGACAAAGTCCATCGTGATATTATCCCATTTCCACTCTGGTATGGGAAGAGGTTGCATTACTCCTCTAGGTTGTTGCCTTCCAGCTTTCACTTGTTGACAAACCATAAATCTTGACACAAAATCATAAATCTCCCTCTTCATGTTGTCCCACAAAAAATGTTCCTTCAAGTCTCTATACATTTTGGTGCTCCTAGGGTGTATAGAGAAATTGGAACTATGAGCATCATCCAGCAATTCCCTTTTTAGATCAGGTATATCGGGAACACAAAGTCTCTTCCCAAATTTCAAAAGTCCATCTTCATACAAAAAGTCTCTCAATCTCCCATCATTCACAACTTTAATCTTATTTTGAAATTCTTCATCAATGGTCTGAGAACTCTTAATCCTTTCTAGTAAAGATGGTTTGGAAACCATTTGAAAAAGCATTGATGTTTCACCTTCCCTGGTTATTCCCATGTCTATCTTCACTAGATCCATGAAAATTGGATCCCTTCCAATTATCATATTGTTCAAAACTCCATGATCTTTTCTTCTCAAAGAATCTTCCACCTTGTTTGCTTTCCCCAGGTGGTAGTGTATCATAAAATCATAATCCTTGAGTAATTCAAGCCATCTCCTTTACCTCATGTTGAGTAATTTTTGTGAGAAAATATACTTCAAACTCTTGTGATCAATATAAATCTCACATTTTCACCATAGAGGCAGTGCCTCCATATCTTCAAAGAAAATATCACAGCTGCTAACTGGAGATCATGAGTAGGATAGTTTTGTTCATGAATTTTCAACTGTTGTGATGCATAGGCAATAACCCTATCATTCTGCATAAGAACACAACCAATTCTTTTCTTCGATGCATCACTATAAATAATGAACCCATCATTCCCCGATGGTAGAGTCAATATAGGATCATTGACTAATATTCTCTTCAGTTCTTCGAAACATTCTTCACACTATTTTGTCCAAACAAATTTAACCCCTTTACGTGTGAGCTTTGTTAATGGGTTAGCCAATCGGGCAAAATTCTGGACGAAATGTCGATAATAACCTGCCAAACCAATAAAACTGCATACCTCAGTTATACTCGTAGGTGCTAGCCATTCTTGGATTGCCTTGGTCTTATAAGGATCAATAGAGATTTCATCTTTAGAGACAATATGGCCAAGAAAATAAATCTCCTGAAGTCAGAATTCACACTTTCTAAACTTCCCATATAATTCATGTATTCTCAGAGACTTCAGGATAATGCGCAAGTGATTTTCATGATCTTTGTAGATTTTGGATTATACCAAGATATCATCAATAAATTCCACCAAAATTTCATCGAGATATTCCTTGAAAACTCTATTAATCAGATCCATGAATACAGAGGGTGCATTAGTCAATCCAAAAGTCATTACTGTAAACTCGTAATGCCCATACCTGGTTCGAAATGCTCTCTTCAGAATGTCTTCCTTCTTCACACACAACTGATGGTATCCAGATCGAAGGTCAATCTTTGAAAAGTATTGAGCTCCATGCAGTTGGTCAAATAAATCATCGATGTGAGGTAGGGGATACTTGTTCTTTATTGTTATAGAATTGATCTCCCTATAGTCAATACATAACCTCATAGATCCATCTTTCTTTTTAACAAAAAGAATAGGGGCTACCCATGGAGAAACACTGGGGAGAATAAATCCGTTATTACTCAATTCCTCTAGTTGTTTCTTTAGTTCAACTAATTCTACAGTGGCCATTCTATAAGGGGTCTTCGATATAGGCCTTGATCCATGAATTAAATCAATGGAAAACTCAACTTCTCGTTCTGGAGGATTTCCAGGTAAATCATCCAGAAACACATCTACATATTCTTTCACAATAGGTACATCCTCTATTTGAACATTCCTTTCCTCACCCACAGTCATTTCATCCTCTTCCTCCCCAATAATTTAATTTAGTTGAGCTACTGGGGGTGGATCTAGATAAGAATTAGGTGGTGACGATTCTGCTCTAAAGTTAAGGTGTTCCTTATCATCATCATCAAAAATCGTAACCTCCTTCGACTTACAATAAATCTTCACATCATGGTCTGAAAGCCAATACATACCGAGGATTATATGAAACTCAATCATAGGTATGATGATGAGATGAGCAGATAAAGAACATTTATGTGCTCGAATGGGGACTTATTCACAAAACTTTGTTGCAATGATACTTCCCTTAGGAGTTTTAACTGATAACTCCCTTGTTAATTCAAATTGGAAATATCTAATTTTCTTAGCAAACTGGGAAGATATGAAACAATGCAATGATCCAGAATCAAATAATGCATTTGCTAAACTTGAGGAAACCATTAAATTACCTGCCACCACGTCTTTCGGAGCTTCTAACTCAACAGTAGTGATAGCATAAGCTTGGCCTTGATCCCCTAGCCTTTTTTGAGTTAATTTCCCCTGACGCTTAGGACATTCATTTGCATATTGTCCCATCTCCCTACAATTGTAGCACTGAACATCGGTAGCTTCCTTTTGCCCCTTGAAATCATGAGCTTGGTGGCCTTTTTCACCACACTTGTAACAGACTCCCGTTCCTTTTAAGCAAGTACCAGGTTGTTTCTTCCAACATTTAATGTAGGATGGATATTCAGCTTTTCCCTTCTTCCCTTTATTTCCATTCCTAGATTGATCAGCAGATCTCTTCTTCTCTTTCTTTGTTTTAAATTCCTAAGACTTATAGAATTACTTTTATGTCTTGATAGCACATGAGACAATTTATTTGTACGATGAAATGGATTGTGAGACTAATTCTCAACGGAGAAATGGTTTTAAACCATCAAAGAAACGATCAATATTAATTCTTTTGTTACGTATATAATCTCCAGCATACCTTGCTAGCCTTGTAAAATTAGCCTCATACATTGCGACATTCTCATCCCACTTTTGTCTCAGACTCAGAAATTGTCTTTCCATATCTGCTCGATGGTCATGAGGAAAGTATTTTTCTAAAAATAGATCTTTGAACTCCCTCCATTCCATATTTGATACTTCATAATCTTCCTTCTTGTTTTGAATCAGTGACCACCATTGATCAGCATCTCCAGTGAGGCAGTAAACTGCCATGATAACTTTTTCCCTTTCACTACTCCCCAAAGCCTGAAATATTTCATCTAGGGAATTTATCCATGGTTCAGATACTAAGGGATTAGTACTCCCATTGAACATTGGTGGTTTTTTCCTCATAAAGAGATCTAACATTGACCCTCCACGCTGCGGATCAGGGTGATCCATACGGGTAAGGTTATTATTCATAACCTGAGTGAGTTGTCCCAGTATGGTGATTAGCTGATCGGCACCAGTTGCATCACCAACTCCACTATAATTATCTTGATCAGGAGGGAAATCCCTACATGGAGTGTGTGCATTGATACAGTTTCCATTTCTTCCACTAGGCGCCATTTCTAAACAATGGCATAAACTAGATCAGTTTATGAATCAAAATATATAATTCCATACTTATAAAACACTTAACATAAATTGAACTATTTATGGATATAATCCATAATCATAAAAATGTTTTCTTTGAGGAAGTATAAACTCATAAACCCTTCAAAATGATTCTTCATGAAAATGAGATTTATCCTAAGCATATCCCCTGGGAGTGTCGTAACCAAGAGTGCGGAAAGGCCCGTTGTCGTGCACCAGTTCCTGTTTGAGTCTATCTCAAAGCGGTGATTTCGGGTTTTACCCCTAGGTACATATGTGCCAGAGCCACCTCTACCTACTCGTATCCAGGCAGGGATGTATTTCTCAGAAAACTCACAAAATCTCTACAATACCAAAATTCTAGGAAGTTATTCGATACTAATCCTCAAATTCCATCTTAAATATATGTGCTCTAATCAGAGTTTATTTAAATCTAGCTTCCAAGGTTTCTACTAAACTTCCTCTGATACCAACTGTAACGCCCCGACCCCAGTTACCTAGAGTCGGTGCATTATTACATAACATTGGCATGATCACAAGATAGATCAAATCTCAAAAGACCGATTAGTTTAGTAGCATTGGAAACACTAGATATATTAATAAAGTTTTACATTAAATCATAAAAATGAAAACTACAACAAAATAGTCTCCATAGTCTACACTCTTATCCCATCATACTATCCCTGCAGGTCATTCATAATTTACTTCTTCACATCCTGGGAAAAATAAAACATAGAAAAGGGGTGAGATCAAATTCCCAGTAAGGATAACAATATAGCAGAAACTTTCATAAATAAGAATAAACATTTAAGGTAATGTATAACTCAAAAAATCCTTTTAAACTTCACGTTCAACATATTATGGTAGAAATAAAATGAAATAATTCCATTTACTTATTCACATGGATATTCTACTAATTGAATAATCACATGCAATATCAATAACCACTTTCATAATGATGGAATGCATAATGCTAGATTATTATAACCACATAGCCAAGTCCTTGTTCCAAGACTACAAATAAGATTTTTTCAAGGCCTCATGCCAAGACCCAAGTTTGTCTCATGAGACCTACTGATGCATCGAGGAGCTATTGCGGGCTCCACCCGTCACATATTAAGTCCAATGCATTCCCATATGAAATGGTTTAAACATAACATAAACATTCGTATTAAAATAAGCATACGAAATGTAAATACATCATCCATAAACCATGAATGGTATAAAAATAATGCATCCACAGTAAAACATATCACAAAACCTTCAATACAATATAGAAGTTTTTTATCATAATAAATCAACTTCAAATAAGCGTAAAATCCATCAAAGGATGTTCACATAGATGAAATCAAAACTCTTTTTAGAGAAATATCTCTTCTATTTCGAAATAATTTAAGAGTCATATATTCATAAAATAAAACATTTTCTTTTAAATTTTTCTTATAAGATTGTAAGGGAAGCTTTGACGATTTTATAACGGCGGAAAATAGTCGCACCCACCGTATAAGTTTAAAAATCATTCTTACCTTAATTCTGTCAAAAAGGTTAAAAAGTGCCTTGTTTGGAAAACGACGGAGAGATTCCTTTATAAACCACATAAAAAAAAGTAAAACAAGGGTATAAATGAATTTAACCCATATTCTTGTAAATAGTAAAAATGTTTTGAAATACATTTTTAAGAAACATGTATGTGGATGATAAAGAGATCCCAGTAGATTATTACGTATAAACAAGCTCAGATAATGAAGAGATTGCGAAATAAACCCTTACCTTGTACATTTCCTTGGTTGAGGGTAGGTTAACCTCCTGTATAATGGTGAAATAATTTTTATTAAATTATAAAATAATCATATACATTAATATGATATCATATATGATCTTTTAACAATGATTTGTTAATAATATCTTAGTATTATCGTTGTTTCGGGTGTTAACTTACTCATTTTCTTTTATATGTTTTGTTACGTAAGCCGTGTTTGTCATGGATAGGTTGTATCTTAATCATATCCATATTTATATCATGTCCTTAGATACTATTATTAATCATCAAATGAGAATTAGACTTGAATGGATACGATGGAGAATGAATCTCATCGCGTTCGTGGAGACGGTAGTCCGTACGTACGCACAAGCGACAATATCATTCTTTTGATATTAAAATAATATATAATTGGATGGTATATAATATATAAAGAATCATTATCATGTTATATTTATTATTTATATGAATTACACATCATTATTATACCCATCCAAAGAATAATTTATTGAATAACAATTACACCACGATGTGGAGACGGTAAGCCGTACGTACGCACGTATGGTGACATGTTATTCAAAAGATGGATAGAATACTGACTATGATTGTAACATATTTATAATAACATCACAGTATATATAAGATACTGGAGTTATTATTTTATAATGTGAATAAAAAAGAAAGAAGTGGAAGAAGAAAGGAACTTGAAAAAGGGTGGTGAAATCATTACCTCTTCTTCAGGTTCTTCCTTTTGATTTGATCAAAAGGGATCCTTAGGTTGGCTTTATGACTAAAGTAAGGCCTCTAGGATAAAGTTAGGGAAGTTGAGAGAGTATTTGGGCAGAGTTTGGCCAATCCAAATGTCTTTGAATGTGTGAATTAATGAGAAGGGGGATTTTCCTTTTATAAGATGGGTGAGGGGCACCTTTGGAAAAGCTAGAAATATTATTTTATAATAAATTCATATTCATTTTTTAATGGCTCCAAAGTGGATTATTTAAATTTTAAGGTGGGGATAGGTTGAAAACCACTCAAAAAATCTGATTTAGATAGGTTTGGGTTTCAATATTAACCTTATCTTTAAGTATTAACTCTTAGTTAATTAGTTTTACTTTTACAATGTCTCTTTGTATTTTTATATTATATGGTTAATAAACATACTATATACATACAAGAGACACCCAAGTGGTCCATTTATGATAAATCTATAATTATATAAGTATCTTGGCCGATCCTTAGATTTTTAGAAATTTAATATCAATTAAAAATATAATATTTGTTTTAAAAACTCTTTTATGTCAATTTTGACACTATTTAATAATTGATTTTTGTAAAACTTATAACAGAATGATTACGTCAAAAAAAGTTAATTAAATAAGTCCTAAAATTTCATATTATCATAGAAAATTAGTTTCATTCATAAAAAGTCTCTAATTATATTTATTTGGGTATTTATAATATCAATTATTTTAATTTTTCACTATTATGGTAATTACTGCATCATCATTGTGTCACAAATAAATTAAATTATTTAATGTCTAAAAATTATAAATAAAATAAAATTATGTATGAAATATTTTTATATTTCTAATGAATATTTACAATCTAATTTATCTTATGTATAACCCTATATTAAAAATTATTTAGTAAATAAACTTTGATTTTAACTCCTTCAACTCTTCTTTGAATTAAATAATAATAAATGTCCTAATCTAATCCAAGTGGACCTAAATGATAATATTTTATTCCTAAGGTTGTTTTTGGTCGAATTAAGCTTATCCAATATAATTAGGACATTTTTTAGGGTAATATTAATATCATTTTTACCCTTAATTACCCTATTTACTTTTAACTATGGTAAATAAAAGTAAAAAGCTACTATTCACCAAAAATTATTTTCATATCAATGAACCACATTTTAGTCCTTGATATTAACCGTGCCTCTCAGATTTTTTAAATTCCACTCACAGAAGTGGAAAAATTATGTTTTATGAAAGCTTCAGTTTTTTAACAACCACTTAGTGGTTTCACTATTCATCAAAAAATGAAGTTTTTCAGAAAAATACAAAAAATTAACCCTAGGATAATTTCGATATTCTGAATCCAAAAATGAAGTCCATTTTGAAAAATAAAATTTATAAATTTCAAAAAGTGGGTATTACTATTCATAACGGCTAGTTTGATTGGTTGTGGTGTGTTAGAACTCGATGTTGCGTACAACACACGTTATTGCATTATTCAAAGAGAAGAGTACCATAGAAGCTTGGGGTGTTACAACAATGATAGTATAACTTGAATAAGGGGTTCGAACAATCAATATCTTCATTGATGAAGAAAATTCAAGACCAAGGTAATTCTTATTATTAAATTGATTATAAATTTAACCAGAAACATACTCTCTTATTGATATTGGTATTATTGGTCTAATTTGTTCATGTAAATTCATTATACATGATGATTATTTGTCATATTATTAATGATTATTCACTGAATCTAAAAAATCCACACTCATATAGGTTCGAAAATCGTTTTTACTGCACCTAAAGACATCATTTTTTATCTGATCAGCCATATTCAAATGTATAATTATTTAATATTATTGATCATTATCGTGACTCTTTTTTTATTTTCAGTTAATTTTTCATTATCAGTCTATTAAGTTCATAATAAGTGTTTTTTTCAATATCATATGACTAAGAAAAGGCTAAAAATAAGTGAATAATTTGTACAGATTCCACCAGGAGATTCCAAGGATCTTGGATACATGACCATATTACACATCATGTAACATAATTACATTTTTTGTTGTCTCATTCAACAACATGTGTACATGGTTATAATAATCATGAAATTTCATCTAGGGGTTCATTATATGGCATGTAATTACACTACATATTGACCATTATAGTGTCACATGGTTTTTAGGGTTACATGAGGTGTAACTAATGTACATGTCTTGTAATAGCCACATGATGTATTTTTCATGTGTTCAATGTAATAACCCATAGATTTCAAGGTTTTACCATTTATTTTCACCCTAAAAGTGTTTATTATAGATTTTTTGGTTGTTTGGGTTATTGGGATAACTCAAAATAGGTTTGGGGGAATGGGATGGTCCTGTAGTTGATAGGATACTATAGGTTCCCATTAAAATTTTTAAGGAACTCTTCACACCGTAAAAAATCAGTATAGAACCCCATGGGGTTCTATCGGAAGAGGTTCACAGATTAAACCATAGTCCACAACATGAAAGTGGAATGATCATTTTTTGCATGGGAAACCTGTTAGTTTTTCATGGACCCCCCCCCCCCACCACCACCACCACCACCACCTTAAATTTACCCATCCTCCCCTCTAACCCCTTGTATAATTATTTATCCCTAGATGATTTATTTGTCATATTTTGGATTTAATATTATCCTCACTACACAATTTTAAACATCTTTCATCATGATGCTCCTCTTTCAGTATGTCTAACAGCACTCTACACTATAATCCTTCTTTCTAATGATTTATCATTGTTTCAATAAAATTTAAACACTAATATCCAATTTTGGGGGTGAATTTAGGGATTTGGAACATTGGTATTGTTTCATGTTGTGATGAAGGGTGTTTTGTCTTTGTCTCATCTAAGGTAGGAAGTACCCATCCATTTTATGTGGTTTTCATAATGTTTTATATGTTTTTTTTTGAATTTGGGTGCAAGTGAAGCCCTATGAGGCTTCTTCATGTGGTGTTAATGTGACTGAATAATTCTATGTTTATGTCGTAGACCCTATAGAGGGGTCGATGAGTTTATGGGTTATTTTTTGTGGTTTTGTAACTTGTTATATGGGTGATGAAGTGGATGAACACTTGGGTAATGTGATTCTATGGGATTAATTCAAGATCAATTTAGGATAGTATGGATGGGATAGATGTTTTATATAATAGAGTGAGGTTTTCCCTTCATTTTGATATATTTTGATGATTTTTATTCTTGTAATATGTCCATTTCCTGATGTAACCTCTCTAGAATCTTTAGGGTGGATCGACGTTTAAGAGATAACTTCATAATAAAAATTGGGATGGGTTAGTGTGTATGATATGACCTCTATATAATCCTTAGGATGGGTTATCATATATGAGATGAAATACTTAAAGTCCTTAAGGGGTTTCAACGTGTATGGGATGACCTACCTAGATTCCTTGAGATGGGTCAGTATGATGATATGTCGTCCCTAGACTCCTCAGGATGGGTTGGGGTGTTGATGAGGTCATATCCTATAGGAATGGCCTAGGGAAGGGGTTGTACCATTCTATAATCATTCAAAAAATATATAATTATGGAATAGTTTTACATTAAGTAGGTTTTGGGTTCATGGGAAACTAGTTAGTGCACAATGACCCGACATGTTTGTTTGTTTATTATGTATTTATTTTATGTCTACGTATCAACCCTCACACACGTTATGTACTAATTATAAGGAAACTTTGGTGGTGTGATACATATTTTCTTCTTACAGACTACATCAGAATATTGACCCACATGCATACTTCATGATCAAGGATACTACTAAGTGAACGGTCTACGTGATTGATTTATATGTAGGTGTTGGTGTACATGGGTAGAGGAAATAAAAGGATAGGACCTGAGATCTTTTGTAATTATGACTCTATATTTATTTTACTCTTTTATCCTTTTTTATATTGATCTATCATATCTTTTTATCTTTTTCAAAAAAAATATGACTCTGTATATTTTATTTCATTATGTTATAGTAAGATGTTGATGTTACTTCTTCAACTAATTGTTCAGTGGTTTATTTATTTTCTTTCACTTTTTTACTATTTTATATTATGAAATATTCTAATGGACATTTTATATATATGGTATAGTCTACATAAATTTCTTATTAGGCCTTTACTAATATTCAAAATCCTCTTGTGTATGTGGAGGAATTCATGAGGTCATGTAACA
This sequence comes from Viscum album, assembly GCA_963277665.1. Classification (NCBI taxonomy): domain Eukaryota; kingdom Viridiplantae; phylum Streptophyta; class Magnoliopsida; order Santalales; family Viscaceae; genus Viscum; species Viscum album. Next base: position 1,542,150 of record CAUJRU010000015.1, on the reverse strand, counting down.
ACCTCGGACCGAACTGTGTGATTCGAGTTGGGTCATCATAAATTTGAATTAGAGCCACTTCTTTCTTGTTTCCATAACATACTATTTTGTGTTTCGTAGAATGAATATAGGATGGTTGGGAATTATGTATGGGAGCAAAGACTATTCTTGGACATCACTCATGTAGTTCACCTATGAGTTTCTAGAGAAGTAGGATTATTTTTATTGGTTGTGATTTTATGGTTTCATGATGTTCATGGGTGTTATTTTTTCGGTAAATTTTATGGGATTTTCTATCAACCTAATTAGTTAGAGTGTTTTTTAGGAAGCATTTATAGTCACATAGGTTGACATTTCATATGTCTTATTAGTTTGTATTGGTATAGGTTTAAATAAAATAAAAACCATTAATAGTATATTATGTGCTTTCCCAAAAATATCATTGATGGAATTTAATTAATTTAAGATAATAATTTCTATTGTTTTGTTATTATGCATATATGAATCTGGAAAATGTGTAGGTATTGTGATGTGTTATTAGGACATCGGTCAGTTCTAAGTGGTTATAGCTAGTTATGGGTATCTCTAAGGTGAGTCCCCTAGGATCATTTTATGTTTGTGCATGTTCTCCTTAACTATTTATTTATTTTGATAATTTGATAAATTAAGAGAACTTAGGAGTATCTGTTTTATAGTTTCAAAAAAAGTAACATAGTTGACACCTCAAGGTGACATTAGAGGATCAAGATGAGGATGTCCTCGAAGGAGGGAATGCTTCTACTGTACCACTATATATTTCATAGGGATATGTGGATAATTACTCAAAAAATTTCTAATATAGTTTTGGTAGTATAGCCTCTTGATTTGCGAGTCTTTTGTAACATTCTAGTTAGATTTGGAGGTTCCCATCGGGGAGGGATGAAAATGGTGGATCTCGCTTGAGATCTCGAGCTGCAGCACCTTCCATTCTTCCAGGGGATGGGTGTTCCTTAGGATGTCGAATAATGGATCGATATCATTGATGGTATATTTAATATTTTAGATATACATAATGATCACTATATGAGGTTGGATACATTCATGTTAGAGGGACCTGCGAGGAGGTGGTGGGGTATGATGGTATAAATTTAGAGACATGAGGGTTTGATGTGGGATTCTATTAAGGATCTCTTATTTAATAAATTATTTCTTGAGGTGTTAAGGTTGGATATGACTTAGGAGTTCATGTAACTCCATTAGGGGAATACATCAGTGGTTGGCTACACCACTTAGTCTAGGGAGATTATTTTTTTACACTGATGTTATCCACTAATGAAGCTTAGAAGTCCATAAATATTAATATCAACCTTTTCTATAGGTGAGGAATTATCTCCAGACTTATGAACTGACCCCATATTCATATGTGGTCTGTATGGCTCCCACTATTTAGAAGGACTTGGCATAGAATAGTGTAGTAGGCTTTCCACATTATTTTAGTAGTAGCCTTCAGTTGGATTTGTTGGTGATTTTTTTAATGGTGGGATGTTTAGATTATATGATATGCACTAGGGTGGTGATACATAGATAGTGAGAGGTATGTGTTTTTATATTTTTTGTTTAAGAGGGAATCCTCCCCTATGATTCTAATGTATGAAACCTAGGCATTACCACAACATGTGTACTATCCAATTGAAGGAGTTATATAAGATGAGACATATGCAATGATTTTTATGGAGGTTCACCTAGTTAGGTGTGGGAAGAGGTTCAGGTCAAACTTAGGTTTTGTTAACTTTATTAGGGGGACCCTCATCAGATAACAAGGCTATGTCTGGGATGTCTGGTCGTGGATAAGGCCATAATTTTTAGCATCAGCTGTTATAGGCTCCACATGGTTCAATTCCTCCAGTGAGTCATAGATCATGGGGGTTGGATCATGGATATGAGATTGTTATGGTGAATCATTAGATTGGGTTCTAGCTAATAGTGTAGATAGATCATAGATGGTTATAGTTGTAGTTCTGGTTATATTGATTCTCTCTACTACTTCAATTGACACAATGGTATCTCAATAGTTTTTTTCTACCTGAGTTGTTTCCATTTTAGAGTTACTAATGTGGTTTCCACATGGCATTTTTTCCAGTGATATACATGTTAGGAATAGGTTATACTATATTATAATATTCCAAAAATTTCCTATGATGGTTTTAGGATGTAGATAGTTGTGCGATTTTCTAAATTTGGAGATGACTAGTTTAGATGTCATATTTGGCCTGGATTCATACGTAATTTTTCAAGCCCATATTTATTTTTATCAAAGGTGGGTGGATTTTTCCTCCCTTAGGGGAGAGGAGTATGTTCTGACCAGGGAGTAGAATTTGGTGGAAGGAAGAGAATGATGAAAACATATCCAGATTTGGGCTATTATAACAAAGGTGGAGATCAAGGTTCTTACAATGGATTAGGTGATAGTTCTAGACATATTTATTCATTTGGGGGATTATTACCAAGATTTCTTCTAATTAGATTTTATAGGAATCTCTCCAAGAAAGGTGACAGATTTTAATATAGAAATCACTTCAAGTTAAAATCCAATATTAATTCCCTATATCATATGGAATTAGCTAGGTTGAGAGAAATAATGGGGCTAAATGATGATATATATGAAAAAGTATTCATGTGACTGAGAACGTCATGTCAGGGAACTCTAGATTAGTTTTCATAAAATGTTGATGAAATAATTCATTTTATTATGTGAATATATATAATAAATATTTCTTCACTAGATTAATTCCATATATCATGTGGAATTAGCTGATATTCAAAATTTCATAAATAATTACTTGTTTATTAATAAACAATTCATTTGATTATTTGAATATATATAATAAACATTTCTTCACTAGATTGTGGGTAAATAATTATTTTATATATTGAATATTTAATAAATATTTATTTTTTGTTTCAGGAATAAAATATTTATCTAAGTGAATAGAATATTTATTTAGGAATTTTATAAATGTTAGGGATTTGGAGGGGACTATGATCATGTATATTGATGAATATAAATTTACAATCTAGTAAAATAATATTTATTAGTGCACACATTAACCTGCACCATAAAATAATAATATTGTTACTATGATATGGAATGGGGTTTTTTTATAAGATTATAATATTATTTAAGCGACGGTATGAAACTATATTATATTTTAACATAATACCTATCTCTATAAATAGATGTTTTTGCCAATTGTGTGGGTTTAACTGAAATTTTAAGATAAAGAATCATTGCAGAAAATGGGCATCCCCCCTATCTCTCTCTCTCTCTCTCTCGAATTCCTCCTCTTTTCCTCTCAAGAATTAGAATTACTCCTTCAAGCCTGAAGGATCTTTGAGTGATCAAGAAGAACAATGTCACACATTTCATTTATCGTTCTAGAACCTAGAAATCAATTGGCATTCCTCAGAGATTAAAGGACGACTTGTGGATCACTACTCGAGGGATTCTACACATAAATACTTACAGTGCCAAAAAAGTAATACAAAAGGGTTTTCAGAATATTAATAACATCATCAAAGAAATAATCCTAAGAAAAGATAATTATTTCCTCCCGATATAAATAAATTAATTATAAATTTTACTTGCAAGATCCTCTTTTGGGTTTCGAGAGACACTATATTAAAATAAATTTTAATATAACACCCACCAAAGGCTCTTCTATTTTTTCCAAAATCTATATGTTGTATCAGAGTTGTCACATTTTAAATTTTTTATTATTTATTTGATTACTAATCAATATTCTCAATCATGGTTGAATTTATCATTTCATATTATTTGTTCTTAAACCAATTTCAACTAATACATTTTCAACCTTTTAATTTCTTCTTTCAAGATACAGATTTTATTATGATAAAAAATATATAAAGAATTGTTTGATATTCAATCGAGAAGAGTCAAGGAATATAGTCGTAAAGCTTGGGGTCATATGATGTGTCTTCAGAGAACAAATCATATACCAAAGTTCATTTCACCTGACCATGTCATGGGATACACAACACACCGAGCTGCAATTTCATGTGGTGTACTTCATACACACCACACATAGATTGGGACAATCTGGAATGTGGAATTTCAGATTACAAGGTGTGTACCTGGCATAAAAATTGTGTAGTATACATTGGTTAGAAATTAAATTCAAGAAATCCATGTGGACATTACACATAATCAAACCTCATGAGACTTAAATCCTAGATAATTAATGATATACATGATGATTATTTACTGTATATAGACAATAGTTCATCATTTCCCATGTACAAAATACACAATGATCCATTCGGTGAGTTATACGGACGTATGACATGATTGATACAAGGTGTATAACTGGTCTATTCATGTTGTGTAGTCACAAATGATGAACATACCAAGTCCTTTGGCTTGTTGTGTAGAGACACAGAAAATATTGATACACGAGGTGTAGCTGTCTTGTACACACCATGTGGTTTAACTGAGGTACACGAATGAAGCCTCGGGCATGTAACCCGAGTGCACGGAACTCAAGGTAAATTTCATGTAGCTCATAAGTACATTTCGTGTAGTCTCTCAATTATAGAAAAAACTAAATAACATTAAATTCATAATTTTGGTATTAAAACCATAATTTATTGATTGGAACCATTTTTTTTCAAAAATTTAATAATGGTTTTATAGTGTTATTAAAATTCTCAATTAATTTAATCTAATAATTGTTTCTCCCATTTATCTTACATGAATGCCATTAATATGGGTATCTCTAAAATAATTCAGGCGTTCACTAAGATGAAAAGGAATTAATTAATTAATTCAACTTTTTTATCATAATATTAAATAATGAAAATAAATGAATGTCATTCTATTTTCTTTTTCATAGACGTTTCATGTATGATCATTCAGGACATTGACCAAGACATGTGTATGAATTTTAAGTTTTAAGTTAATTTAATGAATGGGTTTTCAATTATTTAATATTAAATTAAATTCTATGGATTTTGATTCATCTCACCCTACATTATTATGTAGGACTTTTATGTCCATTGTTATTTTTGTAATACCCTTTAACAAATCCATCGGTTCCCCTCAATTTCATGTGAGTATTTAATACATATAATTAATGGTGTATCCCAATGGGTGTGGAGGAGATTCAAATGGGAACCATAATGATACTGGACCAGGTGATACACAAGTGTATAAGTGTAATTTTGTAACTCATTGAAATACCGACGTGATTATTTTTCCTCTAGGACAAAGGTTGATTTATTTTCCACTCAATAAATAAACCGTTATATAAGCTCATGATCAAGACATTTTTTTACTTATTTATTTATATATTATGCACTATTTTTTTATGGATAAAATAATTCTATAACATAAATAAATGAATTATTATTAAAATATGGAATTTTAATAAATTGATTGTGAATAAATGTTTTATCTGACATGACAAATTAATTTTGTAAAATTTAATTAATATTGAAAAGGTATATAAATCATGAAACGTTATAAAATTTATACATATTGAATTAAAATCCAACACTAAATATTAATCCAGACATCACCTTCCATTACTTGATTAGGAATAAACCAATAAAACTATGTGTTTGACCAAACCTTTTTTGGAAACATAATTTTATAAGAGGATTTTTTATGAAGTTTTTTTGACAAATTAACCATTTTACATCAATAGAAGTTGAATTTTCTATACTTTGTATAATTTTGAGGCAAGTGTTGAAGAAATCCTAGTTAGGATTTCTAGATTTGGTAATCCACTCGATGGATCATAGAGCTACAATCCCATAGTTGGAAAAGAATTTCCTTCCTAAATACATTCAAGTAGATTTACGAACCCTTGTTTGGGTTATGAAAATAGACAAAAGGATCATTTCAACTAGAATACCAATACAACTAGACATTCTGATTTCAATGGTGGGGGATATTGGGACTTGATAAAATAGTGGGATACTTATAGTAATTAACTATTATTATGTCTCATATAATTTGTAATAAAGAAAAGTACTGATAATTTTTCGTTCTAATATTCTATTAAATGTAAGTAAAATCCAAGAAATAACTATGATCATTACATAACTCATGGTATATCCTTAAAAATACACATTTCTAAATATTCTATAATCATTTATTCAATGAAGTATTATCTGAAATTTTTTATTATGTGTTGGAATCCCATTTCTTGTTATACCACACCATAAAGTTAGTGAAGGTGAAAATGTATCCTACCATAGATATATTTAGGATGCTTCTTATGTATGTTATATTATATTACCAGCTATGATTGAATAGTTGACGATAGAACAAAAATACAAGGGTGTTTACACCATAATATATCCTCTTCAATCTCTTGAGAAGTATATGGAAATGATAGATATAAATAAGACTATCACCGAACTATATCAGTATAAAATGGAAGGAGGAAACTTATCTACTTGTCATGATTTAAAAATGTTTGTGGTATATTGATCATATATAGATATTTATCTTCCATGTGGATAATAAATTATCCATTAATCTTATCTTATTATCCTTACCACCATGGATATCCCAAATATCAGATAAAAAAATAGGTAAATCACTAGGAAAACTATTTTCCATACTCTACCAAGCCGAAAAGGATTTTTTGAACCGTATTTCTCAACCTCTTGTAGTCAAAATTCTGAAAGACTGGGCTTAAGATATCATGGTGAATCTACATCCAAAAGATCAAATATATTTTTCTACAAGAAGACAAAAGATTTAAAGGTAGAATGATGAATAAGAGGGTATTTTCTTCTTATATGGAAAGAATGGACATTTGAAAAGATGATTCGATGAGATGAAAAGGAAAACAACTGAATCTACTTTAGGTATATTCTTCACGTTCTTATTCATCTTTCATGTATTAAATAAAATATGATATTAATATAAATGTATTTAAATATAGGGAATTAGAAAGAATATAAATGTTATTAAGTTAACACAAAAGGAGATAATAAAGGATAATTCAGATCTTGAAAAAGGGGGGTTCAAAATTTCTCATTTATAGATTATATTGATTCATGTTTTTAATTAGTATTTCTTAAAAATTTATCTTAGTGTCTAGTTTGAAAAATTGAGACATTGTTTCATTTTAGAATAAATGTTTTTATTATAGTTAAAAAAACTAATGTCTCAGTAACTCTTAAATTGTAAATATAAATTACAGTGAATGTTGAATATAAATTATAATACTCTTACCAGATTATGAGAAGAAAATTAATCATAAAATAAAACTGCAATTAGTTAACCTTTGTATACCATTAAAATTTGTTTTAATTTCTATTGAGCTGAGATCATTGATATAAATGCAAACTAATTATCATGTTAAGTCAAAGAAACCTTTGTACATAAAGGTTCATGGAAATTATTTTAAAGTTATATAAACATGGTACTATAATCTATTTCAAATATAAATGTAAATTCATAAACATAATGAGTTTCTTTTAAGATATTTATGAAGTAATCAGTGATGTAAATGAGTTCACTTGGTAAATATTGAATAATCTCTAAGCATGGTTGTCAGATAATATCTTATCCGTGTATATATGTATCTTACATGTGGAGTAAAGGTAATCCCAAGATCATATTTCCTTATACACATAATTTTAATGATAATAGTAAAAGGAGTCTCCATGATGAGTCTTATATATATTGTAAATATTCAATTATTTATTTCAAGACATGTCTATAAAATTTAAGTGTAACAACTAACCATGTGCCAATAATACTGTCGAATAGATGTCATTTGAATTTACATATGATAAAATTCAATACATACACTAACATAAGTGTTTATTGAAAATTTCATTTGTTAAAGTAAGATTTTATATAAAAACGAATATAAAAAACTTATGTTCTTCTGAGTTAATATTCTTATATCCACTAAGGATATTAAAATCTAGTCAAGATCAACTATATTTTTATAAATGAAATCTATCTATTTATATATATTTGGAGTAGACTTAACATATTTGGTTTAAGACTGTGATTTCCCATTATTTTTGCATAGGAATATTGGACTTTACTAAGATCACTGGGAGGATTAGTTCCAAAGAAACATGCTATGTAGGAATATATAACTAAAGTGGTGGTGTATGTTCACCAAGTTGGGTGATACATATATTTTTATTTTATAATAAATATTCCTAAAAATAATAAGTAAATGGTAATTTGATAATGTTTAAAAGTATGTATAAATTCAAGTAATGGACTCTATGTATCAAGATTCAGGGACTCTATATTTTAAATGTTTATAAGACTTGATAATGGTGTTTTTTTCAAGAGAAAATAGACATGTATGGTACAATATGTTAGTAATAAAGCATGATTTATCTTTGGAAAGTTTTTTCTATGACAAAACCTATACACCAATCATTATGACTAAAATACCTCTTGAATTCTACTTTTTCAAAGCATATTTCAACAATCATAAAATCGGTATATTGATTATCAATGCCACCTCACATAGATAAAACCTTATGGTAGATTTATATACAATAAAAACAAAAGGATGCACTATGGTACATGTTTATATGGAATTACTAAAATGTTTGTCGAAATCCCTAAATTCCAGTAAGATATGCAGATTAAATAAGTTCATTTATGAAAACAATATGCATAATGATCATAGAATATTCATTTGGAAATTAATGAGTGACATGTGTCTCTATCTATTAGTGGGAGTTCTATAGGTTTTCAAGATAAATTTATTGATAACATATGAACACAATTGTTGTGTCTTACTAGTTTTTTAATACTAAGGAATGGAATTCCTCCATGTTTGAATTAAAGAAGAAACCACGTTCTACAGAACAATATCTAAAAAAAGGTCTCTGGTTTTTCTTAATATAGTCATAGTATATATATTAATATAGTATTTAAAAATAAAATTAGAAAAATTCAAGATCTAATTATGGTTGGAATATAATCCTTGCATTTGAACATGCATGGGTATAGGAATAGATTATGGAGAATAGAATAATTTCACAATCTTAAGGGCTAGAAATTCAAATCATGCTCCATGATATGTGTTTATGTTTGATATTGCATAATCATAAATCATAAAATGGTAATATGAATTAGATCCAACATAATTGTACATACATTCAATTATAGCTATTCAATAATACTCAGAAAATTAAAACTGGATTAGTTCCTTGTGTCTGGAGAAGTGTGAGTAATTGCAATCAATGTAATTAAACAATTTTTTACACTTGGTTAAAGTTTATCTAGTGTCATCTAAATTAATAAAGTAATATAAATTAAAAAATTATTACATCTATTGGTTTTCTTATATAAAATATTCGAGTATGCATTGGATTCTAATACAGCTTGAGAATAGGTTTTAGAAATGTCCTATTCTGATTTTGGGTTATACCAAAATAAAGTCCCTTATCACTATTTTTATAAAATTTTACTATTATATTTTTCATGATTTAAATAATTTTACATGACAAAAAGGATGAAAACTTGGTTATATCACATCCTGAGGGATTTTCCCATCATAGTAACATTGCAGAAAACAGATTCGTTGCATTGACAAGTGGACTCTCCAACACTAGCTAGGAAAATGTTCTAGTCAAAGCAGCTATATCCACACTCAGAAGATTTATGTTCTGCATGTGAGGACTAACCAGTTAGTAGTAGTTGGATCTAGTTCAAGTTGTAGTTTGTTTGGAGTTAGTTTTATAGAACTAACTACTTTGTAATGCAGACTATGTGTATATTTAATGAATTTAATATCAAAATAAATATATTATCATATATTGTTTTTTTGAACTAAATTGATGTGATGTTATTCTAGAGTATTTTTCACATTAATAAGGTCATAACAGTTCCTCTCTATGATGATAACCTCAAAATTCTATGATTATATTCCAAAATTTAGTTTAATGGTTGAATAACATACTATGATAGGGTACATTGTATATAGACTTATAGGTGTGATTACTCATAAGAAAATGATTCTTATTCTCATGAAGGTCAGACTTCGAAATCTTTAAGATGAGAGATTATGTGAACAAAATCCCCAGTAGAAATTCTTCATGCTTTAGTGTCATCAAATATTCCTATATACAAGCATGTTTAAGGGTCCTTAGACTTTAAGATTATCATTAATGCATTTCATGACTAGTGAACTTAAATTTGCAGACAAAAACCATCATTCCATAAGTTGGTGGGAATTGGGGTATGTTGATTTCATCACGAATGACATGTTATTAGTGGATAATTCAATGAAGGCTTTTTCCCTTCCATTTTTATAAAAGTTTATATCTCACCCCTTTGAATGAAATATTACTATCTCATAAATTCCATGTCTATGATGCAATAATGTTTATTTCAGATCTTCAAAGAAATATGTATCAAGTATATAGGTTGATGATATTGATGAGAAACCAACTTTATGATATATTTAGTTGAATGGATTATATTACATGGTAAGCATTAGTTTGTGGTTGTCGATGTTGTGACATTATGTTATTTCTATTGGGTTCCTTTACCCGTTTCTTCAAAATAATCTTCAATATTAGGCAATCCCACTTAATATTGATGAGAAAGAATCCTAGAGGGTCACACACAAAGTTTTTTCACTGATCTAGATTAAATTAAAGTTTAATTTAATTATTAGGATACATATTATTCTCAAAATCAGAGAGTAATTTTATTCATATTTTATTGATCATTAATATTAACATGGTCATAAATGATTATTTTTATATTAATAAATAACTTATTTGATTACATTAATATATATAATAAATATTTATTCAATGGATTGCATATAACATTTTTTTTATTATATTTAACAAATAATTTTGTGTTGGATTTTGAATAAAATATTTTTTTATGTGAATAAAATATTTATTCAGATATTCAATAAATTCCATATAGTTTGAGTGGAGGAAGATCGAGTCTCGAGATGCATGATTATTTTAAATCCCATAAAATAATATTTATCAGTGTGCTAGTTAGCATGATCCACAAAATTATAATATTATTAATATTGTTATATGGAATAAGATTTGCTAATAAAATTATAATATTGTTTAAGGGATGGTGTGCAATTATATAATATTTTCACCAAAACCCTAATTCTATAAATTTATGATTAAGTCTACTATGTTTAGTTAATCAAAAATTGAGGATAACAATAGACTTCTCTCACACTCAAATTCTTATTCTTTTCCTTTCAAGAATAATAATAACTCCTTTAATCCTGAAGTATATTGGTGAGATAAAATGAAAAATGAAAGACATTCAATTACTCATGCTAGTATTTGAAATGAAATTAGTGTTTATTTGAGATTATAGGAAATCATTTGGTTAACTCTTTGAGGGATTCTACACTTTAATCCTTACAATGCATTGAAGGTAATTTAAAAGGGTTTTCTAATGATCAACAACGTCATCAAAAAAAGGATCCTAAGATGAGATAATCATTTCTTCCCAATCCAAATAAATCATTTATATATTTAATGTGAAATATTATCTCTTGGGATTTATGGAAAATCTATATTATAATAATTTTTAAGATATCACCCACCAAAGTCACATACACTATTCTTAGAACCTACATGTTTGTGGTTCTTATATCCATGAGAGTGGACTTTATGGGAGACTCTTGTGCCTCATAGTGGGTAGTAAATCCAATATCGACTAAAATGTACTTTTATATGAAATTTATTTTCTGGTTTTTGAGAATTAAAAAGGATATAGTGGTGTTTTTAGATCATTTCCTTACCTGAAAGAGGGTAAAAATGAAACACCAGTGGCCATGCGCATTACAAAATCCTCTTTTATTTCCATTATGGAAGTGAGATGAATTGATTATGGAATTCATCACTAGACTACCCAAGACTCTGTGGAGTCGAGATTCAGTGTGGGTGGTGGATGTTAGAATAGTAAAGGTTGCATAATTTTTTCTATTTGAGGTACTCAGTTCATTAATGGGTTGGTCTTCCTTTATATGTAAGAAATAGTACGGTTACCTGGTGTGCCTATGAGTATCATGTTTCACTAAGATGCGGATTCTACATCAATTTTTTCGAAATACCTACAGATAGCAATGGTATCTCAGTTGAAGAGGAGCAAAAAATATCACCCTCAGATTAATAGAAAATTCAATAGGATAATATAGGTTTTGGAGGATATTATCAGAGCTTGTGTTCTTGATTTTGGTGGATAATGGGATGAAAATCCTAACATAGTAGATATTGTGTATAATAACAATATTCTGGCCTTAATATAGGTGACACATTTCGAGGATCTTTATGGTTGACCATGTAATTAATCATTGTGTTAGATTGAGGTGGGTTTGTCATCATTTAATAGTTTGAGCCTAGTTCTAGATAGTCTTGAGTAGGTATTGTTGATTTGGTAGTATTTGGTTACTACCCATAGAAATAAGTATTCATATGTCGGCCGGAGGTGACTACATTTTGAGTTCATCATGGGTGATCGGGTCTTCATTCCAGTCTCACCACAATTAAGGCACAAAAATACAAGTAAATAGAGTAATCTAGCTGTGTGGTTTGTTGGTTCATTCTATTAAGTGTCCCCTAGATCCACATTATATATTTTATAATTACAAAACATTTTTTTAATATAATTAATCTATGAGTATTAGTTATTTAATTACTTAATTTCAAATTAGATAATTATAATTTCTCATAGCATTGAAAACCTATTCAATATTATCTAAAAGTATTATCTATGTTTTTATGGTTACATTTCATATGGAATAGTAAGTTTTCATCAATTTTGGATTATGTTAAAAAAATTAAACTGAATTTTTTTAATATGTGAAATTTGGTTATGTGAAGAATTTTAGATACATGGATTTCGTTACATAAGGAATTTTAGATACATGGATTTAGTTACTTAAGTAATTATGGATACAAGGATTTAGATATGTTATAGGTTTTGGATAAATGATAATTTTGGATAAATAAAATTACTAAAGTTAGAACATTCTGAATATGTGAGTCCATCTCAATATATTTTTCACTTATGCATATTATATTTGGATATGTTAAAATACTTATGTTGAAAAATTTGGTTATGTGACTCTTTTAATTAAACCAACTTATATAGACCAGTTATTTTATTTCATTATTTCTACTTATTTGAAAAATGCTTGTGTAAAAAAATCCACCTTCGTGGATTATTTACTTATATAAAAACTGGAAAATATAATATGTTTCTCTTATTCTTTGATATTTTTATTTACTAAAAGATTGTTAAATTTATTTTAAATATTTAATTTTTCCTATATTATAAATTAATTTTATATGTGAAATAAAATTTATTTGGAGGTTGTTTATATAGATATAAATAAATATCACATAGTTTATACATTCATGTTACAACTTGAAAAAAATGCGAGTTTCAAGTTTTTAATATTTTTTAATATGAATAGTTAGTCTTGAATGATTTTTGGGGGAATTAAAAGGGCTCATAAAATTAATTATATGTAATAATAAAAGAAATATTAATTATTTTAAGGATTTTTTTATGTAGCTATTACAAGATTTGAATATTATTATTTTTAAGGGAAATGAGTGTGGATGTCAGCGAAAAGAAAACTACATTGATTATGCATGTGAAATTAGATATTTTAAGATTATGTGAATGATTAAACTCATTAAAATAATTACATATGACTAGAGAAAAAAATTCATAGAAAAAGAAATATCAAGTAAGGAAGAACTATGAAGAACTCTAACATTATTGCACATTATGCGATGACTACTAGTGTGATCATTTATGATGTACTTCATCATATAAATAATTTAATAATGAAGTGATCATTTTTTCTTCAACATTCATATCTTCACTACTTATACTATTTTATGTAGTGTTTCTTCCTTCTATTATAGTCTTTGAACTTTAGTTTTGGGTTGTGACTCCCAAAAAAAATTAGGTTTGAGTGGGTTGTGTCTCCCCTTTAAAAGTAAATATTTGGTTGTTCCTCAAGGTAAAAAAATTTCATACTATTTAGGTTGTTCCTCCTGGTATAAAAAGAAAATACTATTCAAGCTATGCCTCTATGTGGGAAAAATATATAGTAATTGGGTCTTGACTCCAAGAGTTAAAAATTCAATTTAAGGATCCCCATCCAAATTCAGAGATTCCATATCTAGTGGGTGTCCCCTCTCTCTCTATGTTTGAGATGGGTGTCAATTATAGTAGTTTCACTTTGATCCTGACTGCTATAATAATTTCTTATTCCATTTTATTTCTTATACATTAATAATTAACACTAATAAAATCATTATAATTTTTTTAAATGTTCAATTCACCTCCATTTGACTATTTGGACATCTCTCATCTTGGACCTGGCACATTCAAGATTGTTTAGTGGATTTTTATTGTGGATTACTATTTGGATCATCTCCCATGACATCAAATTATTCATGAACAATTTCATGTGTCGTTTCTCTATATGTGTGAGATGAACCCTGTGAAAATGGTTGATAATGATAATGTTGAGTTGGTGGTAGATGGACCATTTAAGAAATTTCTAGTGTGTATCATGGACTAAAATGAGAAGGTATTGTGTGGGAGGACTGTGCCTCTTGTTTGAGATTTTTAGAGCATGGATGGATCCAAGAAGATACCCCGAAAAAATTCATATTTCTAGGTGCAATGGTCGAAGTTGTTTGGTAAATTCATCTAGAGATGCTTCTCATGGATGATAAGTCCTCAAAGGGGTATTTTACAACACCCCTTGTATTTCAATTGATTTAGTATTTAATTTTATCATAAATGTGTGTATTATACTTATGTTAGAAAATTTTATGTGTTGGGATAGCTCAAGGGCTTGTTTGGGGAGAACAGGATGGACCTTCATCTAATAGGCTACTTCATACATTCATTAATTATGTGAAAGAATTCTTCCTTACATGGAGAATTGGTAAAAAATCCTAGGGTATTCTTTCTAAAGAGTTTCATGGTTTGAAATAGTGGTTCATGTCATGAATTGTTTTTGAGAAGATTCTATCAGTGGTGGTTCACAGTGTGAACCATTGTTTACACTATTAAAGTTTCTTTAGAAGTCTTTGAAGGGAAAGCTGAAAATTCTTATTGAAAATACCACTCCCACATAAGTTTACCCATCCAACCCTATAACTCTTACATGATTATCCAGGTTTGGAGACTTCAATGAGATGTTTTTTGTTCTCATCTCCTCCTCTATACACCATTTTCAACACCATTCATCCCGGTGGTCCAGTTTGGGTAAGACTAATGTTGTTTTACCCTTTAATCCATGTTTCTCTTGATTTCAATTTTCACCCCTAATATCTGATTTTGTGGATGAAATTAGTTATTCATCATGTCAGGATTGTTTCAAGTGGTGATTAGGGGTGTTTCAATTTCACCTCTCTTACGGTAGGAAGTCTCTATCCATTTTGAAGTATTTTCATAATGTTATATGTATTATTTTTCATATTTCTGTGCATATAGTCTTATTATAATTTTTCCTATGGGGTTAAATTACCCATATAGGTCTGTATTGATGTTGTAGACCCTTTAGAGGGGGGGGATAGGTTTATGGGATTTTTTTAGAGGTCTCATGAACTGTTCTATAGGAAACGAATGGGATTTCCACTTGGGTAAAGTGATATTTTGAGAGCCATTCATACTTAATATGAGATAATATTTCCATGAATAATTTTTTATGCATTGTGGTGAGGTTCTCCCTTGTTTTTGATATATTTTAATGATGAATATTTCCTTTATGTGACTTCTGTTTCATGCCACATCCATAGAATCCTTGGAATGAGTCAACGTATATGGGATGATTTCATTATAATTCTCGTCATGGGTCAATGCATATGAGATGACATCCCTACTATTCTTGGTATGGGATAACATGG
The DNA here is from genome assembly GCA_963277665.1 of Viscum album. NCBI lineage: Eukaryota > Viridiplantae > Streptophyta > Magnoliopsida > Santalales > Viscaceae > Viscum > Viscum album. Next base: position 1,526,244 of record CAUJRU010000015.1, on the reverse strand, counting down.
TGAGATCACCACCCTAGACTTCTCAGGATGGGTTGAGGTGTTAATGAGGTCATGACCTGAGGTATAAGTGGGGGTTGAGGGTTGTACCTTACTATTATAGTTTAGATAGGACATCCTTCTAATAAGGATATGGAGTAGGTAGGGATGGGATATGTGGAGTATTGGTTATCACATGATGACCAGCGAGGTTGGAGTGTTTATTTTCTATCAATTTATCTACTTATAATGAACAAAACATTTATAAACGAAATACCCTTTTTAAATGAGTATATGCCTTCTTAAGGGATGATGTTATAGAAAAAACATGCACTAATTTGGTTAATATATATTTTTCATATTTCAAATACCATTAAGAATCATAATCATTAATAATATAGTCATTGTATAGTGACTATTAAGATTAGAATATTAAGGGTTATAATAAAATACAATTGATACAAATGGAAGAACTGATTACCTCAACTAGTTGAATCATACCCTATGAATCTCGTTCATCATTGATTTTGAGGGAGATTGCATCATTGGGCTTTACCCTTGACCAAGAATAATCAAAAATTTAAAAACTAAAGAATGAGTGAAACCATTTAGGATATAAGTTTAAGCTCATAGAGATCATAACCCAAATCATATTTATCGAACCACTCCATGAAAATATCACCATTATATACCTTACCATCAGGGTATTCATTGGTGTAATAAAGGTATATATATCTAGAACATAACAATATAAATTTTTAAATTTTCTTTAAATATAATAATTTTTATATTTAATCTTTTTTATTATTACTTTTAACTAATTAAACAATGAATTTGATAAAAAAAAATATTTTTGATACGATGAAAAACAAATGGTGTATTTGGGAAATATATAGTTTCGAAAAAGAAACTATTTTTCATAAATTCAAACATTTTTGAAATAAATGAAATTTTAATAAAATATTTTTATTTATTATAAATAAATGATAATATAATTTTATAAATTAAAATGTAATTTTTATAAGGATCAGACAATGATTATTTTCATAAAAATAGTATTTTCAATTAAAATAAATTTGTTATTTAAAAGTGTTAATTCTCATATTTAGAGAATTACTTGGATAAAATAAATATTTTTTTTAAAATCAGTATATCGAAATTATCCAACTGTGAGTTTTACATAATTTTTGGAGATAGACAATTTTTTTTGTCAAAATTAAATATTATATAAATATACGGTGTGTATTATGATATCATAAAATCCTAAAAGTATTTTAATAATTAATATATATTGTATACATGAAAAAAATTAACATTACCATTTAAAATAATGTGTTTTTATGTTATTTTATTGATTTTATAAACCCTTAATGACTCCTCCAAAATGAATATTATATTTTAAGGTTTTAAAATCAATTCTTTATAAACATGACTCACTTCCACATCACCAAGGGTATTATTTTAATATGTTCAGTTAATGGAAAGATAAAATAAGAAAATGAAACCCTATTTTGAAGAAACCATTGGAAACAAATCATTGCATGGTTTGTGTTTTAGATTAATTTATTTTATAGAGTCCAAAAGTAATATTTAGAAAATAATAAATAATTTCTCTCTCTTTTTCTATATAAACCAACCAAAACTCTCATTAATCTTCACTCAAACTGCATAGAGACTGGATTAAATATTCCCTTACCTATTTAAAACCCTCCCAAGGTTCCCCTAGTCTCTCAAGAAGTTCCTCTCAGGCTTTTAGAAGAGCCATCTCTGGGTAAGGGATCCTCTACTTCTCCTCTTTATTGAAGCACCTTATTTATATCAATCCTTTTGATTTAAAATTTTTAAAGTTGGTAAATGTTTTTACATATCCATATTAAATAATTTATTATTATTATGTGATTTTAGACCATTTTACTCTCACTAAACCCTTAAATAAACCTTTATGTACAACTGTTATGCTACTGGAATTATCCAGCAATTTTCCATGCCAAATGTTTGTGTATTTGATAATTATCCCAATTCACACTCAAGGGTATTCACCATGATGTACATATCCTTAATTTATTTTTTAACTTAATTTGTGTAACCCAAAATCCTTGATAATGGTATTAAAAGTTATTAAATACATCCTTATGTTGAATGATCTATGTGGCACACATATGCATGTACATGATATGAATGTTACGAGTAGGCTTGAAATTATATAGCCCTTCAATGAATGGGGAAATATTTTGATCTCATTATATGCCATGTATTTTTCATTTTATTTTATCTTATAAGGATATGTTATGATGTCATTGTATTTATACATGACTTATGTTTATGTTCTCATGTTTTATGTTGTTTCCACATTCATATTTTGCATTCACGTTGTCTTCATATATCATGATTCAACATTCATGTTTGTGATTATCGCTGATTTTATGTATCATTGATATAACAATTTTATCACATGTATTAATTTCATCAAGATATTATTTAGTTATTCCCATACTGGGTTTTCTATAACACCCCTTTCTTATGTACGTCACCATGTTATCCCATGTAGTTTTAGAAGATCCAAAGAATATAAGGGCGTGTTTCAGAGTTTCAAAATAATGGTATTGTACCCATGTATTAAGTTATTTTTCCATGTACCTAATTTCACAAATACACTAGGCCTCAATATATTATGGGGTTGTATTAATTGTATCATTATGTTATAAATCTAAAAATAATGTGTATTAAAGATTTGGGTTTTCTTAGTCGGTATCAGAGGAAAGTATAGTTATTTTTTGTTTTTAGGAATTAAAAAACCATATTGAAAGCATTAAGGATAAAAATAAAAATAAGAAAACATCTCTAAATTTTAGAGAATTATATATTAAGTGGATTCCAATAAATATTATCCCTATTGGGATACTAATAGTTGACGGGGCTTGGGCACAGTTGTGCCTAAAGTTAATAACCCTGAAAATGGTGTATTGTGCTAGACTCGGTCTTCGCTTGGTGCATTAAAAAGGGCCTTGAGGCACACTTATTTTTAGACTCTTGGTGGATATGATTTTTATAATTCAAAATATATTTACAAACCATTATTATGGGAACCAAAGTTCCCATAATATTTTATATTAGGAAATAAATCATGGATAACTTAGATTGAAACATAGAAATTCATAGGTTAAGGAATATATATCATTTAAGAGTTATCCCTATAATTTTCTTGTTTTCATAGTTATTTTTTCAATAGTTTTAAAATAATCATCCACAATTTTCAATTTATTTTTAGATGATGGTTGGAAATCAGAGAAACCCAGTCAACAACCAATATGAAGGGCAATGTGATGACTGCCCAAATGAGATGCTCATGTTGATGGGAGTATGATTCATGAAAATAATGACAATAATTTCTCAATTAACTCAATTTTCAAAGCATAACTTGAATCAAGAAAAATTTCTAAATCCCCCCAATAAATAAAATTTTTTAATTAACACCTGTATATGACAAAGGCCTTCGAATTTTAGTGTATCTTCCAATACTTTAATCACATAACAACTGATGAACTCCATTGAAAATATATTCTCCATCCTTAAATTATTTGATAGATATTATATCATGTTTTATATTTAACATATGGATAGATAATATTATCATTGGTTGACATTGGTCAAAAATATGAACCATGGGGAGGAGATCAAAGTGATGGAGTAAAAGGAGTTTGGGAAAAAATTGGACCAATATTTTCCTCGCACTCTCTAAATCAAAATAGAGAGGGATTTTTGTATCCCCAAGAAAAATGATGAAAAAGGAATCAGGATGAATGAAAAAAATAACAAGGCTTTCATTATACACATGAATCATTTTCAACTTCCCTTAACGTAACATTAAAAAAACTTTTGGTGGGATAAATTTGAGTCTATAAAAATAATTTAAAATTCAAGACATTGATAGCTATGAGGAAATTTTTTGATGTTCCCTAAAAGTTGAAATATAGATCATAGAATCTCAAAGGTCTCATGAGGAAAGAGATAATAAGGATAGAATTGATTTTAATTCTATTAGTGAAATGGAACAGTTTCATAGTGGCAAGAAAGTACAACAACCCACTTATCTAAAGTGTGGGATAAAGCATCCTGGGAAGTTTGTGAATGGGATAGAAAAATTATTCAGTTGTGGGAATGAATAACACCTAGAGAGAATTTTATTATGGGAGAAACCCAATAATGTGATGGAATAAAGAAATTATCTGGTAAAACAATAGTATATTGTCCAATGTTTCAACTACAAGAATGAAGGACACTATGGGAATCAATGAGATATGACATGGTTTATCGGTGAAAACCAATGACAACAACCTCTATGGCCTAGAGAGAAAATTACAGCTTATACCATCATAAGTAATGATGTGGATATGGATAATTAAATAGTGATAGGTTCCCAAAAATTTTATTCATGAATAAAAAATTTACTACTTGATTCTGATTCTACAAAGTCGTTCATATCATGTAAGCTTAGTAGAACTATTCAAACACAAAATCAAAATAGAAAAGTAGAGTTATTAGAGATAATGGAAAATGGGTTAATTAATTCATCTTATGATGGAACATGCATTTTACACATATCATTACATGACTTCTAGACACAAATATCCACTAATAAAACATAAGTATCAAAAATCTATGTTTCTCTGGAATAATAGTTTCATAATACATTAAAGTGAGATAGAAAATAAAACATTTTTGTTTCATTATCCTAATCAATTTACTAAATCCTTTCGATCTTCTGAATTTCATGGGATGACATGGGGAATATATAGGAAAATTTGGTGATCTAAGAATCCTATTAAGGGAATAAACATGATAAGGAAACATAACTTGTGAGTACAAAGTAAAACATTGTATCATAAAGATAAGGGTAATGAGTAATCTCATAGAAGAGTAACATAAATAAAATAATATCATAAGTTGATGGTAGCATATGAAATTTTGTATAACAAATTAATACATTACATAAACATAAGTTAAGTCTAACTTCCAAGACAATATCCCATGGGTGACAGAGTCACATAATGGATTAGGTTTACTTCATAATCCCATACATGACCTTTCGTGAAACTATAACAATACTAAATGCATAAGAGTGTTATATGGGTACACCCATGCTAAAAAATTCAATATCTACATGCTCCACATAAAGGAAATCAATTATAATTCATAACATAATAATTAACCATGGAATGAAAATGGGTTTCATAATTTTATTTATATCATAATTAATGGAAACTTGATAACGAAGGAATTTTAGAAATGATAATAAGGCATGTATTACCCTATAATAGGAATAACTATATGTGATAAAAATATATATATAATTTAGAGGTAATACATAAAATTAAAAGTTATTTTAATTGATGAAACTAATTATCAAAATATTAAAAAAAAATCATGAATAAAATAACATTTTACATTTGAGTAACATCATAAGATTTCATCTTGCGTGGAAATTAGGTTTGAAAGATACCTTTGAACATTTATTGAGGAAAATATACTTTCCATTTTGAAAAAAATTATTTAATATATAAAACCTTAGTAAAAAATAAAGATTTGTTTTTGAAAATTAACCATAAAAATGGAAAATTTAAAACATTTAGTGGTCATGACAGAAGAAGATTTCTGTTCATTCTGAAGACATTAAAAAATAAAAAAAAATCCTTTCACAATTTTTATGAAAAGTAAAAAAATCACCTTCTTTATAAAAAAAATATGATGATTAATTTTAAAAAAAAATTACATTCTAATTATGGGTAAAAATTAATTTAAATACTTAGAGTGAGTCATTTTTTAAAACATTTAAATTAAATGTGGATATGGAAGAAAAGTTATTTTTAGTCGAAGAGATAATTGAAGTTATATTTTCGTTAAAAATATTCTAAATCATTTTATATACCAAATAGAGTAAAATGGTATTGTTTCATTAAAAATTAAAGAATAACTAGATGAGAAAAAAATTAAATTGGTTTATTATACAATGATAAAATAATATACTTCAATGGAAATTCAAGCATAGGTAATCCCAATTAAAATAATATTAAAACATAAAACTATACTGCTTTGGTAACATTTTTATCATAACTTCCCATGAATGAAGTAGATGAATTTTAAATAAAAATATCATTATGGAAGAAGGATTCATGGTATACTATGTAAAGGGTCAGTATATACACCATTCAAAATAAATTAGGTGCATAAAATAACATTTATCTCAAATAAGGAAGTTTGAGATGAAACACTTACAATGTTCATATAATTTAGGTGAGAGTTAATTAATGTGGTGATTATGTGTAAAAAATTAAATAAAAAAATTAAATTTAAAATAAATAAATCAAAATTTATTTCAAACATAATTTTGGTATAATATAATCAACTAAGTAGTCATATAGCCTAATGAATGGAAATTGAGTTAAAACCCCCCAGACCTCACACTTCCATTTAGTTGGGCATTATTTAACCAAAAGTATAGTGGTTTTAAACTTTTTATTAAATTTTAACAAAAAAATATTAATATTTATATATCATATATGATTCTTTTATAATATCTTATCACATGTTCTTCAATAATATATCATTATCACAATTGTTTCTATTGTTAATTGTCTTATTTTCCCATGCATGTTTTGTCTTGAAAGTTATGTATCCCGAATATCAGATATAGTTACATAATCTCCATAATTATATTAATGTTATAAATATAATTTTTTCATTAGATACATCTTTATAGTAATTATTTAATATTTAACATTGATAATGAATCGTGTTACTTTGTGCAAACTTTAGGATGCAAGTACGTACGAGCGATGTTATCTTTTCCTTAACAGGTGAAAGGGTAAGGAAGTGGATTGTATATTAATATTCCATAATAAATATCATTTCATATATATTAAATATATTCATTAAATTTATCCTTTATTTCCTTTCCTGCAAAGTGTTAGTGAAAAACAAATCACATTGCTTCGCGAGGTAGTAGTATGTCGTACACACGAACGACGTTATAATTTATTCAATGGATAATATGGTAAGAAAGAATAAGATATATTTATTTAACTATATTTTTAATATTTTATGAATATAATATATCAAAATAAAATTAATCTTTATTACCTTCCATTTAAAGTGTATGTGAAAAACAAATCACATCACTTCGTGAGGTGATAGTCCACCATACACACGAGTGAAATTATCATATTCTCTATGGAATGTAAATTTAGAAGGTATATGTGATATTAAAATTCAATATTTATAATTATATCATAAATATAGTATATAAATATTATATACAAAATTGTATCAACTGAAATGATAAAATAGGCATGAGAATTAAAAATGATCAGTAGGGATGCCAAAATAAACCATAGAATCCAACGTCTCCTTTCCTGAAGCAATCTACCAACACAAGTTTGAAAAATAATTTTAAAAGTTGGGTTTTCACATTTGAAAATAAGCAACATGTTTTTCCAATTTAAAAACCCAACACACGTTGTACACCATTTTTCAAAATCATTTTTCATTTTATAAAAAAAATCCAAAACAAAATATACCGATGTTGGGCTAGAGTAAAACAAGTAAGAGTGAAAACTGAAAATAAATTAGTACAATAAAAGTAAACAAGCAATAAAAATAATCCAATAACCATGGGTGATCCTAAATATCCCTAAAACACCCCTGGACGTACTCAGTTTTAGAACCACATTCCGGCGTATGGTGAAGCTCCAAATTTTATAACCAACTGGCTGCCCTAGCTGACCAATTCATTGGAAAAGCCCGCCTAGCCTAACAAAAAATCCAGGGGGTACCAACCCGTCTAATCGGGGTTGGTCAGCAACCATCACTCAAACTCTAAAAGACGTCTAGGAACCCATAGTGGTTATAATAATACTATGTAAGTAGGAGGCCCTCGCATGTGTGACTCATCTCACCGTACTTGCCTACCCCAAACACGGACACTCTTTATGATAACCCATAAGGGATATCCCCCCTATAGTGGTGCCGCAGTGTGTGTGTGTGTATATATATATATATAACATATCATCAAAGGTGCCAATTGGGCCTTCATGCCCTGAAATAATTAAAACCATTTGATACCTTTTTCAATATACTAATGTTGTTATATGGGCATACAGTAATAAAAACCTCGTCATTTAAAAGAGTCAGTGGAAAAATTACATTAAATCTGAAAGTTCCAAATGGGGAGTCATGACACACCCATGTCGAAATCATTAGTCTAAAAACATATAAAGTTTTAACCAGGAACACACAATTTCCAAACACAAACCATTCTAAATGTTAACACAACTCCACCCATGAATTGGAAGAGTCAAAGGGGCCTTTAAGTTGTCATGTCCAAAAAAATTAACCAAAACATTACACAAATACAAATTTTATATTTGCAAATCCAAACTGGCACACCCTTGAGATCACACTTCAAACCATTAACTAAATCCACACAAAGGACCGAATCTTACTTAGGAAAAAAAACCAATTAGAAAACCATGGTTTTAAGGAAACACTAGTTTAAAGGTGTAATTTTCACTTGAAGCCACATCCTTGGGTGCATCGAGTGCACCCATGGATGTTCCAACATCCAATGGCATGCCTGTGTTTCAAGAAAACAACCAACACTATTCCCAGGAAACTACCACTTGAAACTAAATCCAACCGCTCACTTTATCTGAAAAAACTCACACCATCACATTAAAAACCAAAGAGCCCCCTTTTTATTTTAACACCTTGACACTATTAGATAGTTATACCAATACCAAAATTATAAATCAAAAAAATTTTACAGATAACCAATGCCGACGCACAACATAATCAAAGCTAAAAATTTCATAAAAACCCTCAATTCCACTTTGAACACTATAGTATTTTATCAAATGTACCAAGTGCACATAAACATTATCATAACAAAAAATTTACTTTCAAAGTATTGTTTTTTTATCAAAATGTATTAACATAAAAATAAATTCCCCAACAAAATAGCCATAAAAAATATCAAAACAAGATTTGGCACATAAACAAATAACTACATACTCGAACCAGGAATTGACTCCAAACATGCTTTTGAATAATTTTAAAATTTTAAAAGCACTATAGTAGGAAAAATTATGCGTATAAAAAAGCTGTAAATCACATAAAATAAAATTATCAAAACACCCAAGCATCAATTAGACTGCGGAAAGGAAAACCATGGAATTACCTGCCTCAAACCAAGAGCGGACGCGACAGAACCTCAACGGAAGGTTGAACAGAGCACTGCAGACCAAGCGCACATCCTAGACAATGAGAAAAACACACGGAACAAACATTCAATTAATTAGGGTTTAGGTAAAATGAGGAAACCCCAATAAAATGGAAGAAAAATGCATCGGGGGGGGAGAAAGAGGTCGATAATTGGATGGTGGGTTGCATGGGTGGTCGGCCAGAGGCGCGGGTAGCATAGAGAAGCGGAGCAGGGGGGTCGGCAAGACGTGGCATGGCCACCGCGCGAGAGCCCTGAGTGGCAGGAGGCGCCTGGCCGGAGGCGGCCTGGTACAGTGTGAGTATGGAGGGAGTCCGGATGGGGCACCGCCAGGAGAAGGAGGTGGCAAGATGAGGGAGGCGGTCGGATGGGGAAGGCGGCGCGGAGGAGAGGATCGGTTAGGGGGGCCTGGTATGCCCGGACAGGGAAGGGGAAGGATGGGTGTAGCATGTGGGTAGAATAGGGTTTGTGTTTTTTTTATTTTCATTCTATTATGTTAACAATAATAATATTAGTAATAATAATTATAATAATAATAATAATAATAATAATACCAGAGTGATAATAATAATAATAATAATAAAACAAAAATAATAATAATAAAATTAACATAAAGGTAATATTAATAAAATTTATTAACAATAAAAATAATAATTATAAAAATAATAATAATGAGAATACTAATAATGAAAATAATAATAATATAAAAAGAATAACAATATCATTAATAGTTTTAATTTTCTTAATAATAATCATAATAATAATAAAAATAACAACATAATATTATTATTATTATCGAACATTCTTTCCTTTTAAAATTTAATCTATTTTTTTATCTTGTTCTGAAAACTGGGTCACTGCACGCTCGTTACACGGCTTAATAAACCATGCGCAAGTTGCACGCCTCAACCCAGACCACCTGGACATTCAGACAAACACCTGGGGTGATCGCGCTGCTATCGCTCACCGTTCGGTGCCTGCACACGGGTCCGAAACACGTTAAAAATATTAGACGACAAAAAATCTTAATCTGGGACCTAGCTCAGACCTTGGAACGAGAACCTGAATACAAGAATTAATAAAATAAAAATTAATTTAAAAAGACGGGTGTGACAAATCTCCCCACCACAAAAAAACATTCTATCCCTAGAAAGTCACCCATCCGAACAATGGACAAAGCAAGAATCCATTCTCGACTAAAACTGAAAGGAACCACACCACAAGAGAATGAGATAACACGATAGGGTTCTCCCCACCACAATAATTCAACTAGCGTGGAAATTTAACACCTAAACATACCACCCCGAGAGGGAGGGATGATGCGGAAACTCCCAACTGATCCAAACTATCTTCTATAGCACGAGCAAAAAATCACCTTCACTGAAACATGGAACTCTCAACCCATACCAATAAACCCGAACACTAGAGAAAAACCTCAGAGAAGAAAATGATCCCAAAAGTTAACCCGAGTATAACTAAAAGCCTTAACTCCTTCACAAGAACATACATATCAAAACAAACACCTCTAAACCAAAATCAACCCAGAGAAGGGCCGGACAACTTTTAAGGAAAACGGATGATTCATAAAACCATAATCAGACGAGAAAAACTCTTCGATTACAACATAGAATTTGTACTATAACTCCACGATGAAACAATGAACTTACAACAACATCAAAACTTTAAGAATACAAAAATGAAAATGAAAAGACTTTAAATGTTATACTACCAACACAAAACACAAGACCCGAACCAAGGCTTCACACCCCTGTAAACTTCTAACTGAGCACGAGCTTTACCCCAAGGCTTGTGGCTAGGGCTCTGATGGCTGAAGCATCTCCTGCCTCACAATCAAGAACTAAAATTCCTCCCGTCACAGTGTCTTCTTTAGGGGTAGCTTCCGCGCAGAACTTCTCTAGATGACCCAAGAACCCGCAACAATGTAACGTATTTGGAAGGATATGGCATGACGTCTACATGTGCCCAAACCAGCCACACTGATGGAACACCATTGAATGGTCTGACGAACTAGAAGCCAAAATCAATGTAGAGGACTCTTTTGAAACAATTTCCTCTGGAGCATCCTGATCACCAGATGGGGAACCTTCATGAGTAACTAGATATGCTGGAATGCCAATCACCTATGCTCTGGAGACCAGTTCAGCTAAGAACGCCTCATCCACCAACTTCTCAAAAGGATGTTATTTAGAAAGGAGGACCCGCTCCTTGATATCTAGGCGAAGACCCCCAATGAAGAGAGAAGTCTTCATCAAATCATGTGATTCTACCTCTATAGAAAAGGACACAAGCTACATGAAATGGTCAACATATACCTTCACCGTCAGTTGCCCTTGTTGAATACGCATGATCTCTTCCCTTTTCTTTGTCTTTACCTCATTAGGTATAAACCATAGGATGAAGATAGATTTAAAGACATACCATGTCATCCCAACTCGCATTGACGGTGGGGAAACCAACTCCCATTATTCTAGTGCCAGACCTTCAAACAAACCCAAACCAGCATGCACTCTGACAGCTTCGGGAGTTCCCAAAACCTTGAAGATGCGCTCGACCCCTTCAAGTCATTCTGCTTCTTCTAACGGACCCCGATCACCGTGAAGGATATGCAATGTCCGAGAAGGACCAAAAACTGGGAATGACTTATCAGAATCCTTGGGGACCTTTCTGAGCAGCATTTTCTAAACAACATATAAAACACAGAACCAAAACCAACATCAAGCTGAAGCAACATTAAAAAAATACCTTCATCCAAAACAACCAGATCAAAATAAACAAGAGAATTTAAACACAGCCAAAATTCCATTTTTCATTTTAGATTTCAAAACCTCCTTCTTTCAAGTCATCTTTCCAAATACAAAACCAACTTTTCAAACCAAATTCAATTTCCAAAAATTAGTTTCCCTTTTTTGAAATCACTTTAGAAAAAAACAAGGTCAAGACTCAAATTCCAAGTGCACACCCCAATAATCCCATGAAACGTTTCACAAGTCTTCATCCGCTTCCATCCATATGCACCAACACGCTCTTCCCATGAATTCTATCACATGTGAAAACATTCATAAATAGTACCCGAGGTTGCACCCAAACCATATCTCTACTAGTTCCAAGCAAACTCCAGTTTTTAGACCAAGAGCATTTAGTTTTAAAAATCCATTTCAAAAATTTAAAGCCATTTAAAATAAATCATTCTCATTTCAAAAACACTTTTTCATTTTCAAGAATTCACTTATATTAACCATAACCAAGACGACACTTAACTTGCATCAAATCACCGAAGGGAGGGACTAGTATTTATGCATAACCTAGAAACGTGGTAGTGGGTCATGCCCCAAGAAAGCGTGAATGGCTAGGAGGAACTTAAACTGTGTTTGCTGACTCCACATGGGTCACTACTCCATGTAAAATCACAATGTAACATCGTTTTGCCTCTGTTGTCATCCCTCAATACAAAACAAGTAATAACAAGATAAGAACTCAATTCCCGAACTACCCTTGGGGACTCGAGGTTCGGAATGGGTGATAGTTCATGAAGTATTTCCCATACATACCTCTCGAGTCCTAAAATTCCTAATCTCCATCTACCGGACACCCCAAATAACAAGGGACCCTCTGATACCATTTTTTCACTAACCAACCAGGGTCGAACCTGAACCGGTCACCCAAGATGGTCCACGAAATGGCTCGAAGGGCATTCCCGATCCCCACGGGCTGGAAACTAGTGACATGCCTCAAAATTTTAATCATTGGGAATGATTTGGCCCATGAAAAAAAAACAAATAAACAAGAAAACAGATAAATATAAACAGCCGATAAACATAATGCAAGAAGAATAAAGAGAATAAAACCAAACATACCTCCACGTGACCTTTTAGGTCACCTCCCGACCAAAGGCTGACTTTTCTCTAATAACAAGAAACTTATCCAAGAAAACCTGAACAAGGAAACCTGCAACCGAAATGATAAAATAGGCGTGGACATTAAAAATTATCAATAGGTATTCCAAAATAAACCACAGAATCCAACGTATCCTTTCCCGAAGCAATCCACTAACACAAGCTTGAAATACAATTATAAAAGTAGGGTTTTCACATTTGAAAATAAGAAACATGTTCTTCCCATTTAAAAACCCAACACACACTGCATACCATTTTCCAAAATAATTTTTCATTTTATAAACAAAATCCAAAAAAGAATACACCAAATTTGTGCTATAGTAAAACAAGTAAGAGTGAAAACTGAAAATAAATTAGTACACAAAAAGTAAACATGAAATGAAAATAATACAGTAACTGTGGGTGATCCTAAACATCCCTAGAAGACCCATTGACGTACTTGGATTCAGAACCACCTGTTGGCGTATGGTGAAGCTCCCAAGTCTATAACCAACTGACTGCCCTAACTGAAGAATCCAGTGGCAAAGCCCACCAGGCCTAACAATAAATCCAGGGGTACCAACCCGTCTAATCGGGGTTGGTCCGCAACCGTTACTCGGTCTCTAAAAGATGCCCAGGAACCCATGGGGGTTATAATAATACTGTGTAAGTAGGAGGCCCTCACACGTATGACTCATCTCATTGCACTTGCCTATCCCAAACATGGACACTCCATATGATAACCCATAAGGGATATCCCCCCTATAGAGTTGCACCAATATAAATATACATATATATATATATATATATATATATATCACCAAAGGTGCCAACCGGGACATCATGCCATGAAATCATTAAAACCATTTGATAACTTTTTCAAAATACTAAATTTGTTATATGGGCATACAGTAATCAAGACATCATCATTACAAAGATTCAACACAAACATTACATTAAAGCTGAAAGTGCCAAACGGGTCATCACGACACAGCTATATCGAAATCATTATTCTAAAGGCATTTAAAGTTCCAACCAGGGACCCAAAATTTCCAAACACAAACCATTATAAAAGTTAACAGAACTCCACCCATGAATTGGAAGATCCAAACAGGACTTTATGTTGTCATGTCCAAAAACATTACCCAAAACATTACACAAATACAACTTTTATATTTTCAAAGCCAAACTGGAACACCCTTGATATCACACTTCAAATCTTTCACAAAATCCACACAAAGGACTGAATATTACTTAGAAAACAAAAACCAATTAGAAAAAAACGGTTTTAAGGAAAAACTAGTTTAAAGGTGTCATTGTCACTTGAAGGAACGTCCATGGGTGTACCGAGTGCACCCATGGATGTGAAAACATCCAATGGCACACCTAAGTTTCAAGAAAACAATGATCACTATTCCCACAAAACTACCACTTGAAACTAAAACCAACCGCTCACTTTATTTGAAAAGAACTCACACCGCCACATTAAAAACCATAGAGCCCCCTTTTTATTTTAACACCTTAACACTATTATAATGTTATACCAATACCAAAATTATAAACCAAACCAAGTTTACAAATAACCAATGCTGACACACAACATAATCAAGGCTAAACAATTCATAAAAACCCTCAATTCCACTTTGAACACTATAGTATTTTATCAAATGCGCCAAGGGCACATAATCATTTTCATAACCAAATTATTACCTTCAAAGTATTATTTTTTTATCAAACTGTATTAACATAAAAAGAAAAGACCCAACAAAATAGTCATAAACAATATCAAAATAGGATTTGGCACATAATCAAATAACTACAGACTTGAACCAGGAATTGACTCAAAACATGCTTTTGAATAATTATAAAAATTTAAAAGAACTATAGAAGGAAAATTTATGGGTATAAAAAATCTATGAATCAAATAAAATAAAATTATAAAAACACCCAAGCATCAATTAGAATGCAAAAAATAAAACCATGGAATTACCTACCTCAAACCAAGAGAGGACATGACGGAACTTCAACATAAGGTTGAACATCACCCCGTGGAACAAGCGCACATCCTAGACAACGAGAAAAATGTGCGAAACATAACTTCAATACATTAGGTTTTAGGTAAAATGAGGAAAACCCCAACAAAATGGAATAAAAATGCACAGAGGGGAAACAATAGGTCATGCGTCGGAAGCCGGGTCACGTGGGAGGTCGACCAGAGGTGCGTGTGGTGTGGAGAAGCGGAGTAGGGGGGGTCAGTTGGAGGCGGCCTGGCTGACGCGTGGAAGCCCGGTGTAACACCCCGAGATTTTATGAGATATATTCTTTTTAATTTCTTTCATATCTTTTGTTTTATGCTACACCAAGATTATCTTGCGCTATACGCAACACCGTATTAGCTTGCAGTATACGCAATACTATTCTTGGATTGTTTTACACACAATTTGATGTTCGTTTGATAGTAGTTATTTTACGAAACATGGAGTGTATATATATATATATTCAATGTATAAATAAAATATGGTTGGATTCTGTTATACGCAACAACAAAGGACTCTTGCATTACACACAATAGCGACCTTCCTCGATAGCGTGTGTAGTATGCAATACCGAGTTTCACTAAACAATGATATATTATTATAATATTATTATGGACTAGCCATTATGAATAGTATTAACTAAATTTTTAATTTTATAAAATTATTATTCATCTTACATATTTTCTATAACATGTTATTAGAATAAAATAAATTTTTGGGGTAAAATAAGTATTTTTGAAAAAATGCAGTTTTACCGCCTTTTGATGGAGTACCCACTTTAAATCTAGTTTTTGAAAAGTTTATAAGTTAAATATGACTAAATAAAATTCTTATTTGGAATCTGGATTTAATAATTTACTTTGAATAAAATTTTCATATTATTCTGATAACTTTCATATTTTAATGAATAGTAAAAACACGCTATATTTTAATTAAAAACAACTTTTTTCATCACAATAATTTATATGGTTAAATTATAATATTCAATGTTTTCAAAGTATAAATAGAATATATTTTTACCATTTAATATAATTTATGTCATTAGCTTTAATTTTACATTAAATTCGTAGGTAAAAAAAATTCAATCTTTGGCAATGTTTTGACTTTCAAAACTCGTTTGCTTAACAATAGGATTAATTTTAAATTAATTACTGCAACTTCTGTGTTTTGAATTTTGAAAAATGGATTCCATATTTGAAATAAGTGGGTCCAAATTATGTTAATAGGTTACTTTTATTTTATTTTTTGATATTATGAATAGTAAATACGGTAATTTTTATTTACTACAGTTAAAGGTAAATCTGGTAATTAAGGGTAAAAATAAGATTATAAAATTTTCCTAAAACTTTAAAAAATCCTATTGGATGAATAAAAGTCGACCCATATCACCTAAGGGTGGGACTAGATTCTTTTCATGGACTTTTGACCATGAAATAATATAATTATTATTAAAACCAATGAAAGTGACAACATGTCACTCTCTTAAATCTTATAAGTGTAATAATTTTAATTTAGTGATAAAAATCATAAAACATCGGATATAAATAGTCCCCAGAAATATAATAAAATTATCTACATAATATGAATTTATATATACTTTTTAGGGATTAAATAATTATCATTAATTATGACACAATAGTAATGTTGAAATTATTTTATTGACTGAAATATAAAATAAATGATTTTAAAAGTATTTAAATAAATATTTTATGAACTATTTAATGTGCTCCAATAATTTTATAGATAAAAATGACATGTTATGAATCTATTAAATCTTTTAGTTCAAACATATCTTCTGTATCTATTTTCTTTAAATTCAAATAAATTAATAGTGTCAAAATTGACACTATTGTTATTTTATAAAAATTACATATTATAAAATTTTTTAAAAATCACAAAAATATTAAAAAATTATAAATTAATATTTATATGGTCTAAAATGTAATAAAGTTCACAATTATGGAAAATTCACAACATATAAGTAATTATTTATAATGATTTAAAATTTAGAATATTATTACCACAAATAAAATTAAATAGATTATATAAGGATAAATCATGTTGATAATGTTTGAAATAAATACCAAACTTGTCTAAATTTTATTGGTTGATGAGATTACAACCCTATCGCATATAATATTTAGATACGATTCATATTTGGAGGTTTTAAGTGGGGTTGGAATTTATTATAAATTAATATTTCTTATAATTCCAAAGGTGCCCCTCTCCTCCCTTATAAAACGGCACCTCCTCCCTCTCCTCCTCACACCATTTTGAGCATTCATTCTCGGCCAAACCCTGAAAATTTCCCTTATCAACTTCCTTAGAAACATACTAGAGGTTCTGGTCTTCTTAAAAGACCAATTTTAGTTCCCTAAGAGAAGGTTTCAAAGAGGCGTGTTGAAGAAGAGGCAATATCCGTTACTGATTCTTTCAAATTTATTTCTTCTTCTACTTCATCTTCTTTAGTTGTTTAATTATGAATTAATAACATCAGTATCACTCATATAATGATATGTTATTATAAATATTAAACAACCCTAATTCACCTTCTATTTATCCTACGGAAAACGAAATCACCGCGCATGCGTACGTACGGAATACCATCTCCACGCCATGGTGTAATCTGTTTTCCACCACCACCTTATTTGGATGGGTATAATGGTGTAAAGAATAACTATATATGATTATTTTAAATTTATATTGATTATTAAATAGTATACATACACTTCAATAAAATTCCACGTTCATGGGAATGATATCATCGCTCGTGCGTGCGTACGGCCTACCGTCTCCCCGATGTGATGTGACTCGTTCTACAAGATCATCATTGAATAATGACTATATAAATGAATTGAATGAGTAAATATGATATATATTATACTAATACCATTCTGTAAATGAGTTATCTATAACCTAAAAATAATAATAAGAATTTTTTGACAAAACACGCATAAGAACATAATGCAAAAAACACCCGAATAACAAGTGGCAATGAAATATTACTAATAGGAAGCTAATAATATGAACATGTATGATATCATAACATTTAGTATGATTATGGAATAAGTCAATGACATTTTTTAAATCATTATATAGGAGTTTTGGACACGTACAAATCATATCATACCTAAGGTAAGGGAAAATCACGTAATCTCATTTTTATCCGAGATAGATTATACTTCAGAATTTACTGGGGAATATTTATCATCCACATCCATGTTTCCTCAATATTTAATATTTTTCCTATCCTCCTACAATTGTTTAAATCCGATTTTATCCATTGGCGAGTTTTTAGTATAAGATATGAAAGGAATATTTTGTTGTTTTTAGTACGAGGTACTTTTTTACTCTTCCGGCCAAAGTACGAGAAGAATGTTTTTTAACATATACGGCATGAATGGATTTTTCTGATTTCATAGAACATTATTTCCATGAAGCTTCCATTATAAGTTTTCATGTTTATTTTTAATTAACTTCTTTTAGTTTAAAATTCTATGACGTGTTAAGAAAGGAAAAATGTTTTTGAAGCATAAAGGATATTTTCCTCAAGAATGGAGTTCAAGTGTTTTATCAAAATTATTTTCCATATAAGATAATATAGGGTTCTGTTTCTATCCTTATTATTAAATTTATTTGATTATGTTATGATGGAATTATTTTTATGAAGTCCTTCTATGGATTCTGTTATGATGGAATGATGTTTATGAATCCTATTTTTATTACATGGGTTATTCTTTGATGAATGATTTATGATTTTGTGGCACACATAAGAATGGTTTCATTATGAGATGGATGGGACCTATATCTCTCTAAAATGCATCGGGTAAAGATTTATATCTCATGAGATAGACATGGATGGAATGGTAAGTTAATCCGGTTCAGTGTTACAGGACTGGAACGAGGAGTGAACTCGATTCAGAAAGGGACTTTGTCCACTAAGATGGTCTTGGCAGTAATGCCTTGGATACTATGGAAATCATATCATGTGATTAATGGTTTTCCACAATTAAATGTTTTATTACCATGATATTTTATCATGATTTATGTTTCTTTATGATATATGCCTTACATACTACCAAGATTTATTTCACAACTCAAGATTTTTATGTTCAAACTTTATGTTCATGTTTTGAAGTTCAAATGTATATGGTTTGTTTTATGTTCTCTATATTTACCCTTACAGAGCATTTGAGCTCACCCTTTTTATGATTTCTTTTCCCCAAGATTTAAAGAAAGGTTTTAGGTAAGAAAACAAAATGGGAAGATCTTTATGGGAGATGTTGAATATCTTTCACCACGATTAGAAGAATATATTCCGAGTTTCCAAAGACACTAAACTATTACGGTCCTTTGGTGTCTATTTTTGTAATGTATTAAGTATTCCGAAAAATTAATTTAATTTCCATGTATGTCAGGCTTTGGGTCTCTACAATTGGTATTAGAGGAATGGTTTAGTCAACCTTTGGAAACTAGGATACAAAAACTTTTAGTGAGATCCATAAAGATATTTCTAAGGCATGTCTAGGGATTTCCCTAAGGTTAAGTATAAGTATAGGTTGTAGTACTAGAATTACGACAATGATATTATAATTAAAACTATGATGTTATATATTGAAGGTACTCCTCCTTTATTATGATATTTTCCTAGCATGATTTTTCTTCTCACACTATTCTTTTTTGGGTTTTAGACGATGGTTGTAACCCAGAGGAACCGTGTTGATCAATGTAATGGACGATGCAATGATTATCCTCCTGAACAAACCAATTTTATGGGAGATACAGTGTAAAATCTTATTGTTATACTTACACAAGCTATGAATTATTCTGTACTTCCAAATGAGCAGAGAAGGGAACAATATTCTATTGAGTCCTTTATGAGGCAACGTCCACCTTCTTTCAATGGGTTTTCTGATCCACTTGTTACTGAAAAATGGATCTGAACCATTGAAAAGAAATTTTCCATACTTCGCTGTTCAGAACATGAAAAAGTCATTTTAGCTGTTTACCGTTTAGAAGGTGAACCAGACCAGTGGTGGACTCTAATTAAGAATACAAGGCCACAAGATGAAATTGAATCCATGGAATGGGACGAGTTCAAGAACTTGTTTTTTAGTAAGTACTTCCCTTGTATTCTTCGAACAAATATGGAAAAGGAGTTCCGTGAGCTTAAGCAGATGGATGATGAATCTGTTGGTATATATGAAGTGAATTTTACAAGACTTGCAAGGTATGCATCTGGCTTTATCATCCAATCTATAAGTAAATTTGATCGATTCTTCAGTGGATTAAAACAAAGTATTCGAAGGGCATTAGCTATAAAAGACTTCATTAGCTATGAGGAAATTGTGCGTTGTGCTATCAAGGTAGAACTGGAAGTTGTTGTAACATATCCATCTCATGGTTTTGACAAGAAACGAAAGAT
The DNA here is from genome assembly GCA_963277665.1 of Viscum album. Classification (NCBI taxonomy): domain Eukaryota; kingdom Viridiplantae; phylum Streptophyta; class Magnoliopsida; order Santalales; family Viscaceae; genus Viscum; species Viscum album. Next base: position 1,505,640 of record CAUJRU010000015.1, on the reverse strand, counting down.
GGAGTTCAAGGAAAAACATCAGAACAATGGTGAAAAGAAAGTGAATGTTTCTTTATGATCAAAGTGTGGAAAGAAGCATGGTGGAGATTGTCTAAAAGGTACTAGAAAATGTTTCAAGTGTGGAAAAGAAGGTCATCGAGCAGTTGAGTGTCGAAGTAATGGGAAAAAGGTATCTAATGATATGAATAGAGAGAAGACTACAAAGAATGCTCTACCAACACTTCAATGCTTCAAGTTAAAGGAAATGGGGCATTATTCTAATCAATGCCCAAATCCAAGGGTTAATTATGATCGATGTAAGTATCCTCTTAAGGAAAAGGACAAAGGGAAGTCACATGCGATCATTATTGGTGATGTTGAGTATGAAAACTATGCAGTGGAATGATCATGTATTTATGTAATGGGATTCCAAAAATAATGTTGTGGATTCTAATTTATAGTACTGTGTAATATTGGAATATCTATTTATTGGTTTATTATGGTTTTCAATAATTATATGGTATCAGTAACCATTACAATTGATTCAAATGTTTTGGAATGCAGATGATATGCGCATAATGAAGGGATAAGGAGAAAATAAATTGTTTGATAGTATTCATGAGCTCCTGATTGATATAAGGACTAAGTGAAATCATGGTTTGAGTATATAGAATTTTTGGGATTTTGGTATGTGGAAAGAGTTATCTTTTGACAGCACCCATGTTTTCACTAAGGTTAAATTGTAATTCATGTTTCAAAAGAATACATGATTAAGGTATTCACATGTTTGGAAAGTGACCAACAAGATATATCTTATGATATATGGGGGATAAATGATGGCATTCACGTGCTTGCACTACTAAAACAAAGGCCATTAGAGACCGTCATTGGCGGTCGCTATAGGTGGTCGAAATGCCGCCTTAAGCGACCGCCTGGCAGTCACTGTAGGCTGACTCGCGGACACCATTAGCGACCACCATTGGTGGTCTCTAATACTGCCCGGACGACAGGCATAAGCGACCGTCAATGGCAGTCGCTAATGCTGCCTAGTAGGCAGGCTATAGCGACCGCCAGAGGCGGTCGCTAAACTTGAAAAAAAAATTTAAAAAAAAATTCATTACATAATAAATATATATATATATATATTAAATCAAATATATATATATAAAATAATGAAAATATTGATATATATAATATTAAATAAAATATGTATATTTATTTATTAAATAATATATATATATATATATTAATGAAAATATTTATATATATAATATTAAATAAAATATTTTTCATTTTTTAAATAAAATGTACAAATTGTGTTTTTTTCTTCACGGTAGAAAAGCAAACATAAAACAAGGTAACAATCATAAAAAATGGAAAACAATTAAGCACGCGCAACACTTAAAGAACGCATAATGAGCCCTACCGCGCAGACTGCACGTCCGATTGGCGTTCCGTCTGCGCGTACACGTCACGAATAATAATTAAATTGTTTCCCTGTGATTTCAGGTCAATCCGATGTGGTCCGGAATTATTTTGAGCGTGAGACGCCCGTTTTGGCCATTTATGACACTGGAACGGCGTTCCCGGTCACCGTGGGCACACGGTGCGGCCGATTGATGTACCGTCTGCTCGACCACATCACAATTTACTCACCCATTGATTTCGTCTGATTTCAGGTCATTCGGACCTCGTTCGGCCCATTTGGACCCCCCCATGCGCGTTTATCAAGCGCGCGCAACACTTAAAGAACGCATAATGAGCCCTACCGCGCAGACCGCACGTCTGATTGACGTGCCGTCTGCGCGTACACATCACGAATAATAATTATATTGTTTCCCTATGATTTTAGGTCAATACGATGTCGTTCGCTATGACTTTGACCGTCATACGCCCGTTTTGGCTGTTTATGACACCGGAAATGCCTTTCTGGTCACCATGGTCAAACGACACATCTGATTGATGTTCCGTCTTCTCGAACACGTCACAATTCACTCACCCTTTGATGTTGTCTGATTTCAGGCCATTCGGATCTCGTTCGGCCCATTTTGACCCCCCAACGCGCCATTTCAGCGCGCGCCGAGCTGCTGAAAACGACGCATTCGGTCGTGCCGTGCGCACCGCACGTCCGATGGATGTGAAGCCTCCTCCTGCATCTCAAGAATAATATTCCTATCGTTCCTGTGCGGTTTTAGGTCTTTCAAAGCACGTTTGCTCCGAATTCGACCGCCGCACGCCGTTTTGGTGTTTTATGACTCCGGAAACGCATTTCCGGCCTCCGCGGTCAAACAGCACCTCCGATTTACGTTCCGTCTGTCCGAACATTTCACAATTCACGCAAAGGATGTTGTCGTGCGGTTTCGTGGCATTCAGAGGTCGTTCGGGTGGGTTTGACCCCCCAATGCGTCATTTCAGCGCGCGCAGAGCTGCTGAAAATGATGTATTCGGTCGTGCCGCACGCACCGCACGTCCGATGGACATGACGCCTCCTCTTGAATCTCAAGAATAATATTACTATCGTTCTCGTGTGGTTTCAGGTCGTTCGGAGCACGTTTGCTCCGAATTCTCCCGCTGCACGCCGTTTTGTTGTTTTATGGCTCTGGAAATGCGTTTCCGGCCGCCGCGGTCAAACAGCACCTTCGATTGACGTGTCGTCCACCTGACCATTTCACAATTCACGCAACAGATGTTTTCGTGCGATTTCGTGGCATTCAGAGGTCGTTTGGGTGGTTTTGACCCCCCAACGCGCCATTTCAGCGCGCACCGAGCTGCTGAAAACGACGCATTCGGTCGTGCCGCGCGCATCGCACGTCCGATAGACGTGTCGCCTCCTCCTGAATCTCAGGAATAATATTCCTATCGTTCTCGTGCGGTTTTAGGTTTTTCGGAGTATGTTTGCTCTGAATTGGACCGCCGCACGCCGTTTTGGTGTTCTATGGCGCCGGAAACGCGTTTCCGGCCGCCGCGGTCAAACGGCACCTCCAAATGACGTGATGTCTGGCCAACCATTTCACAATTCACGCACCGGCTTTTGTTGGGCGGTTTCGTGGCATTCGGACCTCGTTCGGCCCGTTTTGACCCCCCAACGCACCATTTCAGCGCGCGCCGAGCTGCTGAAAACGACGCATTCGGTCGTGCCGCGCGCACCGCACGTCCGATGGACGTTCTGCCTCCTCCTGCATCTCAGGAATAATATTCATATCGTTCTCAAGCGGTTTCAGGTCTTTCGGAGCACGTTTGCTCCAAATTCGACCGCCGCACGCCGTTTTGGTGTTTTATAACTCCGGAAATGCGTTTCCGGCCTCCGCGGTCAAACGACACCTCCGATCGACGTTTCGTCTATCTGACCATTTCACAATTCACGCAACGGATGTTGTCGTGCGGTTTCGTGGCATTCGGAGGTTGTTCGGGTGGTTTTGACCCCCCAACGTGCCATTTCAGCGCGCGCCGAGCTGCTGAAAACGACGTATTCGGTCGTACCGTGCGCACCGCATGTCCGATGGACATGTCGCCTCCTCCTGCATCTCAGGAATAATATTCCTATCGTTCTCGTGCGGTTTCAGGTCGTTCGGAGCACGTTTGCTCCGAATTCGACCACTGCACGCCGTTTTGGTGTTTTATGGCTCCGGAAACGCGTTTCTGGCCGCCGCGGTCAAACGGAACCTCCGAATGATGTGCCGTCTGGCCGACCATTTCACAATTCACGCACCGGCTATTGTCGTGCAGTTTCGTGGCATTCGAAGGTCGTTCGGGTGGTTTTGACCCCCCCAACCCGCCATTTCAGCGCGCGTCGTGCTGCTGAAAACGACCCATTCGGTCGTGCCGAGCGCACCGCACGTCCGATGGATGTGACGCCTCCTCCTTCATCTCAGGAATAATATTCCTATCGTTCTCGTGCGGTTTCAGGTCGTTCGGAGCACGTTTGCTCTGAATTGGACCGCCGCACGCCGTTTTGGTGTTCTATGGCGCCGAAAACGCGTTTCCGGCCGCCGCGGTCAAACAACACCTCCTATTGACGTGCCATCTGGCCGACCATTTCAAAATTAATGCAACGGATGTTTTCGTGTGGTTTCGTGGCATTCGGAGGTCGTTCGGGTGGTTTTGACCCCCCAACGCGCCATTTCAGCGCGCGCCGAGCTGCTGAAAACGACGCATTCTGTCGTGCCGAGCGCACCACACGTCTGATGGACGTGCCTCCTCCTCCTGCATCTCAGGAATAATATTCCTATCGTTCTCGTGCGGTTTCAGGTCGTTCGGAGCACGTTTGCTCCGAATTGGACCGCCGCACGCCGTTTTGGTCTTCTATGGCGCCGGAAACGCGTTTCCGGCCACCGCGGTCAAACGGAACCTCCAATTGATGTGCCGTCTGCCCGACCATTTCACAATTCATGCAACGGATGTTGTCGTGAGGTTTCGTGGCATTCAGAGGTCGTTCAGGTGGTTTTGACCCCCCAACGCGCCATTTCAGCGCGCGCCGAGCTGCTGAAAACGACACATTCAGTCGTGCCGTGCGCACCGCACGTCCGATGGACGTGCTGACTCCTACTGAATCTCAGGAAAAATATTCCTATCATTATCGTGTGGTTTCAGGTCATTCGGAGCACATTTGCTCCGAATTCGACCGCTGCACGCCGTTTTGTGTTTTAAGGCTCCGGAAACGCATTTCCGGCCGCCGCGGTCAAACGGCACCTCCGAATGATGTGCCGTCTGGCCAACCATTTTACAATTCACGCACCGGCTGTTGTCGTGCGGTTTCGTGGCATTCGGAGGTCGTTCGGGTGGTTTTGAACCCCCAACGCGCCATTTCAGCGCGTGCCGCGCTGCTGAAAACGACACATTCGGTCGTGCCGAGCGCACCGCACGTTCGATGGATGTTCCGACTCCTCCTGCATCTCAGGAATAATATTCCTATCGTTCTCGTGCGGTTTCAGGTCGTTCGGAGCACGTTTGCTCTGAATTGGACTGCCGCACGCCGTTTTGGTGTTCTATGGCGCAGGAAACGGGGGGGGGGGGGGGGGGGGGGCTGTACGGGGGTTCGGGGGGGCTGTACGGGGGTGCGGGGGGGGGGGGGGGGGCTGTACGGGGGTGCGGGGGCTGTACGGGGGTGCGGGGGGGCTGTCTGGGGGTTCCGGGGGGGCTGTCCGGGGGTGCGGGGGGCTGTACGGGGGTGCCGGGGGGGGGGGGGGCTGTACGGGGGGGCTGTACGAGAGTGCGGGGGGGGGGGGGGGGGCTGTCCGGGGGTGCGAGGGGTTGTACGGTTGTGCGGGGGGCTGTTCGGGGGTGCGGGGGGGGGGGGGGGTGTACGGGGGTGCGGGGGGTTAGAGTTTTTAAATGCACGCCTTAGATAATATTAGCTATCATATAATAAAAAAGAAAAGAAAGAAATTATAAGTACACAACCTTCTAATTTAAATTAAATTAATACATACAATACATCAATGTCAACCCCACCAATAAAAACAAAAAACAAATCTCGTGAATATATGATGTGTCACGCGTTGTCATCAATGCTACCTCCTTCTGGTGGGCCAGGGGCCTACAAAAAATAAACATTATAAATATTTTAATAACAAAAATAATTTAAATTAAATAAATAAATACAGTATATACCTGCGTCGTATGATCCCATGCACCATCAGCTCGACACACATATTTCCGCAGTGCTCTAACCTCAGCTGTCAATTGCGCATTTGCCTCCTCGGAAGCGCGCAGTCGTGCCTCAAAATCTGACATCTGCTGTGTCATATGAGCAACAGTAGGACCGACAACCGCAGCGCGTGACACTACAGAATGAGGAATCCCTGCTCCATAGGTCAAACTATAGCCATGCCCGTCCCGACCAATAATGCGATGAAAGATCTCATCACGTCGTATGGGAAGCTGTCGCTGGTCCTCTGGCAGATGTTCTAACTCAACTTCAAATTGAGCCGGTGAAATATTTAAATATATATAAATATATATATATTTTAATATATAGATTTATGTAATTATTGGTAAGTACAGACACTTACTATCAATGCTGCAACCTCTGGATCATTGCGATCACGAGTCCTCATCCACACCGACATTTTATCAGTTGCTGCACCTTGCTCTCGCAACTGTATATTAAAAGAATATAAACACAAAACCATATTAATTAATAAATTAAAAAATGAATAGTATATACCTCATGTCGGATCTGAGACACGTGACGAGTCCCGAGCCTGTGAGGTGGTCCCTGCAACGCTCGATTCTCAGAATGGCGTGTTGACACCTCCTACATTCAATTCATTCAAATTTCAAACAAATCACATATTCTTGAAAATATATATACACCAAAATAATTATTATACAAACCGCAACACCCTCATTAGACCAATATGCAACCAAGTCACGCCACTGAGCCGGGAGGACACCTCTCGGGACTTTTTCGAAAATGTCTAGGGCACCCACATTTGGTACCCCGTGGTCCCTCTTCACTTTGCCTTTATAATATTTCCACATCTTACGACATTTGCTCATACACACGGGCCGAAAATCTTCAGGGAATACTTTCAAATTTTGTTATAAAGAAAATAATCAAACATATTAGTATTCTTTATACATAGAAAATAATGTAAAATGATTTTCTTACCTGAACCTCCCTCCATAGACGATCTAATGTGTCCTGAGGGATAGAAGCCCAGTCACGTGTGGTCAATGGAAATCGATGTGGGTCACGTATGATATGACCCAGCTGACGAATAAATGTCGGGGCATTCGGTCCCACAGGATGAAAAACCTCATCAAATGAAACATCTATCGTCGTGTCGGAATTCCATGATAATATGCCACGACCAGGGCCTCTCCTGCGAGAGGAAGAAGCAGCCGAGTCTGATCCGGTTGAAAACAATTTTATATATAAATTGACAAATGTTATATATATATATATATATATGTATGTCAATTACATAAAAAATATAGACAATGACATTCAAACATACCTCGACCCTAAGACGTAGATGCCTCAGATAGATGATGTGTATCTTCTGCCTCTTCCCCTGACATGTCTGCAGTCATAGAAAACATCAGTAATGAGTCCAAAGTGTTTAAAAGATAAATTGGATTGTTCTTAAAAATCAAACTTTTACAACTGTTAATCAAACAAAAAATGGATTGAATAATTAGTTGTGAATGAATTTTAAAAAATCAGAAAGTTAACAAAACAGATATACAAATTATGTACAAAACCAGTCAATGCATAGCCAAATTTCAGATAGAACTAATAAAAATTCAAGCAGCACATGAATCAGATGAAGAATACCTGAAAGGGATGATACACTGACCATAACATCAATAAATCAAGAGTAAAAACAACCTAAATATTTATGATTTAATTAAAACTTACAAAAGTGAGGATTAAAACTTATAAAGATTTATAAAATGATTAGATAATTTATGATATCCTAGGACATTCTACTGAATAGCGGGAAAACAATTATACCTATCATTAAGCATGAAAATCGACCATTTCTCCTTCAACAACCGCTCTGACCCAATAAATATCTTCTTCACGTTGAATTAAGGTATGTTGATCAAGTTGTTGGTAAACAAACGGAACAGTCTCGGGTTCATCTTCTTCAAATAAAAACACTCCTCGCCGAGACATTTTGACAACAACTTGCCACTTGGATCCGAAGGCAAAGTAACGAAGAATACTTGTTCCGCTTGTGATGTCAAAATGAAAGTTTCATTCTCAACTCGTTCATTATTTCTGTATAACATATAGTTAAAATTCACCAATGAAAACTGATATTGATCGAATTTACATCCACGCACTGGATCAACCCAATTACACTTTAACAATATGTACTTCAAACCGTGTGGGTATACAACTTCAATGATGTCTATCAATTGACCATAGTAATAACCAGAATCGACAACGGGACAACCGATGCCACTGTATTGTGTTGCTTGTTTGTCGTCAACATCTTTAATGCAAAATCGAAAACCATTAGCATCAATATCTTCATAACGACGAGCCGTTATAAATGGACCCTCATCCAGTTGGATAAATACTTCAGGTAGAGTGGGGTCCCCTAACTCCCTCAGCTTACGAACCTACATAATTTATAAAAATCAATACTGATATATGCAGAAAGAATTAGTATAATACGTCACTCATAATGAAAATCAATTTATACATACATAATCCTTGAACCAATCATGAAATGACGCATAATGATATTGTTGAATTTGCAACTCAGTCGCATGATGCATCGCTTCTTTTATCACATTAATGTGTTTCCTGCAAATGATAACGTGATGTTTAAAAGATCATCATATGCAAACAAAACATGTAAAAGTTATACAACCACATTGATAAGATACTTACTGCATTAATGGTGCAACTGATAGAGTATTGAACAAGATATATCGATGTGCTTGTATCCACTCGATGTTGTCCATATCAAATGTGGTTCCTTCTCCAACTGGACCATCTTGAATCCGAGAGGGATTATCTAATTTTGTTTCAACATCCGTAAGATATTCTGCACAAGAGGTAGTACACTCATCCATCAAATAACCATTAGCTATTGATGCCTCTGGACGATCTCTGTTGCATACAAATCTTTTCAATGTACTCAAATACCGTTCAATAGGATACATCCACCTGAATTGCACTGGACCAGCAGCCATTACATCATCAGTTAGGTGCACTGTCAAATGGACCATAACATCAAAAAAAGAGGGGGGAAAAGTTTCTCAAAGTTACAAAGCGTAAGTACAATTCAGTCCTGCAAACTTTTTAAATCACTCATTCGTTGATTTCTTAAACAAAGCTGTCTAAAAAATTACTCATCTCAATCAAGGGATGAACAACATTGGGGGATAAACAATCACAAATTGTGATTGGAATCAACTGCTGAAGTAATATGTGATTGTCATGACTTTTCAACCCTTGCAATGTCTTGCTCGTCAGATTCACACACTTTGAAATATTAGAAGAATAACCATCAGGAATCTTGACCATCTTAAAAATGGAAAGAAATGTTTTTTTCTCTTCTGTAGTCATCGTATACTATGCAACAGGCATATATTCCTTGTTTCCCTCAGCTAACTGTAAATGCAACTGTTTCCTTAAACCCATTTCTTCCAAATCACGGCGTGCATTAACATGGTCCTTTGATTTTCCACTGACACCTAAAATGGTCCACAATATGTTATCAGAAACATTTTTTTCAATGTGCATGACATCCAAATTATGCTTCAACATGTTAGTTTTCCAATACGGAAGACTATAAAAAATAATTTTCTTTTCCAATTGTGACTGCGCTGCCTACCCGCAGCATGAATATTACGTACTGGAGGAGCCACCAAATCCTGAATTTCATATACCGTGCGGATGTTTTCTTCCTCAATCTGCGATAACATTTCGACTCCTGTCATGATCTTTGGTGTTGGGATGAACTCTCTAGTACCATCAAATTTCATTCTGTCCTTTCTGAATCTGTGCTGAGGAGGGAGAAAAACGCATGTGACCCATGTATGCCCATTTTTTGGAATGTTTAAGCCATACAGATTTTTTACTTTTATTGCAACAAGGGCAAGCAAATTCCCCTTTCGTACTCCAGCCTGATAAATTTGCATAAGATGGGAAGTCATTGATTGTCCACAATAAATCAGCATGCAGTTTGAACATTTCAATCGTTTCGCAATCATAAGTCATCACACCATCGCCCCAAATTTCATTCAACTCATCAATCAATGGCTGAAGGTAAAAATCAATCTTATCCCCCGGACTTTTAGGTCCATAAATAAGAGTGGAAAGTAATATAAATTGTTGCTTCATACAAATCCACGGGGGAAGATTATATGGAACCAACACCACGGGCCATGTGCTATGAGTTGCACCAACGATAGACTTGAATGGATTGAAACCATCTGCTGCCAATCCAATCGGACATTACGAACATCTTTAGCAAAGTCGGGATGTCTCTTATCAAATTCCTTCCATGCATGAGAGTCTGCCGGGTGGGTTAACATATCACTTTCATGAACTCTTTCTGCATGCCATATCATTAAATTAGAAACTTTAGATGACATAAAAAATCTTTTCACCTGGGTTAAGGGAATGTAACGCATTTTCTTTACGGCAATCGGTTTCCCCTGTATCGCAATCTGACTTTGATGAGTATTATTTCCCCTGTTCTCTTTCCACCTGGAAGCACCACAAACCGTACAAATATCCAAATGGGCAGTTTCTTTTCTAAATAACATACAGTTGTTTGCACATTCATCTATAGTCTCATATGTAAAACCTAAGTTCTCTGTCAACTTACGATCATAGTAATACGACTCAGGAATCTTAGCGTTGACAGGGAGAACTTTTTTCAATAAAACCAAAAGCATGTCGAATGATGTTTCTGACAAATTATTTAAAGTCTTCAAATGCAACAACTCCACGATAAATGATAGTTTATTGTAAGAAGTACATCCAGGATATAATTCTGTTTTCGCATCATCAAGTGCTTCATAAAACCTCCTCGAATCATGATCTGCACCAGAGTGAAGATTTATCTCACCGGTCTCAAGATTCTGGATGTCAATGCCTTCAGGATCAAACCCACGTACCATTTCAGTAAGAATTTCATGCATTGGATTAGTCATCCTTGCATCAACATCCATCTGAGCTGAATCTGTATTTTGACAATGAACATATTCTTCTCCATGATGAGTCCAACTCTTATAATTCTTCAAAAATCCAATAAAGAAAAGGTACTCCCTCACAGTATCTCATGTGAATTGATATCTGTTAGCACATGTTCTACATGGACAACTAATATAGTCACTTCCAAATCCTCTCGCGAAGTCAATAAAATGCATAATGCCATTGAAATACTCTCTAGACGTTCGATTTGGAAGATCAATCCAACTCTTATCCATAATAAGATCCCTATAACAAACATTTACGTAAGACTTATTACATTTTCATTTTTGATATCAATATATTTAAAATAAATACTAACTAATTGTTTGTGAACCATATATAAAATAATAATGTAAGTGAAAGCCATGTCATACCTGATTGCGCTACAAACCTGGAAGGGAGGGGAGCCGACGACGGTGCTTTGAGGGAGAGGAGCGGTGGGGAGCCGGAGCCGGAGTTGGTGCGGCGAGGGAGGGGACGGTAAAGGAGGGGACGAGTGGCGGTGGTGCGGTGAGGGAGGGGACGAAGACGAATGGGACGGGGGTTGGTGGGGTGCGGGGGGGGGGGGTGTTCGGGGTGCTGGGGGAGGGACGAGGGGGCGGAGGGTCGAGGGCGGAGGTCGGAGGCTGGAGGGGCTGGAGGCCGAAGGCCAGAGGGCTGCCGGAGGGCTCCCGAGGGCTTCCGGGCTGCCGGAGGCGGGTGGCGGGAGGCCGCAGGGCGGCTGTAGGGTGGAGGGCGGCCGGAGTCGGACGGCGGAGGGCGGCCGGGTAGGGCGGGGGCCGGCGGAGGGTGGCCGGAGGGCTGCCGGGCTGCCGGAGGCGGGTGGCGGGAGGCTCGAGGCAGAGGGAGGTCGCAGGGCGGCCGCAGGGTGGAGGGCGGCCGGAGCCGGAGGGCGGAGGGCGGCCAGAGGAGGGCGGGCCGGCGGAGGGCGGTCGGAGGGCGGTCGGAGGGCAGCCGGAGGGCGGCCGAAGGGCGGCCGGACGGCGGAGGGTGGCCGGCCGGAGGGAGGGCGGCGGAGGGCGGGGCTGCGGAGGGCGGGGCCGGCGGAGGGCGGGCCGGCGGAGGGCGGGCCGGCGGAGGGCGGGCCGGCGGAGGGCGGGCCGGTGGAGGGCGGGGCGCCGGGGAGGGCGTGCGGCGGTGGGGCGGCGGGGAGGGCGCGCAGCGGGGGGGGGGGAGACGGGGGGAAGGTTTTGGGGGGGCACGATCGAGTGGAGATGGGGGGCACGAAAGCCCCTTATTTTTTTAAGGAGACTTAGCGACCGCGAATGGCGGTCGCTATAGGTAACAGGGCTCAAATGCCCTGTTTTCTAGTAGTGTTGTTATGCGACATTTCAAGTAATAGTTTTCTTTATACTATGAGATTTGACATATGTATTTTGGATAATCCTAAAGATTGGAATAGATTAAGTTAGACATCAGATAGTATTGTTTAAGGATAGAACATTCTTTCGATATTATTTCTAGAATGATATAATAGTGTAGTTTTAGAAAAGGACAACCTGCAGGACGGGCGACACCCCATTGCGTCGGACCAGGATGTAGGAATCTAACCCAGAACCGAAGTGCGATAGGCCTTTATCACCTACCACTAGCCTACAGGAAGTCCCTGGTTAGTAGAAACTAGTTTTATTTTATTAAGCGGTGTGATAGATGAAGTATAAGTCCATTTTTGGAATAATATACAATTAACCTCACCATAGATGGACTTATGTATATAACTTTTGATAACATTATGTTTGAGACAGATGGAATGACCTTTCATTCTATCACATGATCTTCTAACACTTCACAGAAGACAAATTCAACTTCATTTCTTTAAGATATGAAGTAGAAATTGTTCAAGGCACAAACAACAGTGAGATTGTACCAAAATAAAGTACGTATTTATTCTAATTCAAAATTTTCAACTTTTGGGAAATGATATTGAAAACCAAAAATGTTTTCCTAGTGCTTATATATCTGAAAAATCAGATGGTACCTTAGATCATCACAAATTTATGGCTTTTTGATTGTTGTCTTTTTCATAGCCATGTTCTCTACCACTCTCCATCAGAACATGATGTTTAGATTTCTCTTCCATATCCATATTTTCACCTATGTTCTCCTATGTGGAAACCCAGTGATTAGTTAATATGGGTAACCATTACGTTTCATAATTTAGTTTTTAAAGTTCATTTTTGGTATTACTTTTTATGATGTGGGTTTCAATTAAAGAAACTTACAAGTAGTAAACCCACTACTGGAAATTCGGGCTATATCCAAGGTTAAAAACTGTGGCTATAGGTCCTCAAACCATGGATATAGGTAATAGACACGGTTTGAGGAATCGTGGATAAGTTTGGTGTGGCTATAGGCCTAGACCTATAGCCACAGTTTGAAATGTGGATATAGGTATACAGCCACAGTTCAAACCGTGGTAATATCACTATAGCCACGGTTTAAAACAGTGGCTATACAAGAGGACATACAACCTTTATTGCCATAGTTTCAAAACGTGGAATTAGGCCTATAGCCATAGTTAAGAACCGTGGAAATAAACCAATATCCACGGTTTAAAACCGTGGCTATAGGGTCTGAAAATCAATAACAAAATTACCCCCAACCCCACTGCACAGCCCCCCCACCCCCACTCCCCTTGCAGCCCCCCCTCCCCCCTGCAGCCCCCCACCCCCTGTAAAGCCCCCCCTGGACAGCCCCCCCCCCCCCACCCCACTCCCCTTGTAGTGGACAACCCCCCTGCAGCCCCCTCCCCCCTGCAAAGCACTCAAACTACTGTTCTTATTGAAAATTGCACACTGAAAAAAAATACTGCACACTGTAAAAAATAAGCAATTTGGAAACACAAATACAAGTTACAGGAAAAAAACTTAAACAAGTTACAGGAAATCACTTGAAACACAAATACATCAGCCTAGTCATAATACAGCATCCCTTATTATAATTTATAAGTGTTATAAGTGGTTTTCAAAACAACCAGTCAAACGAATCCTAAAATTTCAAAGCACTCAAACTACAAAGATTCAATACTGCATTGTTTTAATCGGGTACTCATCTTTTGCTGGCCAGCACACAGGTCACAAACGCATGTGTTACTAGATATTTTTAGAATGAATATGTTTTCTTTTGAATGGGTGTTTTTTTGCTTTTGAGGCTTCTGTTGAGAAATTTGGCTGCTGTGCAATTTCAGAATATCCTCCACCTTCCCTAGTTGATCTCATACGACATGTGTGGCATCATTGAATTCTTTATGAATAAACAGTCAAAAAAGATTAACGTAAAAAACCAACATGATTTCTTGTTTTGGTTCTATTCATTATAGTGAAACCCAACCTTCCAAATATTATGATTTAATTGTTCACTATTTTTAGTTTATTGATGTAGCTTGTTTATTAAGAATGTGGTGGGGGCTATCAAGTGGGAGGGGATCTTCTTCTTATTTTTCTCCATTTTCTTCTTCTCTGCTTCTTTTGGATTATACAGTGAAGTTTCTGCTGCTGGTTACAGACTACTAAAAGAATTTCTCTCTTTACCTCACTCTAGCACCAATGTTTCTTATCAATTGTTACATTCATTGAGATGTTTCTCCATTTGAGTGAGGATCGTAGAAGTAGA